>JBAJHX010000062.1:16773424-16799476 GCA_037176925.1 Amniataba percoides
TGTGTGTGTGTGTGTGTGTGTGTGTGTGTGTGTGTGTGTGTGTACGTGCAGCTCCGTTAGCGGCTGCAGAGCAAGTGCGCCAGAAATTCACCTGCGCAGCGGGACAGACGGACGGACAGACTCTTTGTTTGGGCAGAGAGGTGTCCTCTGGTCGGGCCTGCAGAGTCCAGACAGCAGCTCCGAGCCGAGCAGGGAGGCCGCGGAGGTCTGAGCTGGTAAAGCTGCTGACAGGAGACACGAGAGGCTTAACACTGTGACGTCCATCTGTCCAACACACATCAGCACAGGGCCAACCAGCACCAAGGGCTTCATGCGTTGTTTTCTTTCCATTTTTTAAAGGATTGACTTTGTGTGTGTTTTGTTGTGACTGTCAGGTATCAGGCGGGTGGGCCGAAGACCGGACCAGCAGGGCCAGCCCGGCCCCCAGCATCAGGGCGGGCAGGGCGAAGGGCGACCTGGAGACAAGAGGCCGGACAGGAGACCTCCCCGCGAGCGCCGCTTCGAGAAGCCCGCAGAGGACAAGCCCGAGGGGGCCGGAGAGTTCTCCACAGACAAGTGAGTTCGTCGTCAGTCGAAGGACGGCGCTCGAGGCCGTCCGGAGCGATCGCAGAATCTCTGTGGGGGCGTGTGAGATCATCACAGCCTGCTTAACCTCCACGCCACGGCGCAGCCCTTTGTACATCTGGCTTTCTGATATACACGCGTCACATGAGCCTGCTGATCTCTCCTTTGATATGATCCATGAACGCACAGTTTTAATTGTTGGCGTCTCATTTGTGTCCCATCAGGCCTTCTGGAGACAGGCCCCAGAGAGGGCGTGGTGGCGGCCGGGGTGGGCGTGGTGGAAGAGGACGGGGCATGGGCCGAGGCGAGGGCTTCGACTCCCGCGGCAAACGAGACTTTGACAGACACAGCGGCAGTGACAAATCGTGAGTCAGACGTGGACTGAGACCTCAGACCGCAAATAGAAACATCAGCTCAACACAGCATCCCGTTCTTCAGTTTTTATCTGTCGTTAAGAGCAATACTTGCCTGAGCTCACAGTCAACGTTCACACTTTATGTTGGATGTTGTTTTTAACGGCTGCTCAGATTAGACTCGGCTGTACTTTTTTTTTTCCTCTCTAAGTTATGTTCACTAAGCTACTTTTGACTACAGACTCAAGGTTAAAGGTTGTTGTCGGATAAGAATTACTGTTCATTGTAGGCTGCAAGTATTTTTAGACTGCAGACATCAATGTGTGTGTGTGTGTGTGTGTCTTTTTTTTCACTTTCTGCGCGCTCCAGCAATCAGAAAAGCGAGGAGAAGCGCAGTGGTGGCGGCTCAAACAACTGGGGCAACGTGAAGGATGAAGCGAGGTGAGTCTTCAAAGAGCAGATACACGGCCTGTTTATGCCAGCGAGATGGTGATGCTGATACTCGTTGCTTACTGCGTGTCGTCCAAATAAAGCTGCTCTATTTTAACACCGAAAACAAAGGAAGTGACGTTTTTACAGACGTGACCCTAAATGTCTTCCTGTTATACTTGCTGAAGTTTCACCTGGAGGGAATATATTTTCAACACTGACCAGGTGGCTCTGTCTTTTTTCTTTTCTCTTTTTTCTTTTTTTAAATCCCCCTCCCCACAGTGAGGCCGAACAGACCGCTGCTCCTGAGACGACCCCAGAGGGAGAAGAAAACGCACCTGCCGGCTCTGAGAACAAGTGAGTATCCGTTTCCTGTGTCCAGGTGTCAGGTGACATTTGGAGGCTCAGTGAACTCTGTGTCACAAACAGCATGTCGGCATTTTTCTTCCCGCAACCTGTAGCACAAATGGGATCAGTAATGTTGCTGTCCCCCCCCCAACCGGATTAGAGAGCATGTATAGAACTAAGAGGATTGGTAGTTTAAGGTCCCACATTGCTGTGTGTGCTGCTGGCTTTCCAGGGAGAACGAGGTGGAGGAAGTCAAAAACGAAGGCCCCAAAGAGATGACCCTAGACGAGTGGAAGGCCATGCAGGACAAGGAGCGCACCAAGGTGGAGTTCAACATCCGCAAGCCCAACGAGGGCGCCGACAGCCAGTGGAAGAAGGGATACGTGCTGCACAAGTCCAAGAGCGAAGATGTGAGTGGTGTCGATTACTCAACGTTAGGGAGAACGCAAACTCTTTCACTCCTTATCACGACCTTATCAGAGAAACGCTTGTGAAAAACTGCCTGCAGAAGCTCTGCACAGGCCGATGATTCAGCTCAGTCAAACATTCACCCCTCTGACATGACACTTCCTGTTTCTCTTTAAGCTTTTTTCACCCCTTGATTTAGATCTTATTATTCTATCCTTCTACATTTAAGCACTTTGACATATGAACAGTTAATTTGTTTATTTAAACTGTACACCATAACGGAATAGACTTCAGGCATTGTTACACCTCTCAGTCAATAAGAAAGCTGTGAAAGATGTGCAATAATGTCCTCGTTTTGTCCAACAAAGTCCAAAAGCCAATAATCTCAGTGATATTTACATCATTCCCAGTATAGCGGCTGTGTGAACGATGCAGACCTTGTTTCTATGTGCACTTCTCCATGTGTCTGTAACAAAACCCCTGCTGCTCTCTTTGAATTTCAGAGGCCTGTTGGAGCTTTGATCGACGCGGCAGAGACAGAAGCAGAGTCACACGCTCTGTACAACAAGGTGCCTACACTGGTCTTTGACCCACACAGGCCACAAATGTGTTCAGTGTAAATCCGTATAAAGCCACTTGTTAGAAACTGGGGAGAGGGTTCACTTGAAAATGGTTTATTCCTTTTTATTTTGGAGGCTTCAGAGGAAACAAAGTAGGTGCTGAGGAAGACTGAAAGAAACCGAAAGGACACAAACATTCACGGGCTTCTTTACTGGTTTAAAAACAAAGCTCTCACTGCAGAGTCCAGTTAATATCTAACACGTGTATCATCTGCCCTTTTCAGCAAGCCAACGCTGACGAGTCCGCTGACCACCACTTCCGCAAGCCAGCCAACGACATCACATCTCAGCTGGAGATCAACTTTGGAGACCTGGGCCGCCCCGGCCGCGGGCGCGGGGGAGCTCGCGGAGGCAGAGGAGGCCGCGGCGGGGGAGGCAGCAGGACGGCACGCGGGGGAGGACGGTCCGAAAAGGTAACAATAAAAGCTGTTGTCGCTGCCAACAACAATGGTTTAGTGTCCCTCACAAAAGATTTAGCTCAGCGACTGTGAACAGGCTGTAAAAGCACTGACTTGGAAAATGTGCTGCGTAACAGTGAGGCCCTGAAATAACAGAGCAGTGACCACATGCTGCACGACGCTCACACACCGACCTTCATGTCAGAGAGTAGATTCCATCATAATTAATAATGAACTGCACAAAACTAGAATTGAAAGCTTCAAATTTGTACACTTTCTTATGATGTTTTTAAATCTGGTGTTGTTACAATTATTTTCACTGATCAATTATTATAATTATTTTGTAAATGAATTGATTGTGTGTCCATAAAATGTCAGGAAAGGGTGTAAAACACCATCACCAATTTCTAAAGCCCATGCTTTCATGTTGTTCCGTATCAGTCCAAAATCCAAAGAGAATCAATACACAGTCATAGAAAACAGGCAAAAATACAGCCTGGGGTTATTTAACCCGTCAGCTTCTGCCTGAACTATTTCACTGTCTAAATTGAAATAAATTTTCTGGCAATCGCTCAGTTTGGCTTAGCTTCAACCATCGCCATGGCAATGATCATGGACCATTTGCCAATATGTTGATGTAATGTATGAAAACAGAGTTTTTTCCCACCATTGTAAGCTTTCTTTCAAAGCACCTGAGCAGTAGAAAAGATTCTGTGACAATGTTTTGGTTTCATTTAGGGACACAGTCCCAGAGGGCAAGCATGTTTTGAGCAAACACTGCTGATAAATTAATAAATAAACGTAGCTATTGCATAGGTTGGTCGCCAGCTTGTTATTAACTTTATTACAAGAGCATTGAAAGTGAACTAAGTGCTCCATAGAGCAGAGGGGAAGTATAGAGTGACTGATAATTATCTGCAGGGTCATCACCATGAATAACATCTTTCATATACAAGTAGTAAGGTGATCCATTTTTGCTATGAAAATATGGATCACAGCAGCATTAACATAAGCACTCTTAACCTTGTCCTGTTTGTGTGTGTGTTTGTTGCCCCAGGCCAGTGGAGTGTCAGTCCCCAACGTGGATGATCCTGAGGCCTTCCCAGCTCTGGCCTAAAGGCTCCTTTTCCACCACCAGCCCACCCATCAGCCCTTCCGGGCCCCTCCTCTACGAGGCTTGCATGCTTACCACATCTTCAAGTATATAAGAAAACAGAGAAAAAAAAAGATTTAAATGACAAAAAAGACTGTCATCCCATACCACTCACACCACCAGAGGACTAAAATTTTACCTGTTTTAAAGGAGAACAAAAGACAAAAAAAAGGCGGAAAAAAGGACCTCTTGTTACACTGAAGTTTTGTATTTAGGAACATGAAAGCAGGGATGTTTTCATACGTTTATTTTTCTTTTTCCTTTTTTTCAGAGATTATGCATACTTCATTGATATTTTTTGTGCTGCTTAAATTTATCCATTTCTGCAATTAGGTTGAAGTGTGTGTATCTCTTTTCCCGAAGCTTTCGTGCTTTTTTTTTTTTTTTTCCCCTCCTCATGACTTCAGCTCAGTATTATGGGGTCATCTTAGAAAAGACTTTGTACTGGAGTTTTTCCCCCCAGTAATACACACTGACGTGGTAGCACTACACTACATAGGAAACTTGTACTAGATATCTGAAGTATGGCTTAACATGCGTTTAAAGTGTAATTACTCTGATCCTGACTACCCATCCCTTTGCGAGGCACAAATTAAGGATGGGTAAGCAGGCGAAGTGACTTCCTTCTAAAGCTTGGTATTTTTCTGCTTGTTGTGCAGTGAAAGTAAATGCCTCTTTTCTTTTTTTTTTTTTCTTTTTTGGGTAGCTTGCCTTTTTTTTTTTCTTTTGTGAACCAGTGGTTAGTAATGCTTTGTATCCCCTGATCCAAATGTGCTACCTGTGTTTTCAGGGTGTCCCAGGGCCCAATGTATATCTTTAGGCTGGTCCTTGTAGGTCATACAGACTGTGCTATTTGTAACTTCAGGACCACTAAGCAAATATGTTTTGTTTTTGTTTTTTTTGTTGATGATGTGCATGGGTGTGTCTGTCTGTGAGAGAGAAAGAGAGTGTTTGATTGTGTGTGTGAGTCTGTGTAGCATAGTTTGAGACTGAATGTGAATCTGACAGCTTGTTACTTAGGATTTAAGTATTCCTCTGCTCTGAACTTGCCACTCTCTCAAAACAGCGAGGCTGCAAGTTCTCGTGTCTTTTTTTTTTTTTTTTTTTTTTTTTTTTTTTTTTTTTTAAATCTAGGTGAAGAATGGTAGGTTAGACCGTGGTGGACATATCTCGCTCTCAAAGCACTTGGTTTTATCAGCACCAGTCCTCTAAAGATTGTGTTTCTCCCTCTTCTGTACACCATGTTTGCTGATTTCTTTTGTTTTTAATTTTATCAGTGCAGCAGCACCAATGCATAATTTGTCTGAAAGAAACGTCTGCTGTCATTGTGGAACAATCACGAGCTACAGAATGTAAATGTAAGCTATCGGTGCTTTTAGCCGCCTGTCTCAGCATTTCCAGTGAGCATTTTGTTTTAATGAAGGGGTGTATTTGTCATTGGGTTGGGGTCAGGGGAGGGAGGGGGAGGGGTCGTGAACGCGATGGAGTGAATTTAAAGCTTTACATGCTGTGCTCTGCAGAGACTTGCTGGTGATGCACTGATGCAGGCAGCTGGAGCAGTTTTCTCGTAGGACTGTTTGAGCCACATGACGGTGAAACATTTCTCTGCAAACATCCCTGTTCTAATAAACTGCTTTAGAGGTGTTACATGTATTCTGCCAGTGGCTTGTTGGGTTGTTTTAAACAATACTGTGATTTTAAAAAGTGAACGAACACGCTGTGGACTCCCTCATTGATCGAAGAATAATGAAGTGTAGCTATTTCAGTGCTTTGCTCAACGATAATCCCACAGTAACTTTGATCTATTTGTTGCTAGATTATTAGGTACAACCAGCTGAAACTAGTGTAGTCTAACAGAGCTGGCCTACAATAAATCCTACTTTCATTTTGAAGTTGTACAGAGACGTGATTCTAACATTTACCCTCATTTCTAGACATTTGCTTGAAAAATGACTTCAGCCTCCTCAAAGCAGAGCGAACACCTCTGTAAACGGTTTAAACCAAAACTGAACATAAAAATAAGAAGATAGGATTTATTTCAGGGCTGTTGTATTAGACTCACAGATGTACTTAATAAAGAGACAACAGCTGACGGATGGAGTTCATTCAGTCATTTGTGTATATTGTCTGTAAATGCAACCTGAACCTTTTAACAACAGTAATCCTAAAATTATTATAAAATCAGTTCTATGGTGGAAATTTATGTCAAACAGTGCAGTTTTGAACGATTCCTAGAGTTTGCATAATATGCAATACAAAAGTCACCAATACTGCCCAGAGATTGAAACGGGAAAATAACCTAAACGTAGTGCTTCATGAAATGCTTTGTATGTCAAATGACACTTCAGATACATCTTGGGAGGCATTTCTAGCCGATGTCTGTCTCAGTCTCTGACAGTCAAGATTATTTTAGTGGTTAAGAAAGGAAAAAAACAAAACAAAGCGCTTAATGCTCCTAAAATAGCAAAGTGCAGGTGACTCAAGATAGTTCACTTCTTTCCACTTCCGGTTCCACTGTTGTGCGCATGTGTGGTGTGGCTCAAGCTTCCGCCGCAGACTGCATGAAACGATGGCAGATATCCACAGACGGAGAGGAGAGGCCGGCGGCAGAAAGCCTTCACCCGTAGGAGCGTCCTCCGCCCCGGGGACAGCCTCGGACAGCCCCACGCTGCCTGTGAGACTGTTGGCGGCGGGATTTTATGGAGTGAGCTCATTTTTCATCGTGGTTGTGAATAAAAGCGTCCTCACCAACTACAGGTAAGAGTTCAAAGTGCGAGCAGTGACACGAGGTGTGTGTTTACTTAAAGTTACAATAACACACCTGTGAGACTGTCATAAGTCTCTGTTCAAAAGTATCAAATCCATAATTCGAAAATACAAAATTATAAGTGAAAGTGTTGCACTGAAACTAGTATGAAGTAAAACTCTGTATAGTTTCTGTGTTGTGGCTTTTCATGTTAAACATCTTCCACTGTAATATGTATGTAAATGTGTTCTCCACTGTATGTATATAGTGTTGGATAGTTTACTGTATACCTAAAACCTCTAAACCTCTAAAGTAATGGGCAGCTTTAACAGTCAGATAAATGTAGCAAAGCTTTTGTCCCATTAATCTAGTGGAATAGAAGATTGCAAATTCAGTAATTTAAGAAAGAAATGGCACTAGTATTTCTGCCTTATCACATTTTGGCTTAAAAAGTCAATCAATTAAAAAAAAATACATGATGTAATGCATGAAATTGTAGAATATAAACTCCTCCTGTGATTAAACCCTCCAGATCTTCAGAAATATTGCAGAGTGAAGTTAACCGGGGGTTGACCTAAAGCTCAGGAGTGGCATAAATGAAAAATCCTCATGTATTTGCATGTTCTCACCTGCACCACTGTCTGTGTGTTTTTCAGATTTCCATCATCAACATGTGTTGGAATCGGCCAGGTAAGTTTGTCTCCATCTGCACAGACACTCCCGACACAGAGCCGACGCACCGAGTCTCACTGCTCCAGTAACTCTGCAGATGCTGGCGACGGTTGTTGTCCTGAGGACCGGGAAGCTGCTGGGCGTGATCTCGTTTCCAGACACGGATCTGAGTGTCCCACGCAAGGTGAGAGCTGTGAAGCACTTCTCTCACGTGGGCTCAGATTACACGGTAATAGGAAGGACCTCGCATTTAAAAAGTGTCACTCCTGACAGTTTGTGTTTTTACGTGTCTCTCCAGATGTTTCCACTGCCTCTGCTGTATGTCGGGAATCAGATATCAGGGCTGTTTGGGACACAACGACTCAAGTTAGGGCTTGTTATCTATCAGTTGTTTGTGAGAGTCTTATTGTATGGTATTAAACAACCAAAATAAACCATATTTTCCTTTTTTTTAGCTTGCCCATGTTTACGGTTTTGAGGAGGTTCAGTATTTTTCTCACCATGGTGTTTGAGGGACTCCTGCTGAAGTGAGTTGAGCTTCACGTTTCTTCTGCACCATATACCAAATACCAAATACACTAACAAATACATATTCCCAAAGGTATTCATATGCAAGTCAAAGCAGGTACTCACCTGCTTTGACTTGCATATGAACACAAGTGACATCCCATTCGTAATCCACAGGGTTCAATATGATGTCGGTCCACCGTTGGCAACTGTAACAGCTTCAACTCTTCTTGGAAGGCTGTCCAAAGGTTTGGGAGTGTGTTTATGGGAATTTTTGACCATTCTTCCAGAAGCATATTTGTGAGGTTACACACTGATGTTGGAGGAGAAGGCCTGGCTCTCAGTCTGCTCTAATTCATCCCAAAGGTGTTCTGTCCCATAATCCCATAAACACACTCCCAAACCTTTGGACAACCTTCCAAGAAGAGTTGAAGCTGTTACAGCAGCAAACGGTGGACCGATGTCATATTGAACCCTGTGGATTAGGAATGGGATGTCACTTACGTTCATATGTGAGTCAAGGCAGGTGAGTGAATACTTTTGGCAATATAGTGTATGTTCCATGTGATTTCACTCTCCAATCCTTTCCCTCTCCATGCAGAAAGACCTTCTCTACGTCGGTGAAGCTCACAGTCTTCACTATGATCTTTGGTGCTTTTATCGCTGCCAGGTCAGACAGCCACACGTGAGTACACCAGTGTCCTGACATCATCCGCCTTCCTCTCTGACTCGTTCTGTGTTTTGCAGCGCTGACTTGGCTTTCGACCTTGAAGGGTACGTATTCATAATGCTGAACAACGTCCTGACGGCAGCCAGCGGCGCATACGTGAAGCAGAAACTTGAATCCAAGGTGAGCGGAGCTGCTGATCGTACCACCTCGCAGTGTGCCGTGCACTTCTTTGCTTCATCTTAAAGGGTTACGCTGCTGTTCCCGCAGGAGCTGGGCAAATACGGGCTCCTCTACTACAACGCTTTAATCATGATACTCCCCACTGTGGCGTACACTTACTACTCAGGGGATCTGCAAATGGTAAGTGATACTTTTGAATAGAAATACTTTTATTTGTACTTTGTTTGGCGACTCAAGTGAGTGCTGAGTATTTCCTCTGTGTGTGTGTGTGTGTGTGTGTGTGTGTGCGCGCAGGCGTTGGAGTTTAATGGATGGTCTGATCAGCTGTTTGTTGTGCAGTTTGTGCTCTCCTGTGTCATGGGGTAAACTCTCATCCATCACTTGTGAATTCATAACGTCCCCACATCGCTGCTGTTGTCTAATCCTCCTTTATTGTGTCGCACAGCTTCATTTTAATGTACTCCATCATGCTGTGCACACAGTACAACTCGGCGCTCACCACCTCCATCGTGGGCTGTATTAAGGTAAGTTGTGTCGCGCCGTCCTGCCCTCTGACCGTCGTGAATGCAGATGCGTGTGGTGACTGTCTGTGATCCCTGCAGAATATCCTGGTGACCTACATTGGCATGGTGTTTGGAGGAGACTACATATTCAGCTGGACCAACTTCATAGGTCTAAACATCAGGTAAGATCAAAATCTTTTATGAAAGCCCCCCCAAAATCTCCTGTAAATCATTATATGAGAAATATGTTAATATTAAAAAAAGTGACAAACTTACTCATAGTAATGATTTCTTATTTGATATATAATGTAAAACATAATAATGAAATTTTATTGAAATGATAATCTATATAGTGTAATATCATTTTTTCATCATGTTGGCATAAATGAGCCTCTATACAATTTAAATGTGGATGTGGAGCTGGTATTTTCTGTCTGAGAACACATTTTACCGTGTTTATTTCCCACAGTATTGCTGGCAGCCTGGTGTACTCGTATATCACCTTCACACAGGAGCAAACAAGTGAGTTCAAGTCATTTAAATCAAAACCTGCCTTAAAATGTTACATACAGTTTTTTTTAAATTATGAATAAGCTCTAATATATAAGCAACTGAACATGCCTCAGGTTTCTGATATGTTTTGCTCCAAATTTAACAGAAAAGGCGTAGACCACAGAGTCCCGTCCTGACACTGAAGAACTACGTATGTCCAGAAGGCATTTCATGTTGTATGAGAGGACGTGTTTTTAAAATCCTTTGAAAATGGTGTACATCGATTTTCTGTATTTTGTTAGCACATTTTCACTGTGATCGTGGAAAGTAATTTTGTGCGACACTGTTATTAACTTTTACGTCTGTACTTATGACAAATTTAGCTTTTTTAAATAATTATATTTCACTAATTAAATGCAATGTTATTTTTGTATCTGACAAATCAATAAAATTGGAAGCGATATTTTACAGTTGTATTATATGATGTTGATCCACTGTTATTGTAATTTTTCCATACTTGGTTTCATCTGATCTCAACACAACTGCTCTGTAAGAAAAAAAAAAAAGACAAAAATCTGTGATAACTGAGATTAAAATTTGCTTCATGTGGCTAACTTCACACAATTACAGCTTTTATTGCTGGGACTAAAAACTGATATATAAATATACACACAACTGCCAGGAAAAAAGATACGCAGATTGCTGAAGTCTTAACATTTAACCTCTTCTCTGAAATTGGAAAGTGTTGTGTCTTTGCTGTATTCTAGTCTGCACAGTTTTAAAACTAATAATACATCAAGTCAGACTCATTAATACATTTATTAAATATAGCCAATGTTATTCCATTCATAGCCAGTCTTGGAATACACTTCATTTTTATTCATGTCATCATTTACAGAGAAAAAAAACTAAAAACAAAAATAAAACAAGACATCATTGTCAACAAAGGGGAAAAAAAAGACTACATGGATCAACAACATTTGAAGCAAACTTATCTTAATTGGTGAATGTAAGTTCAAAGCTGGAATACAACGTAAAACACTGAAGCATTAAAGCTGCACAGCTACTGTACCAAAACAAATGCAGATCCTCCGGCTCTCTCTCACACACACACACACACACACACACCCCATAACAACCTGGTCTGTCTAAATTCACTTACTGAGGACAGACAGCTCATATCAGCTGGAACTAAGCACTTTGAGTCAGCAGAGGTTTTAAACCAAAGGCAAGCAGCACACTCGACCACAATGTGGGGCTTTTCTTTATGCACAAAAGATTTGCAGCAAACATTTCAGATTGAGCGGGGCCACATAGGAATGGTAAGTGCTGCCAGACAGAGAGAGAAAGAGGAATGGCTACTTCTTTTATTACATCCATCTCAGAGCTTCATAGGCAAACGATTTCTCAACAAAAAGCACAGCCTACAAGGAAGACCAGAAAATACAGAGATGAACAGACAGTTATAAAAAAATGTACCAGCTGCTCAAGGTAAGAAATCTATACAAACTTTACATTAAAAATCACGGACATTTTGTCTAGTAAAAACAAAGCGTTGGGCAAAGCACTGACCATGAAAATCCAAAAATACAGCAATCTTCTACATGATGAGTTATAATACAGGACATCACTGATGTCAGCTGCTTTACACAAACAAACCTGCTGGGGGGACGAGCCCGTCGGTTTATTTATCAGAATCAAACAAAGAGCTGTGACAGAGGCCGGAACGGGTTCAGACGTGACGGAGTGAAAATGTAATTCTGCTGGGTTTTGACACCACTCCTTATCAAGAAAAATGAGAAACATACAATCAAAGTGCAATGAAAGAGGGCCGGTGAGAGCACCGCCACACTCTTGTGTTCTGCCTACTTTGCCTCTTTTTTTGACAACTTAAGCACATAATTGTTTTAAAATGTGTCCCCTGTTTCACCAAATGTCCAAAATAGCTTTGAACAGGAATTACCCATCATAGTTTTCTTAGGTTAAAAAATATAAATATCTCTTGTGTAAAAAAATATCACGGGGGATTTATTTTCTTTGAGTACAAATAGAAAAAGGAAATTCTTGGCAAATTTTCGTCAGTCCATCTCCAGAAGGGGAATAAAGACGATGGGTTTTGTAGGATGTGATGGAGCGGTTGTACTTTGGGATGAGCTTTGCAGCCAGTCAGTACATGAATGGGTTGGAGGGAAGGGGAGAGACCCCACTCCCTTTGAGGACCAGCTGCAGTTTGGTTGGCTGTGTTCTTCAAGGTGTGATTTTCAGTGACCTTTGACTTTATGAAAGAGTGAGTCTTTGCTCTCAGGAGACGCTGCACTCGTGGGCTCGTCTTCCTCATCCCCTACAATGTTTTCACCCCGATTCTGCGTCTGTTAGTCAAACATCACTGAGCTCTGGACTTCAGTTCTCCTGCGTCCCCGATGGTTCCACGTCACTTTGGCCCAACAGCTCTGCCTCCGTCCTGCATCTTTTGGCCGGCCTTTCATGTGCTGTTGTGGTGTCTCTGTGGTCCAGCGGAGGCTCCAGAGAACCATTTTGGTCGTGGCTCGGTGCGCTTGGCTGGCTGCAACCGTTGGAGTTGCTGTCCGAAACGGTCGGAGCTGCCTCCACCGGTGGATGGGAGGGGCCGTTGGACTGAATCGATTCAGATTTCACTTGATTTGCTGGAGGCAATGGAGCTCCGTCCAGTGAGTGGCTTGAGTTGTGGCTCGCGATTCCTGCCGAAGAACAGTGACAGGTGAGACAGTTAACGCGTTTAATCGCACACGTTACAGCAGCTGTGACAGTAAAACACCAGCAACGTCCACCAGCTCACCGTTCTGACTGCTGCTGTCTTCCCTCTCCGAGTGGCTGGCGCTGCTGCTGGAAGTGGTGGGAGGAGGCGACGCCGCCCTGCTGGACGTGGCGCTCTCCGTCTCATCCAGTAATCTGTCCATGTAGTCTCTGATGACACACAGTGGCATACAGGTCATTACACACAACCTCAACATAACATACGCATTCAAAGGCCAGCCAGAGCGTGGGGTCTGTCAGTCAGGACATAAAACTGCACATTCAACTGTAGTGTTTGAAAGAAGCTTCTTGCCGAGACACATGATGTCAGCCTGAGCAATTTAATATGGAACCGTCTGGTGCTGCAACATCCAGCAAAAATCTGTCAACCTACTTTTTTAAATTCAAATATTTTTAGTTTGCTTTGATTTCTTGCTATTTCCTTACAATTTCTTTCATCGTTACCAATAATAAGATACATAGCCCTATGTTAACATACTATTTAAATAGCTTTGTCCTCAAATATCATGATAATCCATTATTCCACTGCAAGCTAGACTCAGTCTTGATTAATCTTAGATTAAGTTCTGGCCTCACTGCTTTTTAAGTATCTGGACAAACAGTGTCTTTTTTTTTTACTGTTTAAGTCAAAGTGTGGTTATACTTTGACAAAAAAAAGAATATGATAATAAATGTTTTACTGACTTATCACAATTTAACACAAACCACAATAATATCACATTAGATGTGCTGGCCCAGGATTGTCTTTGGCAAAGCACATTACACTCCCAGTGTTTCCTCGGGTACAACAGAAACATTTATGGCCTTATTGGAGTATTTTAATAAAGAAAGAACGGATGGATGTTAAAGTAGAGGTGGTAAAATATATTTTTTACTTTATCATGGCTGAGGCATCAGAATAAAAGCATAAAGTAACAGACATATTTCAGGGGATTCATGCATTTGTTATCTGAGACATAAATGCACAGGGGACGCCTTCATAGGAGCAGATCATCGTTCAATATTAGAATTGCAGTTATCAATCACAAAACCTCAAGCACACACAAATAAACAACCTGAAACAGGAGGACAATTTTCCTCATTAATATTTTTATATGTTTGACAACATTATATATACACAGGTATACTTAAAATAACTTACGTGACACCAGGGTGAAGGTTGTATTTCCTTTTCCCAAGTCTGGTTTGCTGTGCAAAGAAATCATAACGCTCAGACTTCTTCCACATGTAATAAAAGGCCACACATTCTCCTACAGACCTAGTTCTCACCTGAAAGATTTAATTCAGCAGACATGAAATAACCATTATTACCATCGTCTGAAGAGATAGATTCAATACAGTTTCAAACAGGAGACAAATCAAATTATTGCTTGGGACTCTGACAAATGTCATTTTATCTACAGATGCTTTAACGATTTAAAAACTAGAAATTTGATTTGTCTCAAAATGCAACAAGGTTGAAATGTAGCCAGTTTCAACCCCGAGCATCCAATAGTAAACACATCAATATAAATTCAACTTTATTTTACAGTTATTGAAATAAAGTCATGACATATTAATCAGAAATGGTTAATGGACTTTTGAAAACTCTTACCTTGTTGGCCTGTATTAAATGAAAGTCTTTTCCGTAAGCCTTTAGTCCTTGTTCAAAATTTCTACATTCCTCTTCAGTCCAGACAGATAGCTCCTCTGTTACAAACAGAACAGGTGTTAATCTTACATCTGTATGACCTTTTTGTGAATGAAACTCACATGATTCAAGTCCAGAACAACATGTAACACCAATCATCTTTCTTCAGGGAAAACTGATGGAAAATATGTGGAGGACACTGTGGCCTGACTGTCTACTTACCTCTGGCTGCTTTTACATTAAATCTGAGTCTTCTTAAAGCTTCCTCTGTGTCAAAGTCACATTTCACCAGTTCATACAATGCCTGCATGAAAGCAAACAATAACACAAGTTCAGCCATGTGGGTAAAAAACTATTAATATTTAGTGTTGCATCACAGCAACTTCCACAACTAATGTGATTTCAACCATAATGCCGGCTTCATTCAGCAGTTTTCTTATTGTCAACAGACCCGTGAACAAACAAACAACATGTTCAGCTCTGTACATGGCACCCAGCCTCAAGTCTATTCCTTCTTCAAGATCCAAAACTTTGAAAGAAAATGTCTCACACAGGAGTTGGTAACTGCAATTCAGCCACATATTGATGCACATTTAGTGACTCAAAAGAAGAAGCTCCAACAACAGTGTGGCTCACTGACAACACAGACCACAGTAAAATTAATATACTATTATCATTAAATTAATACTGTTGTTGTTTCCATTTTCATGGGATTTGTTCACAATAAGAAACATACAGAATTTGGCCAGCCCTAACCTCCACTACAAGCTACAGGTATATTGCTGTCACCTGCTCATTATCTTTGATATGGGATCCCTCTGGGATTGCGTCAACTCCTTCCTCCTCTCCCGTCCGTCTTGATGCCTCTGTCAAGAACTCCACCACTTTGCCTTCAGGAAGACACTCGGGATTCCACAACAACTGGTCATCGTTTTCATAAACTACAAGAAAAATTTATAGTAAACAGGAGGTGTGATGATGTCTTTAGTTCTTCTTTAGTTCTCCAGGAGCAAATACATGGTGTTAGAGCTTAAATATGCACGTCAACAGTGTGACAACCGACAGCCAGCTTACCTTTTTCATTGTCTTTATATTTACACAAGCCAACCGGAGTTTCCGCCTGATACATCGAACCCACCATGATTTCCTTTTGGGAATAAAAAAACACATTTTAGAATACATGTAGACTGGCTGACAATTACTTCATAATTTATAACAAATATGAATCATATTTGCACCTTACAGAAATGTAGGGGTCTGATTTCATACCATGAAAACTAATTCCTGCACAATCAGCACACATTTAGATTTGTGTGAATATACTTTTCCAATGTAAATATTTCTGATTGTTGCTCAAAACTAGAGAACAGTATTGCTGTAGTAGGCACCGGGTGTGTTTCAAAAGCTGTAACTCCATCATAGTGTTGGGTAACTTACCAACAACTAACTAGCTTTACTTCTACAAGTCAAAAGATGAAACTGAACTGACTCTTATGCAACTAATCCTGACATAAATAGGAGGTAGTCTGTGAGCACATAATTTTAAATGTTTAACATTTAAAACAAACCAAGCTGTTTTTACTCTAACAAATATGTGTTGTTGTATAACTCTAGCTCTTAGTGTTCTTACATACCTTTTTCCAGTCCTCCGATGGAACATAGTCCTCATCTTCATCAGACTCCTCCTCCGCATCATTATTACCTGAGAAACAGTGAATGAACAATAAATCTCAAAAGAAACTATGCAGTGTTTTATATGAGACATCAACACATAAAACTAGAAGAAAAGAAAGGAAACAAGGTAAGCTGATACATACTTTCAAAGTACTTGAGTTTCTGGGGGCGAATAAGCTCTGCTGTGCCAAGTGACCGGACTGAGCGTGTGCGACCTTCAGAGGTTACCTGGGCCTCATCCCCCTGCCCTGATGAGTTCTTAACACCTTCACCCTGAAAGCACAAAATACACACAAAGGTTGAAAAACAAAGCTGAAATACACAAAACACTCCAAAAAAACTAAATGTATAAAGTTTATTCAAACTACATCACTGTAAACACACGCAATAAATGTACCTCATTTCTTTTCAACTCTCCAGTGCTCCTGCTGCTTTCATCATTGTCCAGGTCCTCTTCTTCGTCTTCTTCATCATCATCCTCTTCTTCCTCTGGCTCTTCCTCCTCCTCTTCTTCCTCATCTGCTGGTGAACCACCCCCATAACCGTAAAGATTCAGCAGCTCATGAATGGGCATCTCTCCCTCCTGTTGAAAGAAAAGTGGCATGGTTTTCTTAACTGTGAAGTGAACTACACTCACACCGAACAATTTGAAGCGTAATGGAACAATGTATGGTCGAGGTATAAACGGGTCTAAATGTAACGCGGAAAGTTCTAAAATCAGGACTTCCCATTTGATCAATACCATGTTTTATCAAATCCAGGGCTGACCAGACCACTCACCCGTGCAAGATCTTCAATCTCATTGGCGTTAGTCTCATCTGCTGCCTCCAACATTTCCTCTTCCTCCAGTGTGCGCTCATCATCAAAGTCGTGGACAAGCATGTCTGCTGATGGGTCGAAATCATGGTCATCGGAACCTGCTGAACCTCCTGGAAAAGTCACCCCAAAAATTAAAGCGATAATGCACATTTAGACAGAAAACTGCAAAGTGTATTACACTTTTACTAAATTACAAACAAATCCAATAAAATTTTTGTCAATTTCTGTTTGAATATTTGCATACGTTACAGATTCAGGTATGGAGTTGGGTGATAAAATCTTCTATTTTGTGCTAAATCCAATGAACAGTTTAGCAATAACCAAAGTACTTCATCTCACTGATGTGAAAACAAATCACCATTAAGAAATCATACATAGTGATGGAAGCATACCCCACCACAGGCAAATAAGGCCATTAACATGAGATGGACTGATACACTGTGGAAACATCTCTAATCCCTAATTAACGGTCTCTAATAATAATTTGTATTGTCTCACAATATAATAGTAATATCCTATCGCTCACATAGACTGATTGATATATGGAGTAAACAAACAATGACTATGTATTACTATTAATGTTGACATTATTATGGTAAACATAATAATAATAATTATAATATAATTTGATATTTAAGACACCTCCTAAAATCAGTCAATTATAATTTTTTATTTCGGAGGAGGTGATTTCTGTCTTTACATTTACACATTTTTTTTCTTTTAAGTGTCAAAATTGAATATGCAAATTATGTAACTTTGGACAACAAATGTCAAATCTGCAAACACCAACAGACTTCCAGTGAATGTACCTGGGCTCGTGTTCCCGAGGGAGGACTGTAAAACAGAAAACAGAGTTAAAGTTAAAGAACAGCGTCAAATCTCTCTGCGGATGTAGAAAGAGAGAGTAGAAAGAGAGTAGAAAGAGTTCACAGCTGAATACAGCCTGTTCTGTGCTAAAGTTACTCAGGCAGGGGGACATGATGCATGAAGCTCAAGAAAAAGCGCGCCCCTAAAAACAGGCTGCAGTTTAATAAGAAACAAAGACGGCTGTCTCCTTCTCATGACGAGGAAATGTAGACATCATATCACCACGCAGAGGCGTCTACCGCCTGCATGCAGCCACAGCGAGCTACAGCAGGCGAGCGCCTTCATTTAATCAACTTATATTACAAACCGCAAGCTAACTCTCCTTCATGTATTTAGCTAACGCGTCCAAGTTGAGCTTCGTATTAGCAGTCTGAAAATAACGACAAAAACACCCCCAGCAGACGGAATATCACTAACCGCGAAACTACCGCTCAGTGTGCAATGAAAACAGACCAACAGTGATAGTTAAGTATTCTCAAACAAAACCGTGAAGTACCGTCGCTAACGCCGCAGCTACCTCTGCTAGCGTTAGCTTCAGCCGAAGTTTAATAAACAGCTCTGTGTTTACTAACGGACGATAACCAACGGCAACAGCACACTCTTCACTTCCTGTGTTAAAACTACAACGAACAAACAGTGTAGGCGCTAGGTCGGGCAGATTATCCGGCAGTGTGAATTATTATTTTTTTCTTAATATTTATTTCACTTTCTTACCTCCGCCATGTTCGCAATCCTGCAGGGTCACGTCAGGGGTCAGCGGCAGTTCCCGGATGTAGAGCCCCGCCCACCCGCAGTACCAAGGAGACGATGACTCAAAGCTTGGACGTTACTATGTGATAATCACGCGTTATTACTGTGAAAAATACACGTTATTACTGTCATATAAATGCATGGTATTATATGATAAATACATGATATGTTATAAATATGTTATAAATATTTGATCATCACATTATTATTATATGATAAAGATATGTTATTCTGTGGTAAATATACATATTATATTATCAATACACGTTATTATGTGATATATATGTTATTAAGTAATGAATACATGTGTTAATATATGATAATCACACATTATTACTGTGAAAAATACATATGCTTTTCCTGTCATATAAATAAGAGTTATTATGTGATAAATACAAAGTACTACTCAAAGTGTCTTATTGAGATGTCATGTCACCAAACAGAAACTGGCTAAACTAAATGGAACACTGTCAAAATCAGTGTTATCAATTAGAGCTTTCCTGCAATGACAAATTAAAATCTCTGCAATGAAAAAAGGTCTATTAGTGCTTTAATGAAATCAATGAATCTAAAAGCTCCTGGTGCTTGCCGGTTTTCCTGACTCCTTGAGCACAGGGGTGAATATTAAAAAAAGTAAGAATAGTGTGTACATAACACACTAGAAATGACTGTACAAAGTAAAATAAGTCACAAATGTTTTTTTATCCTCCATAACTCATAGACAACATGCTTGTTTTACAATGTATGCACTGTTTCAAGAGATACAGGCCAAATGACACAACTGTCTCCAGTTCAGAACACCATTTCCATCATAAGCTTGACTTTTGTACAACAGTTTTCACTTCTTGACAAAAGAACAGTTATAATATAAATTATATAATCTTTTTTATTTTGGTTATGTTTAGTCCTACCAGCCACACCCAGCTGGTAATGACTAATTTGAGATCAACTCTATTCCATGACATTGTTCAGTTTGTCAACAGGTGTACCGGTAAATGCAACAGTCTTTTCTTGGAATCACTGATTTATGCTCATGATAGTGGCCACGCACTCCACTATGTTGCTATGTAGAGAGCCATCACCTCAGTTTGTTGTAGGAAAGTTATCTCTGGCAACCCATTAGACAACACTTTACTTAATCTGCTGCAATAAAAACCCCGCAGTTTGGACATAAAAGAGCAATTCCTTCTCTTTAACATTTACGAAACTATCGTCAATCAGCGATGGCCTAGATTCCCACACACATCCCGAATTGCCAGATTGACATCCGTTGTTGAAAGCACATGATGGTTACCAAAGATTATACACACCATTTACACGGGATGACCTGGAGGACACCACTGGAGACTGCACATAAAAGGGTGGCTCACGACAGACGATTTCTGAGAATAAGCAACATGAGGTCCTTACTCCTGCTTGCAACGCTGCTGTGCATGTTGTGTGTAGCACAGGCTCAGATAGAGGATGACACAAACATGCTGAGGCTGTGCGGCCGGGCACTTCTGCGAGCGGTGGTGTACACCTGCGGAGGATCCAGGTGGAGGAGACAGATGGTAGAGGAGGAGAGTCTGCAGAATGGTGAGTACACATGTACTTCAGTTCAAGTTTGTAGCTCTTTGATTAATCATAACCTAACTACGGGGTGGCTGCCTTTACGTCTGGCTAACAAAGGCTTTTTTCTATTGGCAGGTTTCAGGGAGCCAGAAATGAAGGAGCTGGATGTGCAAGTGATGGAGCGCCATTGGAGGGATCAAAAACAGGCACTAATATCAGTGTGCTGTCAGCAAGGCTGTCGAAGGAGTGACCTGTCCATGCTGTGCTAGAGGGGAGCATCATCATCAATCTGCCAGTCATTCATTAGTTTAAAGTATAATCTTCAGAAAATTGCCAAGATAATGTGATTTCATTTTCCATGCTAGCAAAATAATAAAAAACACCATGAATTTTGGTCACAAGTTCTTGTTTTATCTTTTTATACTTGGGAAAAATACTCAGCAAAGACAAAGAGTTCTTCAACAGCAGCCATCTATTCCAAACTGTGAGAAGTGACTAGAGAGTCCATCCAATGTCTACGTGATTCAATCAAGGTAAACAGCATAGACAGTTGCCACACCAAACAGAGAGCTGTTCTTGAAGGAGTAAGAGGCGTAGGTGTCATTAGACACATCCCACAGGCAGCGGCTGCTGATTTGCATGCTCTGCCCGGTGAGCTGGCCGATGTGGACCAGGACAACGATCTTATATCGGGGAATCATCAGGTCTTTCACACGGGCTCTTATCACCTGGGAGGGAAGTATTAAAAACTGACTAAATAGAAATTGTGAGGCATTCAAAAGGTGTTGCATGGCGGAGCTTTTCAGTTTGATTTACCTCACATACAGTTTTCGTCATCTTTTGAGACCACTCTGCTTCATATTTTTCCTCTTGGAGGTAACTGGTGAGTACATCCTTCAATATGTCCGTGACAGCAGGAGCAGGGAAGCGTTTGTGAGGTCCTGTTGTCAAAAAAAAACAAAACCACCGCACGGTGAGTATGTTTTACTGTTACCATATCCTTCATGCTGCTTCGACATGTTTCTGGCCTCAGGAACAGCACTGATCTTTTGTAGTTTGAGGCTAAATGTTTCCCTTCTATTATACTACATAATTTGTGTGTAATACTATTAGAATAACATTAGCAGGGCCTTCATATGCGGTTTAAGTGAGGCTAAAGTACTTGAATTAAGCAGATCAAAATAAAGTATCCTCAAAAAAATCAAATCACTGTTGCATTAAATTGTTACAGTACATCTGTATTGTAGTCGGCAGTGATGCTGTGTTGGTGGCTGTCATCTCACCCAGCTGGTAGGTGTTCTCCGTTGTCACGGCCATCCGAGCGTTGTCATCGTGGTGTCCCAGCTCATCTATACACGACACAGTGCTTATAGAGCTAAAAAAAAAAAACAACACGAGGAGGGGATGAGCACAGTGCCGCTGACTGACCTCCACATCAGTAATGACTTTAGGAGAGACAAACACAGTGAACTGAGAGCGCTCTGTGAATATCAAACATAACCTCTGCCAGGGAGGGGTGATTAAGAAAGACAAAAACACAGGATTGATGAAGTGTACTCACTCCTTGGTCCTGCCAGCTGTCTCTTTGCCTCTGGCTCCGTGGCTTCCCTCTGAAGGCACCTTGCTGGTCCTCTTGTCTTTCCTCTGGGATTTATCTTTAGTCACATCAGACATGACAGCCCCTCCTGCTTTCAGCTCCTCTTCAAGGGATGACAACCTAAATGTGTTGATGTTAACGCTCACTTAGACACTTGCTCGAGGATGTCAAACACAAAACACTGATCATGAAAACTCACAAGAAAGGAGCTGCAAATGAAAACAAACGCATTCAAACACAGTAACATGGAGCTCAGGGAGGGTTAGCTAACACACGGCTAGCTGCTGGGAACTGGCCCGTTTGTAAAAACATGACTGTTGTAGTTAGCAGTACAGCTTTACAGATTATATATCGTCAGTGGCAGGTTATTCAGAGTCAGTACTTGTTTACCTCTTTCAGGATCCTTTAAACCGAGCGCAACAGAGCTTGGTGTTGTCATGGTAATTACGCTACCATCAGTCGGTGGGCGGGGCTTGTGTCAGAGAAGCAGGAAGTGCTCACACGTTTTACTCCAGTGAAAGTCCTTGTGATTACAGTAAAAATACAAAAGAACTGGTATCAAAATATGCTTTTACTGCAAAAAGTAATAGTATTCATTATATAGAATGGCCTGTATCAGAATCATGTATATTACACAAACTCATGCATTAAATAAAAGTAGGGCTAATTCTAATTACTTTATATACTTTTGGCCAGCTTAATCTTTAAGTACTTCATGATTTATTGGTCGATTTATATTTTGTATTTAAATTTTGTAAATATTTTCTATATTTTGTTTTGATAATCTAAATATGCAAAGTAACTGGTAACCAAAGACATAAAATAAAAGGCAGCAAACTTTAAAAGATTCTCACTTAAAGTACAGAACCTTACTTTAAAGTACCTTAAATTTGTACTTATCACAGTATTTGAGTAAATGACTGAGCTTTTACACTCCCAAACTGTTCGGTAATAACATAATAAACAAATGAGTAAGGTCAAATGTACCATATGTCAAAATTATGGCTGTAAGTATTCATATTGGCACATTGATCACCTTTATATCATTTTCAGCAGTGAAAAGTAGCTTGCTATTACTCAGGGTCATCCTTGGAAACAGTACTTAACACATAGACACATAACACATAAAACATAAAACAAAAAAGCTGTGGACATCAGCAGCAGATGAGAAATTATCTCATAACAAGGTATATTTGGTGGCTATTCAGTGCTTTCAGCATTACTACATGATCATCAGCATGGAGTTTACCCAGTTGTGATTAAATTGTAAAAGCATTTTTAATAAGTCTCATTATAATAACTTTATCTGAGGTCAAGAGTGAACTTTGAAACCAACATGGAAAATTTTTCACATATCCTCTTCTCTCCAATGGCCCACATGACCCACTGGAGGCTTTATTGAATAAATAATAATGAATGATAATAGAATACACTTAGTAAAACTTGTCATTGTCAATCGAAACCATGTGTCATTTTACAATCTGACAATATACCTAAACTCTACTATTGTATCTTTGAACAAATGAGAAGGAGATGCATGTCTCATATTTCCTCTTCTTTATTACCAAGTAAAACAGGTATTACATTATATTGATTTTTTTCATATATTTACTTTCAAAATCTTTGGATGGGAAATTTACATGAAATGTTTGCATATTCTGTGTCTAATTCAGTGAAAGAAATACAGCCAAACAGTTGTAGAAAAAAAAAAACAACAAGAAAGAAACCCTCCAATATTGGAGGACTCAGAGTTTCCTCAAAAGTAAGGCAAAGAAAAACAGAAGCATTATTAACAGAATCACTGTGAACTGTTGTCCTTAAATAACTGAAATAAAAACACCTTTTTCTTTTTTTTCTAAATGAAATATTACACCCAGGCCCAAACTGTGAGTCAACACATTAAAACATTCTATAAAATGTGATGTTCAAACACATATCAACATGTGAACCTGTGACATGAAGCCATGAACTGTTTCATTAATGGAATTTGTGGTGTTTTTTGTGTGCAGGCCAAACACAGGAGAAATGTCAAACACCTATATCAGATGCATGGAGTGGGAATATCAATGAATACATGCCAAATTTATCAACAATGGGTTTCTGAAGGTGCACCAACAACAAAACAGGTTGGAGGTTCAAGTGAAGGCAAAAAGTCTCCTCTCAAAGCACGATTATACAATAACACACGGATCATGACATAACTGAAATGGATAAATTGATATTGCATTGATAAGACTGGTGATGGACAAATGCAGATTTCATGCGGCACCGTTTGGAGTTATTCAGTAACACTTCTTTTTTGTACAAGAAACCCACATGTAAAACAATAGATGAAGAGTGGTGGTGGTGGTGGTGGTGGTACATTGAACCTAATGCATTATGGGTGCTGACATCAAAAAACCAAGAGACAATCACAGACACGTCCATATGCCCAGAGAAATATTTGAAACATAGCTTTTTTTATGTACACTTTTTACACTTAAGTTTTTAAATATTGCTATTAGAAAATGATAAAACATTTGTTCAACATGGTGGAAAAGGACGAAAATAAAACTGGGACGCAAATAGTGCTGTCTTCTTGATAGACATTTCTTCTCATTACTCTGTGATGTCCCCACTAATACACATCATGACCTATATCTAAGATCATGGTCATAGGAATTGGCCATGTTTTTAAGCAGCATCAAAGGCAACTCCTACAATCGTCAGCCCAGGTCCCCTCTTTTACTTAAACTTAAAGTTCCTCTTCACCAACGTATGGCACTCACGTCTGGCTCTGTACACCTCTCACATCTTAAGGCCCTTTCAAACATAATTTATCTTCCAATAAATTGATCAATCTGTTCCAGTGACAGTAGCAGCTTCTGTTAGTCACACAAGTGTTGCCTTAATTTGACAACTCACCACATACACCACAAACACCACTCGAGTCCTGTGATGTGGGAAATTTGATGCATCTCAGCATTGCACATGCCCGTAGTGGTAATGTAATGATTTTGTTCATCAGCAGGTCGAACTTCTGTGAGTGATTCACTCACAGTTTAAACTCTCTGTTCACAAGACCAGTGGTAAAATCATAAGAGTAGTGGTAAAGGCTGTGTGTGTTAAAGTATAGCATTACAGAGTATAAGTGCTCCGATCCTGGTCTCAGGATCGCAGGATGAGACATTTTGAGTGCAAAAAAAGATTTTCTGAAAGCACATAAATTATATTTTGTACAGAAAACATTGTTACTTTAAAATGATTGAATGTGAGCCACAGGCAAACTAAAAACATATATTTATTAAGCAATTGGCTTTATGGCCCTTTGCAAAATTCAGTTTAAATGTTGTTGTAATGTTTTAAACTGATAGCTTGATAGCTTGTGGACGTGGTGGGTACTGGTGTACATCTGCCAGAATAGCCAAATTGTATTTAGACAAAATGAACTTATAGAAACAGCAGACAGGCAGTAACATCATAATTCAGTCTATTATTTAGGCTCTAATTTTAATTTTCTGTGTTGTTACCTGCCAACTGGAGGAAAAATAAATTATAAATCGCGTAATAATCATTTCTCTGCAAACTACAATTCATGTGTTTGCTAAATACGTTTTAATGCGCTCAAAAATTCTCCACCATACGATCTGGATTGAGGCACAAATATGATTCTATACAAAAAGCACCTTCACAGTGCTGTTGTTCGCTCAGCGCTGTGGGTCATTTTGAGCCGTGAGCTGACCAGTCACCTTTAATCACAAGACTGACAGAATGAGCTGTGACACTTCGAAGGCTGTCTACACAGAAACATAAATTCTGCTTAGACAACGATAAATATCAGTCACACATGGTGGAAAAAAATCTGATTTGAGGTGGCAGTGTAAATCAGACATTACCATGTAACCTATAACTTATTGAAATACGACTGCAAAGCAACCCTATACTACACTTCTTTTGTTTTACATTTTCCATTCTTTTCCACCTTGTTTAAGATTGTTTTAATATAATATAATCTATTCACATTATCTTTTACAGTGCATTTGCGATGACAACCAGTTAGACAAAAGAAACTGCAATGAATAAGGCTGGATCACTGTATGAATCCACAATTATGTTAACAAGAACAAAGAATCAGGGTTTCCCTATATTTTACTCCATGTAAGCCCATGAGTGTTTCAAGTGCACAAAACTAATGATTTGTATTTACTTGCATAAACTCAGCAGCAGTCAGTCTACTGAATGTGATCTTATGAAGTCAAATATCATCTGTGTGTGTTGTGTGTGTGTGTGTGTGTGTGTGTGTGTGTGTGTGTGTGTGTGTGTGTGTGTGTGTGTGTGTGTGTGTG
>JBAJHX010000062.1:16799576-16823537 GCA_037176925.1 Amniataba percoides
TGTGTGTGTGTGTGTGTGTGTGTGTGTGTGTGTGTGTGTGTGTGTGTGTGTGTGTGTGTGTGTGTGTGTGTTATGTATTCTGTTAGATCTCAACCATTAACTCTAACGGTTATGAATGATAAAGTTTCAAATGCACTAAACATGGGATGGATCCATAGTCTTCACAGTCAAAAGCCATTGATTCTTTTGGTTCTGTTCACAAACAGGTCCACTAATTATCCGCCAAATATTTCCCTGCGAAGCAAAACGAAACAGAGTCAGAGAGCAGAGACATTCAGTCCTGAGTGTGTGCGAGCATTTAGATAACTAAACCAACCAAGTCACACACGTCTGACACTCAAACTGACCTGCAGCAAACCTCTTCTTGATCAGTGATAGTCGGTAGCCGGTCCCAACCAGCTGGATGTCGCAGCCTGACAGAGTGCTGCCCTCACTGGTGAACTGGACCGTCAGCTGCGAGGGTCTGCAGGGACCCTCTGTCATCTGGAACCGGCCCAGAAGAGCCCCTACTCCTGGAGGACACAGATAGAGTATAGATAGTTTTGTTTTTAACGTGTGTGTGTGTGTGTGTGTGTTTACAGGATGTTACTTTGTGTGGTGAAATGACACATTTACATTTCAAAGACCAAATCCAAATAGATTGTCAGTACCAAGGATAATTACAAGTCTAAAGGCAAAAACTTGCACACACTGACCAAGTCCCGTGACATGGAGGAGAACAAAATGAGGCTGGTTTACAAGAAGATTATAGAAGAGCATGACAAAACTTATTAACCACTTACCTCCATTTTCAGATCTATGAGAGAGGCTGGGGATTTTCCACTGTATCGTCTGCTGCTCCGGATTCCTTTATGAGGAAATCATTTCACATCACAGAGGACATGTTGCTCATTTGCATTAAGCCATAAAGGAAATAAATGAGCCTGTGCCTACGCTAACACAGGAAAAACTTGAGTATCTCACCCTGAGTATCTAAATGTTTTTGCTGCATATGGAACCTCAGAAACAACATAAAAACTTTCATATCTCTACCACAGGGGACTGCTCTGCTCACTGAGCCCAAAGCTATATACAATTTCCATCCATCCATCCATTTTCTAACCCGCTGTATTCTGCACTCAGGGTCACGGGGCTGCTGGAGCCTATCCCAGCTGTCTTAGGGCGAAGGTGGGGTTACACTCTGGACTGGTCGCCAGTCAGTCGCAGGGCCACATACAAGACAAACAACCATGCACTCTCACATTCACACACTAAGGCCAATTTAGAGTTGCCAATTAACCTAATGCATGTCTTTGGATGGTGGGAGGAAGCCAGAGTACCCGGAGAGAACCCACGCAGACACAGAGAGAACATGCAAACTCCACACAGAAGGGCCTGCCTCGACCGGGAGTCGAACCCAGAGCCCTCTTGCTGTGAGGCGACAGTGCTAACCACTACACCACTGTGCCGCCCTATACAATTTCCTCTATAAAAATAAAGATTATGAGTAGATAGATGGTAAATAGTGTACTAACATTTCCTGACTGAACTTACAGCGTACCATTGAAACATTCCACAATCTACAAGAGACAAGAATGTAAGGATTCCTCACCAGGTGGCCGGGGGGATCATGGCTTGGACTTTGGCCATGCCTCCATCCACAGGAACCAGGAAGTTGATGTTGTGCAGTGGCATGGGGGCGGCCATGGCCTCGGTGTTGTATTTGTAGTCGATCCGAAGGTCTGTGTTGGTGGCGTCGCCCCGCCAGCTCACTGCCAGGTTAAGAGGAGTCGACTGGATCCCCGCCGCCGACACCTGAGATGCAGAAACAGCACAAAGTGAGATACTATGTGGATGGATAGATACCACAGTTTGATCGACACAATGGATATTTCATACCTGATATTTGATCATGTCCACATTGTAGTAGGTAGCCTGAGGCTTCTGTTCAGCCACTTTTTTTAGATGGCTCATCAAGTTTGGCATATTCACCCAGAATTCCTTTGTGTCTACACCTTCTGCTGTGGGATCACTGAGGGAGGGGAGGCATGCATTGGATTCAGAAAATCTCAACATTTGATCCTTAAACGCTGTGTGTCACACAAACAAAGAGCAGAGACACTATTGTGTGTTTGCCTGTAATGTTACCCTTACCAGCACAGCAGCTGTGGATTGGGGAGGACCTGCTCCAGTCGGTTGTAGTTGCTGATGCTAAAGGTGAGGACGGGTTGAGACGGGTGGCTGGAAAAATGCCTGGTTATGCCCGCAGGGAAGGACAACACCATCTCCCCTGTGATCTTTACCACACATCTGGGACAGATGGAGAGAAGAGGCGGATCTCAAAGTTAATGCTGAACAAAAACACATATTCACATAAACCCTTTGCTATTAGCAATGAAGCGCAAAGTCATTCCGTGGCTGCCAGGAACGATTCACTTTCTCACTCTATTAAAAGAGACTCTCAAGTTCTCCATCTTCCTACTCATAAGGAAACTGTCTGTGTTGCATCATTTCTGAGATTTCTGAATTTGATACATGAATCCACAGTGAACGCTAATCATTGCATCTTTAAAGGTGACTGTGTCCAAAACAGGGAAGTGTGGGCCTACTTGCTGGGGTCTGCGCCTTTGAAGTAGGCGTTGATGGTTTCTGTGAAGGCAGCTGCCACTGGTAGAGTGTCTTGGGGTCCCATGGTGAGCGGACTGGGTCCTCTGGAGCATCCTGTTGAAAACACACACACACATGAAACACCTTTAAAATCAACACTTAAGACTATGTCTACTCCCATGTTTTTCTTATCTGCTTAATTGTTCAGCTGTGGGTTATGTATTGAAGACAGGGGAGTAAAAACAAATAAAAGCAAAAGACTAAATCAAATCTCAAAAATCCATCTAGAAACCAGATTCTAGGTGACTGAGCAGGACACAGGATGGGATGTGCAGCAATAAACTGGGTGAAAGGAGGCGGGTGCTTTCAGTTCATGCACTGTTGGGATTTCTGTGGCGCTCTGGCTCTACTCACCTTCAAAAGCTAAATAAAACCTGCCGTGGTCAAACCACACCAGAGGCTGGGAGGCCTCTGAGTAAGCAGAGACATGAGGAGGAGAGAATCATGGAGAGGGACAAGACTGTGAGGCAAGGACACGATGATGAGCGACAGACAACGAGGACACAGACTGAAATGTGAGGCCAAAGAAAAACACCAAGATTAGAAGACGACATGCTGGTCATGTACCTTGTGTGTTAAGGTCCCTTCCTAAGGTTGGAGTGGACGCCGCACTCTGCAAGGTAATCGACGAGATGGAGGAAGAGCTCTCTGCACGCGCCAGGGGGGCAAAGGGTGGGGGGCTGCCTGAAACTGGTGGACTAAAGGCCCGAGACTGGAGACAACACACAGGATTGATAATCACTTTTATTTAAATATCAGAATGAGAAGGAGAGAAAGGCAAACAGAGACAAATCAGATAAATGCAAGGACGTTTCATGTGTACCAGGTCCATGATTGGTTTCCCTGGGGGCAGCTTTGGTCTGGAGGACGGTCGAGGTGGAGGGGGCGGAGGGACTGGGCTGCCGCGAGACTGAGGTGTGGCAGGGCGAGCTGGAGATGAGGGACCTGCAGGACATACCAGTGTCTGTGTTTAACACTGCTTCAGATCACAGCGAGACAGATTCTAGATTCAGATTCATCCACCAAGTTTTGTATGCCCACACTGGAACGTAGTGTGAACAGTAAAAACTCGTATCCACTTTTATCAGCTCAGCAACGCTCTGCCTTTCTGTCTAAAGAGTTCACTTCTAAAATGAATTTTTATAAATTCCCTCCGATGCATCCACAAATCTGTGGCCAGACAAGCTCACTTGATAACTCGACTGTCAAACCTGCGCTCACATTTGAACCTGTAACACAGGTGGTCACTGAATGCAGCTGAGGGACCTGTGATTTTAAGAAAAACTGACATCTGACATGTGTTGTCCGCTATATATAATCACTAATTATAGAGCCATATTCTGTGTATGAAGGACGCCTTTAAGTAAGACAAAAATCTTTTGCATCTCTATCAATATTAAAGTTATAGGAAGGACATTAAATCAGTCTGTTAGCTAACAGAATTACACAGAGGAATCCATCTGAAGATTAAGAATACAGATGCTCTAACCTTACAATCAAACAGATCCAGTACAGAGAACAAGCATCTCTGTGAGACTCTTATTGACACTGATGTCAGTCAGTCTCACTGTTTCAACAGCTAGGACACTCCAAAGTTTAAATACACTGCTCCAGTCATGCGCTGGCATAACAGACACTGAGCAACATTTAGAAAGAGACCAGAGTACTCACTGCTGCCAGAGTAGGGCCCCGGGGAAGACATGATGGACCTGTATGTGGTTGGAGGGAGAGGAGGTGGGGTGCCCCTGAAGCTCGGCGTCAGTTCTCTGGGTGAACCCACAAAGTCTGGGATGTCATCTCTCAGGTATGACCCCTCTGGAGTCCTCTTTCCCCCCAAACTGCCCAGGACCAGGGGAGATGTGACTCCTGCCCGGGGAGACCTCCGCTCGGCTGGCAGGGGGGGCACAGGGCTGATGGGGGCAGGGGACGAGCAGTACTCTGCAAACTGCAGCACCTCCTCATCGATCGCGTCGTCATCAAGGCATATGGGAGGCGAAGCAGAGGGGGAGAAGTCGGGGGGTAAGGGAGGGGCAGGTTCATCCGGGGGAGGAGGCCCGAGCATGATGGAGGGAGGTGATCCTGGTGGCGTGAAGGGAGGAGGAGAGCCAGGAGAAAAAGGTGGGGGTGAAGGCGGAGGCTCATCTGGTGGAGGCCCTGGAGAGAGGCAGGGGGTGGAGGGGGTGGACGACGGCGTGTCTGGGGCAGGAGAGTCTGGTGGAGGAGGGGGAGCGGGTTCGTCCGGAGGCGGCGGTCTGTCGTCAGTGAAGGTAACCCATCTGGGAGATACTGTGTCCTCATAGGTGCGCGGGCTATCCATGGGGCCGAACACGTCATCCAGGTCAGGGGCAGGGGACCCTCGGTAAGAGGCAGGGGACAGGACGTTCAGGTAGATGGGGGCGGAGCTGCGAGCTGCTCTTCCATTGGGGAGTTCAGCTGCAAAGAATTTTCATTGAGCATTCAGATCAAAGAAAATGGGAGACATCTGAACGACTGACAGACAATCCTGTTCAAAATTTACCAGCAGACTCCGAAGCATAGCTGTAATGGCCTCTTGATGGAATGTTTTTTGGAGGAAGCGGAGGAGGAGCTGCAACAAGGATGACAGTTCAGGTCAGCTCAGCACTGTACAGAGTTAAAACATTTCAACTAATAGAAATCAAGCGAGCTTTTCAATCATGGCTCACCTCCTGTTGGGAAACTCCTGCTCAGCGGTGATTCTGAGCGTGGCCGCGAGTCTCCCCACACATCAGTGGGGACCACTGTGGATGTGAGAAACATGAAATATCACCTCTGCCAAGTGCACCTGCAGCACGACGTGCTTAGTATCAATTCATGTGATGTCCTACCGTCATATCTGGCATATTTGGTCTCTGAAGGCAGCCCAAAAAAGGCGGGAACGTTCTGTGTCAGCCTGTCACTGCAAAAAGAATATGACGTTCAAAACGATTTCCACCTTTTAAAATGTCTGTTTCACTGTTGTTCATGGCACACCTGTAGCAGTACCACTAACGAAGAAAATAAAGGGGTGTTCGGTTCAGTTAGTGGCCAACATTGCAAAAAGATGACTGACCTTGGCGTCTCAGGGGCAGGGCTTGGTGTGGGAGTGGAGCGTCTGGGTCTGGCAATCTCTTCACCTTAAAGAAGAAAAAAATTGTCTCTAGGAGTTCATTTATTTTATAAAAAGCTTCATTTTTTTGTCTCTATTCACGTCTTCCTCAGAATGAATTGCAGTCAAAATTTATTTGTCTAACACTAAAGTTTATGACCAAATACTTTCATTAGCCTCTGTTTAATGCTAATTAGCAGATATTTTCTACATTAGGATATTGTTAGCATGTTATGATAGGTCAAAGCAGCGCTTAAGTACAGGAAAAAGGCAAATAAAAGATGTTAAAAAGCTATTTCAAATAAGTGTACTTACAGGACAAATTCCTTTTTATCTGCCCCTGTAAAAGATAAAACACAAGCAAATAATAAATTGAGGGTACTGACAATACATGCTACAAAAAAAACTGGTCTACTCAATTATAAGAAGCTTTTATCTTAAAACAAGTAACAAAGCAGTAAGAAAAAAACATAATTCCTTTTATGCAGCACTTCCGGTATACATATTCCGGTATATAAACAAAAGATCAGTATTTAAAGAACGCAGAAATGCATAAACTTCTGTTACGTCCACTCATTTTTACTTATTTTAAGGAGATGAAGATTTTGACTTTATACTGAATCACAATTGGCTCAGATGGAGTTCTCTTATTTTCCTATGCATCTTTTTACTTTCTGCACTGCGTTTTGGGTCAGGCAGCTGAGGTTAGAGAACTGTGGCTGTCGGCTTTCAAACAGCCAGCAGATGGTGTAAGAAACTCACCGGGCTGCGTCTCTGAGACCAGCAAAAAGGAAGAGAGAACAGACCTGGGTCAGAGAGTGAGTGACAAATCAGTCAAATGGACACCAACTAAAAACTGCACACACCACACCTCTTTACTTGCACCGCAAAGCCGTAATAATGCAACATGAGCCATAACACGCTTGCAAGGATTAATTGTACAACACTACAAGGACAATAGCAGCATTGCCAACAAGCAACACGCACGGAGCCACACACACATGTAGCAGGTCACCCGGCATGTAAGCTCCACTGTGACCAGATCAATGAGTTTGGACCTTTGTGCGTGTGTTATGTTTACTGTGCATTATGCAACTCAGACGCTTTGCCAGACAGGTTCAAGTAAAGCTGTAACTAAACAGAAAAAATCAAATCAATATAAGAAAGTGAGGTCTTTTAAGGTCTACAGAGAACACCAACACAGGGTGAGACAGATACTACATGCAGGAAAAAGGTGAGGCCATTAAGACAAGTGAACCATCATAAAAGGAAAATCAGGCATCTGTAGGTGAATTCATGCCATGCGACCCCTGCAGGTGGTGATACAGATGTGAAAACGAAAGACAGGCTTACCGGACTTCTCTTCTGCGAGGTGACAGCAGATAAGTGAGCAGAGAGGACAAACACAGAGGGGTTGTAAGACAGATCATTTTACAGCTTCTACAAAACACAAACTGCAGTGTCTGGCTGTGTGTGTGTGATTTGAGCCCTTCAGAGCTGTGTGGCAGAACAAGAGTGCTGATCAGCGGCGCTCACCAGAGATGGAGAGAGTGCCAGACCTCCCACTGAGGCTTTTAGCTCGTCCATAGATGGAGGGACACACTTGGCACTGTCCGACACCAGCGGCTTGATCTTAATTTTGAACTTTTTCTTGCTGTCCTCGTCGTCCTCAGAGTCGCTGGAGGAGAAAAACTGCTTTCCTTTGGAAGCTGGTGGACATGTGTCAAGGACAAATTAGAATAATGCAGCGTGTGAAAGACGGAGGCTAATTCTGTCTTCTGTCTGTCTGTCTGCAGCATTTAAAGATAACATATTGCTCTGAAATAAATATCTTCTCTCAAATACGTCTTGTACACATGCAGCCAGTAACTAAGTGCACTTACTCATTTACTTACAAGTTTAGATTACCCTAACCTTTACCAGCTGCCACACTGAAATGATGTATATACTAATGCATCAACAAATACAATCCAATGATGATTCTGATTGACATTCAGATGACATTCAAGAGACACTTTCAATACATTTTTAAGTTAGTACTTTTGTTTAACTGGAATACATGACTGTTACTTGTAATCATTTCTACACTGTGGTGTTGCTACTTTTACTAAAGTGTCTGGCTGCAGCATTGGGGTTAGATTTTGGCTGTATCGCTGCTTGCTGTGTCCCAGTTAATAATATTACACCTGCTGTAAAAGAAACTCCAGCTCTGTCTCAGCTAAATCATCCTGCTCAGGGGAAGTCTGTGTATCACCCGCTCTCTATGAATCCATGAATCTCTGAAACATATAGCTGCAAACACCTGTGGGAGCAAAAACTTAAAATACAAGTGAACTTGGGGCCAGTAGTTAATGAGATTTGTGGTTCAGTGACAACTGGAAAGTTAATCTGGATGTAACGGAAATCTGTCCAGCTGCCCTCTGCTGCTACTCTTTTGTTTCACCGCTGTTGGGACATACACATGTGATGTAGCAAGAGAGGGAGGGAGTATTGATTTGGCCTATTTAATACTGAGAAGCACTCATCCAATCAGTCACTCAGCCAAACAGGTCAATAATTTTGCAGGAGAAGAGTCCCAAGACTGCCGGTACAAGTGCTTCTGCTCTTCACTAAAAAGGATATTATCGCCTTCATCGCCGGGCCGGAGGCTGAAGCCCTCCTCGTCCACATCAGGAGAGGCCTGAAAAAGAGAAAGAAGAAAGGCGACAGTCATTTCCAGTCCATCACACACTACAGCAGAGGCATCGCTAAACACTGTGAACTGCTCTGCAATGTGGATCAGATTTCACAGATGTCTTGCCCAGGACGGTCAGCCTCCTGGCTCAAGCTCCTGCTGACTCAAAAAATATGGAGCCATCACTCTGTTCGCAGCATTTACTCAGTTGATTTTAAACCTACATGTTACGTGACGGTGACAGCCACAGCACAGTATCTCAAAGCAAAGCTGCAAAGTTGCTGCTTGGTCAGAAGCAACGAAGAATTTCAAGTTAAACAATAAGAATGCAACACACACTTACATATCTGTCCCAGTCAATCTCTCCATAGAAACCATTTGGTGCTCCATTGGCTTTTTTCTAGGAATGAAACAGAGAGGAGAACATCATCATTCTTTCTTGTCTGATTGTCTGACTTGTGTTTCTGGCCTGTAAAAACTCGACAGTTATTCTGCAAAAATGTAGGATGTAAATTGTAATAAACAGGTATTATTCTTTAAAAGCAGCAACAGCTGTTTTGCAACACACTGTGAATGAGTGACAGTAGTACGTAACATTGTCCAAGTGATCAATCAGCACTTAACACTGCATCTTTACAAATCTTGAGAAGGAGCGACAGAACTGAGAGAAAAATCTAAAATGTACATACACTTCCTTTCTTTCCGCTTCCAGTTCCTTCTTTGTCAGGTGAACTCCTGTTTGAAATAATTGAAAAAAATATAAATTCTAAAGACGTAGTACAACTTTATTATTATTCAAAGGTCTCCAAAGATGTGTTGAGTATTGTTTGAAATTATTCACAGCTAGTGCCACTACTGTCTCTGAGTTGTAGTACTGATTCCATTCCAAATGATACTTTTTTTACACGGTTGTTATAAAACCTGGCATGTTAACCTGAGCAAACTCACGTTGTCTCTGTATCCTTGTCTCTCTTTCGTAAGCCCAGGGCTTTCCTTGTTCGGTTTTTCAGTCCTAGTACAGAGAGAAGGAGAGAGGAAGGAACACATCAAGAAGAATTCATTTAAAGCTTTACAACCTAATATAAAGTTAACTGTCTTGTCATTAAAGTGCACTTAGAAACAAATAATGCATAAGAGTAAGGAGGATGAATCTCTCCCTTTGGGTACACAGGAAATACAGTAACCCCAATAAGTTGATAACAATTAATGTATCGATTCAGGACACCAACATCCTGCTGTCTGGATAAAGCCTCCACACGATGCAATGCCTTTGAGCGTCCCCTCGCTGATGATGTAAATGGTAAGAAAACCCAAGCAAAGGCTGATCAATGAGTCCACTTCATTAGTGAGATTCGAAGGAAAGTGGGGAGAGATCTTCTACAGCAGCCCGTCAGCCAAACTTGATGCCAAGACCCCTGCAGCACCGACGCTTGGCACCACGCAGCGCCTGAATCAGGACGACGGGGAAAAGCCAACAAAAAGACAAAATTCATGTGTGCCAATTCTCCTAAAGAATATTAAGTAAGTATTTAATTCTAAGGTAATGCTTCATCTGTTTTATCAGTGATAACAATACGTGAGACAGATCAGCAAACACTGAAAAACACAAACCCAACAACTTCTGAAACTATTAGTCAATATTAGTCAAATGACAGAAAATCTGTTATTATATTTTTTTAAATGAAAAAAATCTATTATTGCTTTTGAGTGGTGGCAGTGTGACGATTTCAAATTCTCTTCATCAGCAAGCTTCTACAGCCATGCTAGCAGCTCTGAGATGCTGTACAAAGCTGTCAGCTAAACTCTAAAGTCAGCATGCTCACAACAATAACGTAACAGTGTTAATAACTACATTGACTTGTTTCATAAGTTTGTGATGGTGCTGTGACAACTGAAAAATGGAAAAAATGTGAAAAAAATCTCAGATCACAGTTGGCATGTTAGCATGCTAACATGTGCTAGTTGGGACTAAATATAAAACACTCAGCTGAGCAGAGAGATATTTCCCTTGATATAAACATTGACCAGCTTGTGGCACAAGATGAAAAGTCAAAGGGCCACTAAAATTCTCAGGAATTATTCAGACTGTATATAAAAATGAACAAAATGAAAGCCAACACATCTCTATCGGCCCCCGTTGACTGGCGGCAGTATTGGTCATTAGTTCTGCCATTTCCATGTTAACAGGGGGACGTGGGCCAACATAAATAAAATATCAAAGCATGTCATGCATGTCAAATACATGTTTCCCAAATGTGTTTTCTGTCATTTTAAGTCAGTCTTATCACCTCGATGTTTGTTGCTTAAGTGTTTTTCTCACAAGTTTGGTTTTAATTAGTTATGCGGTGCTACAAAAACTGGGTGCAATGTCATGTTTGACAGCTGTCAATCAAATGAAGTAGTTGCAGAGTCACCTGAAATTCTTTCAGGAGTTGAATAAAGAGAAGGAACAGAGTAGGAAGGCAGGTGTGTCTTTAGCTTTAGCAGGTGATCATTAGTCAGTCAGTCACTAATTACTTATTACTGGTCAACAGACGGGTGTATGGACGGGACCTTAATACAGCGGCTCCTTCCTTGATCACCACTGTGCATACTCTGCTCCACATGACATCACCAGTGCAATATCCAAGATATTTAGTCTTCTCTTTGAGGGAGGAAGAGGAGACATGTCGTCCATCTTTGTATACAGTCAATGGATTCATCCTCTGTGGATCACGAACATCTGCATGGCAATTGTTCCAAAAAGCACAGACACTTGTGGACTTCTCTGTGTCTAACTTGTAAACTAAACAGCAAACTTCCTACAGGACAAACACACTCAAGGAAACTTAATGAGCTCATTGATACAGACAATGAGCCTTCTTCCCTCAGGCCAAAGGTATAAAAGCAATTTAATGTTCTTTAGCATGCACCTAGATGCTGCCTCTGATAACTGAACAACAGGTTGCCAAATTCATAAAGCACAAGATAGGCCTACTGCAAGAAAATGATTAACATTTAAATTCACCAATGGTTACAGAAATCACTGAAGGAACATTTATCTTACTTTCTCTTTTTTATGCACTCTCTGTGCTGTCGAGCAGGTTTTTTTTTCCAAAAATAGTCCAACAACTGACAGGTTTGCATAACAGCATTTTAGAAGACAAGAGAGCACAGTTGATTCTCACATCCATCCAAGAGCGACTGGGACACATGTGATGGACAGTTGGGTGGATGAACATTTTGTGCTATTCAGAGACAGCTCAGCATGTCTCTTTGTTCATCGTCTCTTTTTGTAAACTGTAAGCTGTGTTTTAAACGCAAACATACTGTGTGCCCTAAAGTGATATTTTGCATTGTTGATGCTTTTTTTCCCTGTACTAATGCTTTGAAAGCCTGTTGAGAAGAAAAGAAAATGAAGCTGACTTTGAAATCAAAATAAATATTGAGTCACTGATTTGGTAAATCATCACACTCAAGGTTAAAGTCTTAATAAGACTAATGAATACTATAAATGTGAAGGTGCTGCTCTGGACTGGTGCTCATTCACTTGGGAGGGAGCTCTCCTGGGTACTGGAGGACATGTCAGGGCCTGTGACGTATTAGTAGCTAGCTGGGCTGCTCAATAGCCCAGATTATTCCTGCATCATGGCTCTTCATCAGTGGAGACAGCTCCGAACAGCGAGCCTTCTGTCCACTCCTACCCTGCATGTGTCTCAAGTGATAAGGGGAGGCAGAAATAAGAGAATCAATCCTGATCAGATCACAATCAGATTCTTACTTCACGCTGTGCATCAGAGGACTGTTGCTTTTGTAACCCACTTACAAAGTTTGCCTGAAGTGAACAGAGGGGTCGTTGTAATTAATGAGATCAGCTGTAAATATGGTTAAGATTGGGTCTCCTTCTTCATGCCTATTCACAGAAACAAGGTGTTTTACCCTGCTGACCACAAATGGCACAGACTTTACATCACTGCTGACTGTTTTTCAGTCTAGCAGAATACGCTGCACCATTGTTTTTTACCAAAGCGCCATCGTCTCGCTTTTAAAACCAGAGTTTCAAATGCATATCCTCATGTGCTTTCAGATAAATGTGAAAAATATTGGTAGCAGTTGGTAAAACAGATTTATTCCCAAATTTTTAGGCAGCCATTTGTCATACTTTTCACTGTGTTATGAAATTCATCTTAACACTTTAACTGAAGATAAGAAGTGTCATTTCTTTCTTTCTTTAGTAAATCTTTGAACATATCTGTGAATCTCAAACATCTGAGACATGAGATCAAAGCTGTTGCTCATAAAACAACAGCTTTTTTAATCAGAATGAATTTGAAAAATGTTACGCCTGCACACTGACTTCAAACCATATGTTGGTTTTCTACTACCCTTCCTGTTATGTGCATATGATTGAACTGTAATGTTTGTCATGATATACGACTTTCTTACTTTAAAACTGAAGTTTCTTTTACCGCCAATAAATTTTTAGCCTTCACCAGCTGATGATGCAGCTGAAAGCTCCAGAGGAAATCTGATGTGAGATTTCTTCTAGATCTTTCAGCAGCATCTCATGGTCTTTATCAGAGGATGCAATTTACTAATCATCAAATTGCTTCTGCAAATCAGGCAGATACAACTGAAAGACACAGACGAAATGTTGCAATGAGTTGCAAAGAGTTTTTATGGTAAAGAACAAACATTCAAGTTCACCTTTCTGACTGTCTCTTCGTTTCTTAAAATGCAGCTGTGAAATCTCTGTATCAAGTATCTGATAATTATCTGAACAAAACTGAAAAAAACCCTCCAGAAACAGGCCCTTCTGTCACTGCTTCACAATCCAACAACCCAACACAGTTTTTGCACAATTATAAAACAGAGTTATCTGTGCTGGTTGTCAGCTGTGCATAGGTGTGAAATCTACTCTTGCCATTCTTCCCCCACCTACCTTTGTCACAGCAACGTTGCCACCACCTTGCCTCAGTTGCCAGTTATAGTGAGGTGGTTTGAAACAAAGAGGAGCGAAAGGAACAATACAATTGAGGCAGACACCAACTAGTTCTGAACATTTCCCAGGACAGCTAACACTTTGAACTCCAGTCCCTTCATTTAATAGTTGAAATGGATAGCCCATCTTAAGAAAGTTTCAAGTTTTGGCAAGTTGATTTTCATACAGGTCGGGTATTGATTGTAACAATAGGCTGCATGGAAAGAAGAAAATCAATGTAACACTGCATGTCAAGCTCTGGTAAATGTACAGCATTAGTGTATAATTTATAGTTATGGGACTGAAACGTTCAAAACCACTAGTATGGATATTAGAGAGGATGCCACAGTCAATGAATCTGACATGCAAGTATAATCTTACAGTTCAAAAAGGGTCTTTCAAACAAAGACTCAAAGTGCTCCTTTCACACTGAGAAAGACTGTCTTACATTATAATTTATGTTCCTGAGACATTGCATATATGATACACACACTGCATCAGCAGGAAGGTTGTTACAGCACATGTACTGCAGCCATGTTTGAGCCCAAATAACACCCACTGAATGCCACCTACTACAGCCTATGCTGTGTAATTAGCAATGCACATGTAGGTAATGAAGTCTCTGATAAGCCCGCGACATCTGTGTTGTTGTGTAGCCTATGAAATGAGTACAATATCGTGGCAGGTTGACTGCAGGCCTTTTGCTAATAATAGCCATCTTCCATTACCACGTTGGCATTAATGGATGGTAAAGGCCCAGCATCTGTCATGCAGGGTTAGATCTGTGATTTTGCTCCTCCATCACAGTTTGGATGCCTCATTCCACCACTTTTGGCACTGCATCCGTTACTTCAATTTATGCAACACAGCCTACAAATAAAGTTTGGTTTAAGCATTGCTTGTGTGATTAGCATGACATGATACTAGGCACTGATAGCAAGAGCAGCACAGGTATGAATGGCTGATGCTTCCTGGACCGCTTAGATGTCTCCTCAAACACGCCCTCATATGACACAGACTGAGTGTAGAGCTAATAACAGAGCTATAATCGGCACATGCAAACTGAGCCATGCACACATGTGTGCAGAACAACAGGAGCATGACTATACTGCTGAAGAAACCAGCTCTTCCTTTATCCACACCTCACACACCTTTGCTTTCATCTCACATACATCTCAATCTGTGAGAAACCACGTCACACTCACACATACACAAACAGTGGCCACATAGTCACTCTGGTCACACACAAAGCTCAGCTCAGCTTAAAGGTCCTTACAGCACGACAGATCACATCACTGGATTCACTAGCTTCAATGGCCCAGCAGGACACAAGAGGGCAGGAGGAGGACGCAGGGGAAAACGTGGAAAATAAAGGAGAAGAAGGAGTGCTCTGATCATTTACCTTGCATCATGATTGCAGATTTTCATCCTACGTTGCCCTCTGGGGCGCAGGGGGACAGAAATGGAGAAATCTGGCCGGTCAAAGGATGCCTGGGCAGGGCATAGCTAATTCTGCACAGCTCCCCAGTGAAGCACGATGACGGTTCCCTCCACCCCCAAAGGGCCCAACACCCAGACACTAGCACAGGGAGGTGGGGTGGGGGGAGAGCTGAGAGGCAGCAGCAGCGGTAGAGGACACAGCGAGGAGGGACACCCGAGGAATATGCAGCAGATCGGGGGATGGGGGTCCTCTCTGTGTGCACGTTAGGCCCCCGACGCCTGAGCAGCACCGACACACGCCATCTCTGAGAGGGGGGATGCTGAGGAAAGGCAAAGGAGGGAAAAAAAAGCAGAGCGGTACGGAGTGAGAGAGGCAGAGAGAGGCAGAGAAAGACTGGGAGAGAGAGGAGAGGAGGGAGGGAGTGGGAGGCTTGCTGATGTCACATCTGCACTAAACCAATCCCTGCAACCATGATCACATGGCTACTGTCCCCTGATGCCTTAGCACCTCTCAGCTCGCCTGGAACAGACACATTACAGCCAACTGCATACATATTACACAAGATCTCACATAAAATAATGCACTGTTTAGTGAAATAGTTTCTTGAATGTGACTCGGAGTGTGTCTAAATGGTCGCTTTGATGTGCCTTTAAAAGAACACGGCTGTATCATTCCTTATATTTGTATTTGCTAGAGAACATTTTTGTACAATCAGTTTCTATTTATATTTTTGGGGCACCTGAGCTTTTCAGGACCGTGAGAGGCAAACTCAAAATGCATGAATCCAAAAGACAAGACAAATACACCATTCACCCACAGATGTGCTGACAAACACAGGATAAAAATAAGAGGTCTGGCGCGGTTCAAAAGCCACTTAGGTTCTTTGTTGAAGTCATGAATAGACCAAAAAAAGAAATCTAATAGAAGCGGAAAGAGGATTCAGTCATTTTTGCTCAGTTACTGAACCATATGATTTTGTCCTTGAAGGAGTGACAGATAAAAGCTCTGATTGAAGGGCCTCGGGTTTCTTGGGGAAAAAAGTTCAGCTACATAATGTATAGTGAACGGTGGGACGAGACCATCCAGTGCTTTTATTCAAATATTCTTCAACTAAAAGGGGACCAATGACAAAAGGAAATATTATGCCAAAATATTGTTTCTTTTTCTGATGTTGTTGGAGGTCATGTTGCAGTGTTCTGGACCATTGAGAAGTGATACCAAAATATGAAGTCACTGACTTTATTTGGATGTGACAGCATGGATAACTTATCTGGGTTAACCAACAAAAGTGTCCTTATTTGCTGATAACTGAAGTAAGCCTCAGTCTCAGAGAGACAAGGTGTTTAACTTTTAAAACCCTCAAGAGTTTTTGGCCAGTGGTAGAGCAAAGGAACCACACATGTAAGCAAAGCTTGTCATATTCCCACTAATGGTTTCACACCACTCCTCTGATCCACAGGTGACTGTAATGTGCCAAGAAATGCAGACAGGCAGGGGTAAAGAATAGCTACTTCATAAACACAGATGAAGACAATGCTTGGTTTAAAATTATACGGTTTAGTACTAACCAAGGATGAGTTTGGTTCCCACCAATCTATATATCAACCTACAGAAAGTCCTGAGCCCCCAATATGTGATTTCCTCTGGACAACTAATTGTGGTATTGTACTTAAAAGCTCATTTTCTCAAACAGCTGCTCACCATAAGTAGCAAGTTCCTACCTGAATGTGCAATTTTCTGCCAACCTTACTATACTGCTCATTCAGTACTGATTCATTTGTACTGGTTTATTTTCATGAGAGATTCCTGTAGTTATGTTTTCTCACTGCTTTGACAGGGTTCAGCTGGAAACAGGTGATGTCACGCGCTACTGTGGGCCAATCACGATTTAGAAGCAATTGAACCACAATGTGATAACAGTTGTGGGGTTGCTGCTCACGTTGCCAGGACACTGTCAATCAAATCTGATCAATTCAACATAAACACTGGTTTAGAGTGTTAAACTCTACATAAATAATAACATTTATTGTTGATTATTGGGGCTTGATGTATCACAGTTTTCAGAGGCTGTAAAGAGACAATAAATGTAATATTAAAAATATTCTAAAGGAAAGAGACATATTTTCGGGTAATATGTCCAAATGGGGGCAAATAAACGGAGAGGAGGATTGGACAGGCAGTCGAGCCTTAGGGTAGCCTGCAGGACAAGCAAGATGGGGATGAGCAAGAATTCCCACTGGAACTACGAAGTTTTGTTTTGGCTAAATGTGAAGAAAACCAGTCCAAGGCAGAACCAGAGATGTTCTTGTGCTTCAGCTGATGGATCGGACTAATGTGGTCTGCACTGTCAAAGACTCTAGTTAGACCACAAAGGAAGAGGATGCAAAGAGAAGATAATTTGTCCAATTTTAGGAGGACGACTTTTGTTCTGTGGAAAAACTGAAGACAGATAGCAGGAGCACTCTGGAAACAAAAGAGGAGTATATCGGCTGCAAGTTGCAGGATTGTATCTATTGTTGAAAATGTGTCACACTGGAGGACAACAGTGTGTCTACCACCGCAGAGTACACACTGTCAGCTGTAATCATAACACACGCTTGCTGGAAGGAGGGGCCTCACATTTTAGCCCGGAAGAAATGGAGAGTGGCAAAGGACAAAAACTATTCCTAATACCGTTATATGAGAGTTACACTTTGATGGGAAAACTGATATGCTATAGTGGAAGCACTGGTCTGGTTATTTGGCTGCGCTAATGGCTGAGTATTGGGCGATCAGAGCAGAGTGAGTCACCCTCACTGATAGAGAAAGGACAGATGGGGGAAGGCAGTTAGAGGATAGCGTTGTGGTGTGTGTGTGTGTGTGTGTGTGTGTGTGTGTGTGTGTGTGTGTATTGGGGGTAAAGAGGTTTCTGCTGTGGAGGTCATGTCATTTAAAAGGATGCATGCACATACAAAAAAGAAAGATGCGCATTTGGCCGTACACACACTGCATTTTTATCACAAACCCTGTAGGCTACATACTGTTTAATGTACAGTAAGTGTGAATCCTTCAGTGCCTTTGAGACAAGAAATTAACCCAAAAACTTCAAATATTCCCAATATTCTTTTTCTCTAGCTGTCATCACATCTCTGGTTTACTACTCCCACTACTGAGGTTTATTTGGAGCTGTTTTTGAAGCTTGGGCATCCTAGAGTAACTCTTAATGAGCTTACCTAACCTGCTGCAACAGACCAGTCTGGTCCCGTGTGCTTTTCTTAACCAGCTCATTACATAAGATGCTACCAAGGGGTTAGAGGTCGCTTCAACCAGGATTAGCAAAGGAGGGATGGACAGAGCAAAACACACGCACGTGAAAGCGGTGAGGTGACAGACGACTGACAGACTAAACTAGACTTGGCGCTGCACGTTTGATAAACAGGGGCAAGTGAAAACTGAGAACACATCATAAATATTTTCATTTAAGGATGAAAGAGTAAAAAGCACTGAAAGTCTGGCTAAGTTCTAACCTACAGACAGCTTACAAGTAGATTAGGCTGTATTCTACATATAAACTATTGCTGTATTGCATTCATAAAGATTAAATTCAGTGAGATAAGAACTGTACGTGATAGGATGGCCTTCACTGCAGGAAACAGTGACAGGCTCACTATTCACTTGAAATCCATTTTACTCTGTGTGGCTCAATACCACCACCTACTGTGGGAAGTTATTGAAAGCTTACACGTAGTCAAAGAAATCAGCTGTCCTCTTCATCATTACTATCATATTGGACAGAAACTGAATTTTACAGCCAGCTTTTCACTCAGAAACAAACTTGGCACTGTGCAGAGATCATACTGATAAAGTGGGAAGTAGGTTGGCAAGAGACATATTGAATTTATTCATGAAGTTTATTCAATTTAGATTGAAATGTCAACAAAATCCCAGCAAAATCAGGGAAAATCTATTCAGTGTGTGGGCACCTTCTTCCTTGCTATTGTTTTCACCTTTTTACGTACCCCCTTGCCATAATATTGGGACATGTATACACTACCTTGTGGTTTCAGTGCAATTCTGGCAGACATCCATATCATTAAATCTCACTGGGTACAGAGCAGCATGCTTGTCACAACTGGTTAAAACTTGTGAGAATATTTTGCAACCTGTAGAAAAGTTCCCCACAACACAGGACATCTGCCTGCTTTGTATCGGTGCAGCAGAGTCTGTTGGTGTCCTTGCGCTCCATGTGTGACCATTGTTGTCCGTCCTGTGGGTGTAAAGGCAGCATGACTCGTCAGGGGCAGACGGAGTGACAACATCACTGTGGGTCATGTTGGCGCTGTCGGTCATGGTGAGCTGATGTAACCTTGCCGCCGCTCTGTCTCCTGCCCGGAGCTTTTCCACCAGAGGACAGGAGGCTCGGTCAGCCTCGACAGATGATACTTAATTACTCACCAACTCTAAATCCACTTGTATGAAGCAAAGGCAAGAAGCACCTAATATAATATACATAATATATAGAAATGAGCTTTTGAAGATGGGTTATAAATCTCTCTTTAAGTTGCTGTGTGTGAGAAGCTACTTTGCTGTTGCTTTGCTCCCATGACCACATACATTCATAATATCAATGAATAAGTCCTCTATATAAGTAAAACTACTTGGTTTATCCAGAAGGACATCTTCATGTAGTCCATTATTTTACTCTATGCTCTAATACTCATTCTGACCTCTTTAAATCTGGCAAAGCATATCATATAAAAGTCAGACAAATATATCAATAATCTGTTCTGAATTTTTCTGTGTGGCGATTTAGAACTCAACAGACACACACACACACACACAAGGAAACGCTCTACTTCAGAGAGTTCGTTATTATCGTGACATGAGACAAAGCTCTTTACTGTGATCTCTTAAACAATAATTTTTGTTTTACATAGCTGCCTGGAATAACAGGAGAGCAAAAGAGCTGAAAACCAGATTTAATGCCACAAAATTACCAGCAAAGCATTTTTCTACCTCTGCAAAGACAACCAAAATTGTCCTGAACTGTCTGTGTGCCCCCAGCGGGAGGATCAGCTGAGGGAAGTCTGATACGTAGTGATCAAAGTGCTTCCCAAAAAGTAATGATCCATTGATATTATGAGCTGCTTAGTGAATATATTGTGAAGGGAACAGGGTCAGAGAGGGTCAGGGCCAGAAATTGACTTTATTCTAAAGAGAAATCCTCTCTTTATATTTTTTTGGGTAGTCTGAGGCCCTGTTACAGCTCAGTTTTAGCATATGACAGAGCTATATTGCAAGAGACAGAGAATTCCCTGTATTGGTGAAACTGGAAATCAAGTGACATGTGTGCAAGAAAAACTAAACAGAATCAGACCAACTGTGTCAAGCGTGATTATAACTTAAATTTGCTTAAAATATTAGCAAACTTTAGTAAGGACACATCAATACTGGTTCACTACATGCTCAATAGTTTTTACCCCTCAGGTTTTTCAGGTGAGCGATGAGGATACTGCCTCAACCTCCTCCATTTGTGTTGTAACACTGCATATACATTTACATATACATGTAAAAAAAAGAGCCATTCTTATTGGCCAATCTAAAACAAGACTGAAACAGCATGGTGACACGTGTTGATCTAAAAATCCAACATGTGTCCTGCCTCAGTGTGTCAGGACACATGTTGACCAGCACAGGGAGAAACCACCAGGGGGATCAACTTAAGTTTTCTTTACAAACGAAATTTGTTCTTGCTAAACAAAGTCCCTCTGTGCTGAATAATCTTCCCCTCCAGCTCCTGTTTTTATGGAGCAGATAACAAAGAGACATTAAGTGTTCGTGGAGGCTGTGCAGCGGTGTCACAATGGCCTCTTAAAGTCACAGACTCGTGAATGTCAGCTGAGCCACTCAGCAACACAGAGGCCCTCTGAAACACCACACTGCTCCTGTGACTTTCACAAAAATAATCCAAAATATACTGCAGGAATCAACGTCTCACACTGCACTGCATGGAGAGATGTGAACACTTTGACTGGGAATGTCATTCACAGATAATGGAGTCACAAATATGACTGCGGGTAGCGGATCTTCTTTCTCGTTTTCTGCCACTAGGTGGCACAGCAACACCGCACGTGTTAAAAGTATCCAGTCAGCTCAGACTGGATTAATGAGGACCGAAAAGCACTTGCATCTGTTTCCTTACCATTAATGAATACTAAGCTGAGCGTCATGTGATGACAAAAGAGTGCTGTGATGTGTCAGAAATGGTGGATGATGTGAAATATCATAACAAACCCAACAACCCCCCAAACAGATGCTCCGGCCTTGCAGACGGTGATGGTACTGTGGATCAGGAGGTGGCAGTGTTATACACTGGTGAATTAACCAATTGTCTCTGGGCAGAAAAGGCTGAACACTGAGAAATGTGGTGTGGGGAGAAAAAAAGAAGGAGCAAAGAGGATGATGTAATCCTTTAAAGGAACATTCACAAAAAAAATTAAATATGATAACAATAGGTGCAGGGCTGCAGCGCTGAGCAGAGACGACCACGACGTATGAAAATGCTGAATGGATAAATGATTGTTTTCATTCGAGATTAAAATGTTAACGACGCGCATTGCAAATCCCCAGAGCACAAAGTGACATGACAAGTGTCATGTTTTTCATTTTGTTTGACTTGCAGTCAAGACATTCAATTTCATTACCATGAAACAGAGAAAAGCAGGAAAAATCTCACATTTGACAGTCGGGCACCAGCTCATGTTTGGTATGTTTTGTTTGAGAGATAACAACAATAACAATAATAATTACTTGAGTATCAAATGAATGTTATGAGGATTCAAGTCAATTAGGACAACAGGTGAACTATTAATAAAATCTTAGTATTTAAAAATAAAAGAGGAATGGTCTTGGAGTCTTCTGGCAGCTGTCTTAAATTCAGTGGCTCACAGTTTTTATGGTTGTTGTGGGATATAATCATATATGGGGGCATGTATGTTGTGCATAAATTACCTGTCGCCAAAAAAAAAAAGAATTAGGGGGTGGGGAGCAGCTACAAATGTTATGTACGTTGCAAAAAGTTCATGAATTGAAAAAAGTGAGAAGTTTCACCAACTTTGTTAAATAGACAAAAGCTGTGGGAGTTATGGCCTCGTCTGAGGTGAATCTGCATGAATAATTGAGTTACAGCAGCATCATATTCAACGAATGAATCAGTGGATGGTGTGACTTCCATATTAAATTGGTGAAATTGACTTGAGCACTGACAATGATGACGGCTGATTGTACTCCAGGTTTTATGTTCAGCTAACATTTGACAGACAAAATCTCCCAGATGTGGTGAAGTTGCTTTTTGATGCCACATACATAAAATTAAAGGATATCTATAAAAAGCAGACTGTTCAACCAATTTTGTTTAAAAATCAGAGAGTCAGTGGAGCAGTTGCTAAAAAATAGATTTGACTGTCATGGCAGCACCTGTGGGCAAAATTGGATATATTTTCGCCGGAATTATGTCGTATGTCTCCAACAAATATTTCTCACAAATATGGGCCTAGTTTGGTGCAAGTTGAGTTAGTACCTTATTATAAACTCTTACTTTCTACCAATTTCTGTCTGTTTCACAAGTATGGGTGTGGTGCAATAGTTTAGGCTTTTAAAATGGGTAATGTATTACATTTTTTAAGAGACGTGAATTATAGAGGCAGTTAAGATCATATTTTATGAGGTCTTTGTTTAATGTGTGTAAGATAAATGTACAAATTTCAAGTCTCAGTGGTTGCATGAATCTGATCAAATACATGGAGCAAAACATTTTGCACCATGTAAGCACCTAGACCCAGGATCTGCCTTGTTTGCATATGACCTCAGCTCCAACGCCTTAGGCTAAACAGAAACACCATCCATTATGAGGAGTGGTTAGCCAGCTCTCTCCCAAATTACAGTGACTCTGGGTTCCCATTTTACTGATTTAGCGGTTGTGTGGTTCCCCATCTCATGTTACTGACTGTTATAGTGAGATGTACTCACGCAGGCTATCCTCCCCTTATAAAATGTCAGCAAGGCATTTGTTGGCCATTTAATAGGCACCAAGCAGGCACCAAGTTAAATACAATTAAAGATCCGTGACAAGACATTGTTTGCTTAGTCTACAACAGCACATTTACCTTTTTTAAAATCATACTGGAGCTTAATTACACCGACCTGAAATGACCGATGTTACGCTGTTGCTTCATGAATGCAGCTGAGTTTTAACCACATCCTCCGACAAACGCAGGAGGAACATTTTACCACCCTGACCAAGAGGCCGTTGCACAAGGTTTTCAAGAGCGCTGGAACATTTCCTGAGCGTGTCTGACTGCAGCAACTGAACCGCCGTCCAATCCCGGTTTAAAGCAGCTGGCGACGGGTCACCGGCCGCTCTGCGGTACAATTGTGACTGGCAGCTGTGGATTGGTGTCCAGATAACACCCTGGTTATAGAGCTGACCCTGCTTTTAACCTGCTGGCACACCTCCTGTCTTCACCCTGCCCCCCTCCCACCCCCGTCTGCCAAACTCCAGGCCGACCCTGACAACATTTACCCAGCGCCTTGTGCTCCACTGCTCCACACCAGCCTCCTCAGAGACATCTGCCGCTTTTTTAATACTGATCTTTGACCTCTGGAGCTAAAGATAAGTTAACCTCTACTGCCATGTAATGAAGCTACCGACATAGTCTCTCATAACGCTGCTGCTGCGTCTCGTCGTTGGTGTCTGGCTGAGAAAAACAAAGTAGTAACGTGCTATCCCACGCTGAACAGTTTAACAGTAAAATGGCATGTGGAGTTTAGCAGAGAGGAACGGGCTGTGTCTAAAGTGTGAATGGCTGCAATACTATTTCCCCTCTCTCTCCCACCCTCCTGCCAAGGGATTTTCCTTCCCACCATCTCCGGCTGGAACACTATTTCCGGATTGTGTCGTTCATTTACTTAGTTCGCAGAGCACTCGGGAATGAGAGGCCACAGAAAACTGAGTGTGGCAATGTGGCTAGAGCAGCAGGGAGGGAAAGACAGAGAAAGGGAGAAGGTGTGTGTGTGTGTGTGTGTGTGTGTGTGTGTGTGTGAGATGGAGAGAAAGAGGGCAAGACAGAGCTGGAGAGAGCTGGATTGTCAGAGAC
>JBAJHX010000062.1:16823637-16860513 GCA_037176925.1 Amniataba percoides
GTGTGTGTGTGTGTGTGTGTGTGAGATGGAGAGAAAGAGGGCAAGACAGAGCTGGAGAGAGCTGGATTGTCAGAGACAAGCCCAAGCAATGGTCTTTACCAAAATAGCACGAAGCAAGAATCTCTGTGGGTAACATAAATTTGAGCATGATGAGTGTAATCAAACTGAGAGGAGTTAGACATACGACATAAACTATTGCCGTGGCCATGTGATGTTGAGGATTCCTTTGTCACAACTGTGTGTTTGCCTCCCCGCCTGCCAGTCAGTTTGTTTATCTGGCCTTCCCTCCATCTCCCGAATCATCCCATTACGCCACTACACCTCTGCAGTTAGAGTCCACACACTTTCTGGTGGTGGCCCGTTTACCTTTTGACATTTCCAGTGCTGATAGAAGCTAACTCTCCCTGACATGCATAGTTGCCTGACATGCATAGTTGCTAAAGAAAGGTGGTCATAAGGGGCCCCTGACCTTCAAGCACTGTGCTCGATCCTCGTTAGATGACCAAACAGGATTGGATCCATTCACTAAGCTCATTTTGGTCGTGACTCCAGGAAGAACAAGGTGCATGCAAGCTGCCTAATATCCCATCAAATTTCATTATACTTTCAACTTAGCTACTTATGTTAACAATGCAGTTAGTTAAGCCGGTAAACGCATTAGTTAGTGGAAGTTTTTAATCATCCCCAGCTAATATAAGGTGAGGCAACTTGAATGCTGAACTCTTAACTATTTAGAATTCCTAATTTAGGGTGCAGTCCATCTATTTTACACGTTAGCATTTAGCTGACTCTTACTCTTGTATCTCTTATGACTCCTAAAAGTTTATGAAACGCTCTATCGCAGGAGCGCCTTTTAATAACAGCATTTAAAATCTCTTCAAATCGCCCGCTCTACGGGGGGAAACATGTTGTGCTCACATCTCCAAGTCCACACAGACACACACAGATGTCGCCACAACGTTCTGGTGTCCCACATGTGCACCACAGACCATTGTGGTGGGACATAAAAACACAAAGTAGGCTGTTAGAAAGAGTGAGAAAATTGGACTTTCTTAACCTGCTTCCTGTTACTTTCTTCATTAAATTGTGCCAGACTCCAATAAAAAGCAGTTCTGTCTGTTTTCTTCTATGTTTCTCACATTACAATCATATTCAACTATATTTTATCTTACAATCTGTATTATTCTGTTTATTGTTTGGTTTATCTGGGATGGTTGGTTGTGTTTTCAATACATGGTGTTGTGTAGTAATGTATTTGCATGCAGTGTTGTACAATAGATATACCGTTAGTGTGGTAATATATAAACTACTTTTCTGTTTTTTGTCACATTGCCTGATTGCAGAGCTAATACGGCCTGCTTTGGAAAGACAACATTTACGTACAGTCCCATTAATAAAACTAATTTAAATAACACTTTTATTCTGCAGAAAGGAAGACTACGCGCCCTCTGGCATCATTTTCTTGGGTCACCATGACAATTTCAGACTATTGCAGAGATTTTACAGCACAGTCGCCTCTCCAGTGCAGAATCTCTTATGACCATGTGGTGGAGAGGCCACAGAGTGCATGTGTGAAGTGGAACGATGACAGTAATTTGCGTTAAACACTATGACAACAAATGCAATCAGTATTTTGGAACATGCAGCACTGATACGAGCTGTATTAATGATGTAAATTAGTGTGTGGATGTGTGTGTGTGGGAGGGAGTTTACATGACATAAATCATCCAGAGTGTATTCAGATTATAACAGAGCAGAATGACTCTTGATAATTTCCATCACATTTATTCTGTTCTTTCATGTCAGAAAATGTTTTGTTCCCTCGACACTCTTTCCAAAACTTTTTGAACTATTTTGACTGAACCAGAGGAGATAAAAAAGTCACATACCGGAATCTGATAACCTTTGATTCATCTACGTGTTAGAATAAAAATTCAACATAGCAGGCCGAGGAGTTAAAGGACGGTTAAAAATACCTGCTCTAGCTAGTTGCTGATCCTTTCAGAAGTGGTCTAATACTATTACCACAGAAAACCAGGGCACAAAATACGCAGAGTCAAACAGATGATGACATTTCTAAGCATCTGACATACATCCCAAGAAATGGGCCTAAATCACCAAGGTAAATCCCAATGCATGACACAGAAGATGATTTTACTTGCTCCCGTCATGGCTCGAGGTTGTCTCATTTACACAGGTCACCAGCACAGCAATTGTTTGCACAGGAGTTGTGTAATCCCAGATTCTTTTATGCTATCCACTTCTTGTTATGGCTGCTCATGGAGTGCCTAACACATGTTGAAATAACTTCCTTAAGACCTATGTAAGCAAATACCACTTAAAGTATTTGAATACCCATATGTGAGCGTGTGAGTGTGCGGTTGTGTGCGAGTAATAAGGGAATGAGGCTACTTGCATGCAGGACAGGGGTGGTTTGTTTTGTCAGCAAAATGTCAATCTGTCTTTGCAAGGTTATCCCATATGATCTCCCTAAATACACAGGGCTTGGTTGTCCATCTGGTTGGCAGTTGAGAACTCACACTACCCCCTCCCCACCCCCACCCCCCACATTAACACCCACCACTGCTAGCCCAGGTCTGGAGGTCTTGCCTTTCTACCTCCCACTGAGAGGATATGAAAAGGCCGACAAAGCTTTCCATTCTCCTCATTTACTGTCAGATTTTTGGATCAGTGTAATCCTCAAATGGCTGCAACACGTGTACAGCGGTTTGGTTGCTCCCTAACAACTAACTTGACAACTAAACAATGCAATGGTTCTCGCTGAAAAGGGTCACTCAGAAGAATTTTGCACGTCCAGAAAAGCTCCAGGCTCTCCAGTGCGCACACACACACATACACAGAGCCAGGCAGCCACCCAACAACCCCTAAAAAGTCCAAAAAGCCAGATCTGTCCCTAGTCCAAACTGCCTTGGGCTCCCCTAAGCTATTCAGCGTGTGCAAATGAAAGATGTGTCTTGGAACAGTGCGAGCCTCTCGGCAGAGCAGGAACTAGCTTCGCGCACAGATATACACAGCAGCCCTCTGGACAAGTTTGGCACCCACACCAGCGACTGTGGGCCAAAACTCATGTTGCGTGCTAACTCTCTCCCTCCCCCATCCCCTCATGCTATCCCGCTCTGCAATTATATGCTATGCTCCCACCCAAACATGCAAGAATAGGCCTTCTCAGTCAACAGACAAACCGAGTCATTCTGTCCTCAAACCATGACATCATGACCATTTGACTTCAGCGTGAAATTCAAGCTTAATTTAACTTTGTCAGGAAAAAAGAAAAAAAGTGGTGTGTGTTACATTGGCAGAGCACTGCAGTGGTGTGAACAGTAACTTCATGCAATTCTGGGAAGGCACAGCTAATTTATTCTCGAGCATATCGAACTCCTGAGGAATATGTGACTCATGACAATCTCACACATCATGTATTTACTGTAAGAAGTGAATTGACTGTGCTGATGCATGAGCAGGACATACTTCAACTTTCTTTATCAACACAGACAAAGTAATATTTTAAATGTGTTATGTGTGTTAAATGTGTGTTTAAATGTGCTTTTTAAAATATCTATTACATTTCAAAAAGTAGTGATCAATAATGAGGGTGTAAGATGGAGGCACTTCATTAGCACATTGACAAAATTAGACAATTCTTTTTAATTTTATTAGAATACAGGAAAAATATCAAAGTCCCAGGTAATATCTTGGCTTATGTCACAATATGGAAATTATTCTAGAAGTATAACACTTCTGCCAGTTGTGGCTCACTATAGTGTCAGTGGTCTCTAGTCTGTGGACGTTTCATGGGGTTTAGATGCCTGAGAGGCATCTATCAAACTGCTGACAGCTATTGTGTGAAGCACACCTCATTTTCCAAATCTGCCTCGCAACAGAGTCTTCTCCTCTGTCCTTGCAGCTCTGGGAGGGGTTCTTAATAGTGTGCGAGCGCGTGCGTGCTTGTGCATGTGCATGTATATATGACAGAACCGAACCAATGACAGGCACCTCAGTCCAGCCCTCGCAACAAAGAGGGCTGGTGGGTTTCACTGCAGCTCCTCTCGCTCTCCCACACGCTCATAAATAACCATACAGAGTCTCTGCCCTGGCCAGGGGGAGAAAAAGAAGAGAAAAGAGCCATTTAGGCAGCTCCTCTCCTCTCATGCCTTCCAACTGACCTTTTCTAAGGGCCAACCACAACTCCATACTCTAACACCCCCCCCCTCCCTGCTGACACTAACCTGAATCATCCCAATACTGGTGCTGTGAAGAGAAGCCACTTAGCAGGCCTGGGTCATTGTAAAGGAGCATTTAAAACGTAGAAGGCATAAAGCCTCACAGGCTCTCAGTCCCAGAGCATGTGAGATGGCAGCTGGGGTCAGAGGTGAAGGTCACAATATGGGAGGAGGGGAATAAATCCTGTAGCACGGACGACAATGGCTGCAATCCCCACTGACAATGATGCCATTGTGGACTATGGGTTGCTTAGGGTGTCCTGGAGCTGTGCCTAATAGAGTTATAGTGCTGATGTGATGGCTGTGTAGCTGAGGAGAGTAGTGTCCTTTTATATAAAGGGGGCAACTGCCGAGGAGCTTGAAAGAGGTCTCGGCTTCTCAATTTTGCTTTGCATGAAAGCCTGGGATTGTGTGTGTGCATTTGTGTGTGTATGTGAGAGAGAGAGGTTACTAGCTTAAGTTCACTGAGCTCCCATCCATAAATGCTTTGCTCAGTGACACACATGACTCTTCTCTGTAAAGACTCACAGCTGACTCATACGTGAAGATGCATCTTGGAGGTTCTGCTGATTTCAGTGAGCAGGTGGGCTGAGTGAGTCAGAAATAATGTAGTTTTTGCTCTTACAACATTTGATGATTGTACCATTAACTTAAAACTGTTTAGCTGAACTTTATGAATTTATTGGTCTAAAAATAAAAGGGATTTATAAAGCTCAAACAGGTTTTTTTCTGTTTTATACCACTGCAATTTGAATATCACTGGGCTTTAAACAGTGGCTTGACAAAATAAAAACAACACTTTGGGCTCTGGGAAACTTTGATGTTTATTTGTCATTATGATAATTAGAAAAAAATGATAATTATTTATTTATTCGACTTCAAAAATAATCCTCACTGGCAGCCCTATAACCTACACTGATCCACATGATACTGAAAAATTGACAGCAGCTCATGGACACATTCTGCTTACACTCTTCATGGTCAGGCCTTTATTTGGCACACCACTTAGGCAGAGAGGTGGGGGAAGGCCTCTGGAGGGACAGAGGCCACTGATACCACAGGATCATCATCCCCAGCATAACTCAAGACACTCAGCTGGTAAACGCCGCGTGGTGGCATGCCACGAGTACCTCAGTTGTCACCTCTGTTAGTAAGATTACGCTCTGGCAGGACGGAGTGACAGATGATGAGTGTTGGGTATGACCACCAGGTGCTACCGCAGAGAGGACTGGACTTGACAGACAGAGAGGCAGACAGACACTAGAGTGTTTGGAAAAACGGTATGTCAGTTTTGCTGATGTCTATAGTAACAGTAGCCTCCAATTTGACATTCCCTCCACCAAACATTGGTTTTCTGTTTTTTTTTTCCTCTTTTTGGCTTCTCTTTGACCTCCTTAAAAGAACAAGCTATGTTTCCCAGGGCCCAGCTATTTGAAGCTCATAGTTTTGGTCATCCAAAGTTTTCTGTTCCAACTCAAGCCGTTCAGACACTGTCCCCACTTACATTTCCACAATGGCAGGGTCCTGGGGGCCAGACCATAGCCGCCCTACACTCTGCCCACAGTTGAGTTGCCTCTGGCAAGACTACTGCGTGCTTTGTGTGCTGGTTCTGGCTGCCGATCAGGGAAACCCCACAGTCTCTCCATGGTGAATGTCGAACGGCGTGCCAAGACCATTATGCATCCCTTCAATGGCCGTGAATAGCAGCACACTACAGTACAGAAGATTTGAGGGATGTGCAATTTACCCAGGGCTACAATGCAAGACCATGACACAGATACCGACATTGGCAAACTGAACGAATCCCGGACATGGTTCCTCTGTGTTGTGTCTTTGAGTCTTCTTCCGACCAACAACAAACAAAACAGATCTTGATAAAAATGCGTCCTACAAGGCGCTGCACAGAAAATATGAAAACAGTTTATGGATAATATTCCTTGACACAGTTAGCGAATTAAGTCTAAACAAGCATTAAGCCAGGAGATTATTTCACTGATTCTACAAATATTGGTTGTTGTGATTTAGTGTGGCTGAGTGAGTGACAGCGGGAGGCCTATCATGTACACATTTAACACTCTTAAATACAGGGATTAAAGCTCTCTCCATGATTTCACCAAGTGACCAAATAACCTCCAAGACCCCAAAAACAATCCTGTCTGCCATTAGTCACTACCTCTTTCCTATTTGTATTCCTCTACCTGACACTGCCTTCCTGACCAAAAAATGACCAACTCTGAAGCCTCAAACTCCAACTGTCCTTGATATTTGCTGTCTACAATAGTCCATCTGTAGTCCTTCTAAGTTGGTTGTCAGATCACTGTCAATCCAAATGTAAATCTAACAGAGTTTAACTGTTATCTACATTTAGCACAGAGAAACATCTGTCTATTAATTTAAAACCCATGCAGCGTTTCCCAGCACCCCCACAGTCCAGTGGCATATTGCGGTAGTGGATATCAAGATGAGTCACATCAGCTAGCAGGCAGCTGGCAGGCTTGCCATATCAGCCTATCCCGTTAATCTTACGATTAGCGTTCACTGATCCCATCAGGGCTGCCTGGATCTGGGGTGCAAAGCCTAAAGGTTTATCCTGCAAGCCGGCCCTCCCTCACCCTAGTCACTACACGCACACCAGTAGGATTGGGGCACACATGGAAATACACCCCAAATAACTTGGGCTTTTCCTCATACTGATCACAGAGGCAACATATCCCAAACACAAAGCCCAGAGACTGGAGCTCATCATGCCATCACAGTCACCCGCTGACATGTCTGGAGCCCCGATGCTGTTGCGTCTCAAGAGGGCGGTGGTAGTGAAATGTGTCACGGGGGTCAGACCCCGAAGTTAAAGGGGCAAATTTTGTGGTCCTCTGACACCAGGGGATGGAAGGGGTGAGGGGAGGTGTAGGGTGTGTGTAGGGGGTTGGGCAGCAGCCAAGGAACATGCCGTGACAAGCTTCGAGGCTTCTTAAAGTACCGCATGGAAAGCACACGGGCAAATACTTATATGTTGCACCCACAAATACACACAGACACACGTGAGTACATTCATCCAACACGCACACACACCCACACAATTACATACCTGTGAAATGGTGGATCTGACATCTGAAAAGAAACCTGCCAACATCCCATGACTAACTTTTGGCAAGTTGAACATCATTTGCATGCAACATACAAATGATGCAATTCATTATTTTAAACAAAGTCTGTATGTGTTTGTCTAAAAACACACACACGCACACACATCATTATGTCTCCATGAGTCTCTGAAAGCAGCATGCATGTGTGCTCTCATGCTGTAATATGCTCCTTATGGCAGTTAGTTTAGGACGTTTCATGGGCACTGAGTGGACACAGGAAAGAATCGTCTTACTGATGGGAAAAAAGAATGCTGGAGGCATTTACCTCCCTCACTCTCTTTCTTTGGGTCAAAAGGGTACCGGCCATAAACGCCTGGACACCAACAGAGATGGACCTCTGACCATACAGGCCTTGTTTCACTCTCCTCACAGCCACTAACGTCAGCTGGTGGAAGAGGCTGTGGTTGTTTAAATTTATAGCACAATGTCACTCTGTGTCACGACTGAACAACAATGCAAGTATTCTTCCAACATGAATGCATGAGGGGATAGTAATACCGGGGCTCTGGACATTTTTAGCACACACATACAGAAACAGCAGAGTGCTTCATCATAAAATGATCTGTTCTTTTTGCCTTGAATTCATATTGTACACTGTACACTTCTGTGTACAGGTGTTAACACCCCTGCTATTGCCTATTGTGTCTCTAACAGGATGATCTCAGAACAGCAATAATCACAAGTGGCGGCAGTCAAGATGCCATTTTTTGCCGCTGAACGTGTTTGACAAGCTCGACGAGAACATAATACACACTTGCTGGCTAAGCTGGCTTCTCTGTCATCTCTCAGACAAAAGGGCTGGAGCCTGGTGCTCCCCGGATGCCAAACAGCTGAAGACAGTTTAATCATCATAAAAAACCTATAGCATGATGTCATTCCATTGCAACCCATTCACTAGCCGGCAAATTGGGGCACATTTAAAGTGGCAGGAAATGCTCTAATTTCGAGCTGTTTGAAATATACAAGGTATAAGTTGCATCATGCTCTTATTTAATCATTCAACCTAACAGACTAGGTTTTTCTTTTCCATTCATGCCCTGAAAGGAATTTTTCAGCTGTTACAGTGCAGCTTGAGGAGAAGTGAATGAAACGGTCTGGACTGTACCATTACAGCTCGGAGGTTACCAATGCGGCATGCGCCAACTATCTACGGGTGGAAATCACCAAATAAAACGGTCTTTCCCTGAATTGACTCAGATGTGCCTGATTTTATCCAGCTTCGCGATATAAACCAGAGTGGGCGCGTTTTACCTGACGATGAATCCTGAGGGAGAAACGACCCCCCCGCTGTATCTGCAGCTTGGACCGCGCCAAGATGATGTTACGAACAGCCCTTTAAAGTCGCTCCACTTCCGAGATGAAGTAAAGCAGAGCGAGGAGGCATGAAGTGACAATCTAGGACAAACAGAGAGAGAGAGAGAGAGAGGATAAAAAAAACTCACAGTCAGACAGGCTATGTTGAGACAATACACCTGGACTTCTGGGATGTTTCATGGACTCCGAGGTTTCTTTTCGTGCACTTCTCTGCAGGACGTGGCGACTGCACTGAAGTAACCCCCCTCTCCCTGAATTAGCCACATTTGCGGCAAAAAAACGAAACGTGCATTTCTTCTCTCTCTCTTCATTTTATTCAGTATTTCTTTAAATTACGCGCAAAGGCAAAACGACAGCAACCTGGACTACTCTTTGGAAACAGGAATGGTTTATCCTCCCGAAGGCTTATTCTACATCGAAATGGATCAAGCACCTCCAGGTAAGTTAGGGGTTAAAAGGCAGCCATTGTCTGATCTGCGGGGGGTCCCTAAACGTTTAGTGCGCTTTTCTTCGGCCGGCACCACATAAAGGTGCACGATGGGGCCGACATGTGCCACTAAAAAACCCTGTGCAGTGTGTTAATAAGACGTTATAAGCACGGCCGGGTCCCGGGCGCTGCGCTCCCCCAGTGGCATTGCCCAGGCATGCATAGCGCAATCCACTTGCCAATTACGTAATACCTTTCAGTGGACCGGGCGCAGCGGCTTGCCTCTTCTCTTTTTTCCCTCTCTCTCTCTCTCTTTTGTCCCGGCACATATGACAGACTTGGACAGTAATGTACGGCGGGTTTCTTTCTTTCTTTCTTTCTTTTTTTGCATCCCATCAGATCCTCTGTCGGTGTGTGTGTGTGTGACAGTGTGTGTGGGTGCGTGTTGGAGGCAGTACAGTCGTTAATGAGCGCCGCATGAAACGGGCGCTTTGTTCTCCTCCGCAGCCAGCCGTGCGTAATGTGCGCGCCGCTCGGGAGGCAGGCTGCAGGCGAGCCCAGCAGACAGGCTCGTCTCATGACCCGCTCTCCTGCACTTTTTTTCTTTTTTACATTTCATTTACATTCGTCATCTGACGGCCATCACTCCGCATTAACAGTGATATCTGTGACATTTGCATGACAGCCTCAGTCTAAGTCCCAACCTGGCTTCAAATGACACCACACTGTCAGCCCCCTCACTGTCATTATTTTAAGGAGTATTATGGGTGACTGCAGTTGGTAAGACACACTGTGACACACCATGAGAACAATGCAGGCAGCCTGTGCTGTTCCTGTGTTGAATGAATGTTGAGATGACAGTTCCTGGGTTTGGTTGTGAAAGCTTTTATGTGTTTCTCTGGATTGGACGCAGACCAGGCTACAGCGTGACAGACTGGCTATTTCTTTTTTATTATTCCACACTTAAATTACGTGGCTCTTGTCTGTACTGGTATGCTCATGTGGGTTTTGGAAGCCAGTCGAGTTTCTTGGCAGGAGACGGAGAGAGGAAGGTGTGCAGGTTTTCTTTTCTCTCTCTCTCTCTCTCTTTTTTCTTCTTCTCTTTTTGCTGAGTTTAGGATCTGCAGCTTTTCCTTGTGTGCCTGCCACCGTGCTGCTGCTGCACCTGCCTTTTGTTTATTTTAAGGTTAGAAAAAGAGGAGAGCGGATGGTGGGAGTAAAAACCCACATTTTCTCCTCTCTGAGGGTGCTCTTGTGTTCTCCCCGGCTGCCTCATGAAAGGCACTTTTGTCCTGCAGTGAAATATATTGCCCTTCACCTCCTCTTGATGCGGTTTGCCCTCATTTTTCATTTTTCAGGGAAAACGCTTAATCTTTCGAGCAGACTTGCAGATTTTATTTCTTAAAGGTGGACGGAAAACTTAAGAGGGCCTGTGAGCGTGCCATCCCTGTAAAATGGAGGGGGGGGGGTGTCCAAGAGACTCAAAATGTAATTTATGGTTTATTCAATGCCTTTCCTGCAATCCAGGACAGGCTGCAAGACTTTAGGAGTTGGATCTACTTTGTTTATAATCCACTTTGCACTTTGAGTTGTAGGAGGCTGAGCGTCTGATCTTGAGACTGTGTGGAGTAATAAAAGAAAGCGTGTGTCATAGCAGTTGAGTGATAGCGCTCAGACACCAGGACCAACTGCCACATTTCCTTTTTTAGAGCAAACCACTCTTGAGATCTTGGTAATGATTTGGTGAGTGATATCTCTTGGAAACATGCCTGGGCTTGTCCCCGGATCTTGACAGGCTCTATCAAGCAAGGGTGTGTGTGTGTGTGTGTGTGCGCGTTGATGAGGCAGAGGGGGTGGGGGGGAAGTATACATTGAGAACACTGTATTTCCTTAACACGCACATACACACACACACAAACACAGCCTTGATTACGGTAGTCATAATATTGAAGGAGTCACGTTTGCAGCACTTCACCTGATCTCACAACAGATCAATGATTTCTTTGAAACTTTTGGGGGGATCGCTTTCTAAGAAACTGTCACCCTGATCCTTTGCATATCATTTTCTTATCTCTCTCTTTTGTCTTTTCCTCGTAGCTCTCCCTCCCAGGTCAACAAAGCCCGCGTCCGCCACAATGAACAACAACTGCCTTTCGCCACCTGTGTGTTCGCTGCAGGACGCCGAATGGTACTGGGGCGACATAACCAGGTGAGACATCTTTTCTTCAGCGTCCTCTGAACATGCTGTCGTTGTTTGATTATTTAATGTATCGGTGTGTCAGATCAGTTAACCGTTAACCGCTTTCCCCTCAGGGACGAGGTAAACGAGAAGCTCCGGGACACACCTGACGGCTCATTTCTGGTGCGTGATGCGTCCACAAAGCTGCAGGGAGACTTTACTCTGACGTTAAGGTAAGCAGGAGGAAAAACGAATATAGAAGTTCCCATCGCAGAACCGTTAAATAAATATATTGCCATTTTATTTTACATTAATAATCTCATTTTGTTCCTTGCTGTTTCACTTTTTTCAGGAAAGACGGGCACAACAAGCTGATAAAGATTTACCACCGTGATGGGAAGTACGGCTTCTCAGATCCCCTTACTTTCACCTCAGTCGTGGAGCTCATCTGGCATTACCAGCACCATCCGTTGGTGGAATACAACGCCACCCTGGATCTAATGCTCACCCATCCCGTGTCCCGCTTCCAGCAGGTTAGTTTGCACCATTGTTTTTTGGACTTTGAGTAGTGACTTAAGAGATTTTTTGTTAAATAAGGTGGTGGGTTATGAATTGTACATTTTAAAGCATCCTTTTTTCCTTCAGGTAAAGGAGGACACTGTCGACGTTGCCGGGAGAAAGCTCAAGGAGGTTCACAGTCAGTACCAAGAGAAGACAAAGGAGTTTGATCGTCTTTATGAAGCTTTCACAAAGACCTCGCAGGTAAAAACAAATGTATTAAAATGAACTATTTTAAGAGAATGATATCAGTATAAATAGTAAAATGTGCACTCATCAGTCTCATCAGAGTCTTTTCTCACTGGATGTACTTATTGTGACGCAGGAGATCCAGATGAAGCGAACGGCTATTGAGGCCTTTAATGAGACGATGCTGATATTCGAGGAGCAGTGTCGTGAGCAGGAGCGCTACGGAGAGGAGTTTGAGAGGAACAATCAGTCCGAGGGAGCCGACAAAGATTTGGAGAGGTACTTCATTACGTCATAGTCCAAAAAATGTCCTCAAATGTAGTGTCATTTGGGTGCATGCAGCCCATTTTTGGTGAACTGTATTCAGACCTGTGCCCTTTCCTTCCCCTTGTTAGCTTTCTCATAAATTATGAGAAGCTGAAGTGCCGTCTCGGGGAGATCTACGACAGCAAAATCCATCTGGAGGAAGACTTGAGAACGCAGGTGGAGGACTACAGAGAGACGGACAGGAAGATGAACAGCTTGCGGCCCGACCTCATCCAGCTACGCAACATCAGAGACCAGTACCTCAAGTAAGCGATGAAGAATATTATCTGTGGTGTCTGCGGTAAATCACTGCAGACCCACGAAGGGAGGAACATTTCTGTGGCTGCTCTCTGAAGTAGAATTATTTAATGTTGAAATTAAACCTTTTCCTGATGCTTCTCTTTACAGCTGGCTCAATCACAAAGGCGTCCGGCAGAAACGCATAAACGACTGGTTGGGGACGCAGAGTGACAGCCTTGATGAGTACGTCTCCACAAATTCTTTCTGGATTTAAGAACACAGTGTCTAACTTGTAAATGATATGCAGCATTGTTACAGGGGTGTTCCTCTTGTATTTTTTCCAGCACGTACGTGTTGAAGGGGGACGAGAAGAATTTGCCACACCAGGATGAGACTAGTTGGTTTGTGGGTGAGCTGAGCCGGACGCAGGCCGAGGAGATGCTCCAAGGAAAAGCTTCGGGAACGTTTCTGATCCGTGAGAGCAGCAAACAGGGGTGCTACGCCTGCTCTGTTGTGTGAGTGTAACATTTTGGAAAGCAGCACCATTTTAAAAAAAAGACTACTCCGCATGGTGTTATCATGTAACACTCACTGATACGACTTTTCCCCTTCATTTATTACAGTGTGAATGAAGAAGTGAAGCATTGTATGGTCTACAGCACACCACACGGATACGGCTTTGCCGAGCCCTACGACGTCCACTGCTCGCTGAAAGACCTTGTCCTGCACTATCGCCTGCACTCCTTAGCGCAACACAATGACGCCCTGGATGTTCGGCTGTCACATCCAGTACACGCCAAAGCTGCAGCCACGCCTTCTCAACATGCAGAGGAACACAAACTCTTACAGACTTCAAAACACACAGCGGGGCTCCCACCTGCTGCCCCAGAAATGTAATCCAACGGAAAGAGACAAAAGGACGTGTTTACTGTATCCTGTGAGAATGACTGCATCAAGGTGCATTGTGTAGAGTTTTGCACTACAGTGATTCCATCGGTTTTTGTGAATGGGATTTCACAGATTGAAGTGGGACCGGAACTTGAATGTCAGCTTGAACTTTGTTTTTGATTTTTCTTTGTTTTCAAAGAGACTGTTTAAGCTTTTCATTTTTTTTGTACTTCATTTATTGCCAACTGTTTAAAGGACACCTTTTCGGTAGGGATTTTGACAACCAGAAAATTGCTCACTGACATCAGGTGCTGCACCTTTGTTTGACTTTTAGAACCAGAGTTGATGTTGTTTGAGGTGTTGTTTTCCCTAGTTAAAAATGTATTCAGTTTGAAAAATTTGACCAATAGCATAGAAATATATTGGGTTACTATGGAGTTATATTCGTGCATCACTCCTGAGCGTGTTGGCAGTTTTGAGCACAATAATTTTTGCAAGCACGTAAATTATATTTAGTAGAGACATTATTTTTCATACCATGTAAGTTTTAATTTGGCAGGGAAAAAGTGGATTTTGCCCATAACTTTATTTACTTCTTTGCTGATATCCACACACGTGCAAAATGATACCCTCACTCACCCTGTTTTTGATAATTTGCCCCTTTCCAATGCCACTGAGTCAAAAAAGAAAATATGGCACAGTTTAAATTCTATTTTTCAAGGGTGTTTTTAATCATTAATAATTAAACTGCCTTGGCTTTGTATCTGGCAATCAACAAACAAGTCAATTGGCTTAGTTAGTTACTGCACATATGTTAGCTATAAAGCTATCAAGATTTCTAGGCTGCAACAGCTGTAAAGTATAAGCTAATTTAAACATGGTATTTACTAAAGGTTCATAAAGCTAAGCATGTAACCAAAACTGGATAAACTACTTATGCGGGGCTGCTCACCATTCTTCCAGCGCTTCCCTACCGCCCTAGCAACCAATACTAGCAGACAAAGCAGCCAATCAGGAATGATCTACTTCAGTTTTCTAATTGGCCGGCTTTGTGGTTTGCTGTAAGACTCCGTCAAGTTGAGTGAGAGCACAGACAAACCAGAGAGCACGGAGCGCAAGAGAAACATCGGCCATGTCCGAAGTTACTCACTAATCAGTGTATAGTTTGTGTTGTGTTGCTTGAATGTGTAGTGAGAAATATAAATTTACAACTGATGGTCACTAACTAAGCACTGTGCACCAGCCTGCATTGTGCTGAGAGAAAAATGGCAGTCGGACGGGAGTAGAGACACAGAATTGCAATCTATCACACAATTTGTGGCACAAAACTAATATGTTTGATGTTATCAGACCAGTTAAATGAGTGAAGCTGATTAAAAAAGCTTGTCATCGCGCACATCTGTGGATAATAGGAAACACACTGATAAATGTTTTGAGCACAAACAGAATTTTATTTGTTCAAATTATATTATTCTTTGCAGGACACTAATTTTCCTCTAAAGTATAATTTAGTAGCTTGACAAAAAAATCATTTTCTGTGCTGAAAATGTCTCACTGCGTACAGATATAACTCCATAGATTACTACTGCGTACATTGTGAGGGGAAAAATGGTGCTGTAAACAGGCTGTTTCCGTCATGTCCGCATTTGGTGGACCAGACCATTTTTGGGTAAATGCCACGTGTGAATATGTGAAAAGTCGTGGTGCATCTTGACAATTTGCCCCTGTCTTAATAGGCATTCATATACAGTGGATAATTATGTAGCATTAACATCCTGTAGAATACCATTGTACGAGCATACTCAATGTTAAACCCATTGACCAAAGCACTTAATAGTGAGCAAAACTACATCCCTGTTAAGTCCAGTAATTGCATTTGGGCAAGGGGAGGCCGATTTATGTACACCTGCTGATGTGCTGATCAAAACATAATCTGAAGTACTGTATGTTATATTCTGTTATTCAAAGAAGTATAAGCTTTTGTATTCTATATATATTTTTTCTATAAACACGCCACAAGATGAAAGCTTGAAGAAAGTGCAATCCAACAGTATTTCTATTGTTGCAATGTATGACGATGATGATGGTGGTGAAGGTAATGCTGTTATGAGAGGTTGACATTTGCCACAAAAATGCACTCTCTTTGGTGGTGTTGGTATGATGTGGCCTCCGATGTTTGTGTGAACTGCCAGAGGTCCGGAAGTATCCTGCCTCCATTACTTGAACTGTGGCATTGCTCGAGCTATGAATGTTTTTCATGACATGCCGCCTACATAGCTTAAGAGGAAAGGAATCCATGTTGAACTTGGCACATTTTTCAAGTTTGAGGACAATAGATACTCTGTACAGAGAAACTGTAAAATGTATTTCTGAGGTTGGTTTATGGAAGGAGGGTGATTTAGCCTCTTACAAAAATATAACTCCACTGGGGGATTGAGGAAACTCCTCGGGGTGAAGCTAAGCAATGTGAGATCCTGACCTTATTCTTGCTGAAAGACAATAAACTGATGAGGGTTTTGTCAACTTACGCGATGAGTTTCTTCTTTTTTCTTTCTCCACACAATCTATTGCTGATACTGTGCAAGCATATTTATAATTTAAGTAAACTATGCAAATAGATTATTGGAGCTCTTTTTTGTTAAAAAAAAAAACTCAACATAAAGCACAGATATAAGTGAAGTAACTAGTTACCTAAAATTCACTGTCTCTCTCTTGTGGAACCGCTGCCGTCTGATGAGCTTTATCCTCGGGTCAGCAGAGATATCAGGCAGCGAGGGCATTGGAGGACACGCTGTGGACAGATGGAAGAGAAAGGAAGCGATAAAGACAATAGCAGGATACGTGCAGGCCCTTCCCCTACTCAGTCTGGCCGCTGTTGAGTCACTGGAAAACAATCCATCAAGCCTACTTCATTGCGAACATGATGTACTACTTTTGAACCAACTTTTTTTTTAAGCTCCCCTGAAAGGAATGCGGCTGCAAACATTTGGTGGCAGCCAAAACTCGAGAGCAGGTTTGTCTCCAGGACGTTTATTACACAGACGACACCATTGTTGCCCGATAATTACATGGGATTAACGTGTCGCAATGTTTCCAAACTTCACTTTAGGGCCTTAATAGAGACACGCTTGTGTGAATCTCAGGATGCCGACGATGATGCTGATGATTTTGAGGATGCTGTCCCCGAGTGACACGGCCATAGGCCCTCCGTGACCAGAGCGACAGGTGGCCTGTTTCAGCATCACATAAGGTCTGCGTTAGGTAGGGATTAATGAGGAGCAGAGGGCGGGGATGTACTGCGAGGAAGCCTCAATTCCAGGCCACGGATTACTCCCACTTACCTGTGTCAGCATAGAGAGCCACAGACAGACGGCATGCGTGCGTCGCTCGTACGGAACAGATGGATAGATGGATAGATAGATAGATAGATGGATAGATAGATAGATAGATAGATAGATAGATAGATAGATAGATAGATAGATCGAGTCACACTCGAGTGCGTGAGTGTCCAAAAGAGAGTGGGAAGAAAAAGTGTGTGTGCATGTGTGTGTGTGTGTGTGCGTGCGTGGGGGGTTAAGTCAGGCAGGAAAAGAGGACAGCATTTCTCCATCTCCTGTACAGGATGGTGTAAAAAATGAAGGCTCTAAAGGTCAAGTTGGGCCTCTGCTACATTTCCTCTAACCTGAAACACACTCCCACCTGGCTTCACCCCAGAAGTATGTGCTTTGACAGCAAGTTTAGCTATTTTCCTCCGCTCCCTGAATCTGAGTTTAATCTGTGCGAAGAAAAACACGCAGCCCCCTCGTTTTTTTTTCTTGTTTCTTGCAGTCTGCCTCGTTGCTTTCCTGCCTTTCTCCTTCCACCTCGATCGTTTAAATTCATAGTCATTTTGCTTTATAGTTCTCAATTTAAATAAGTCCTGGCTGGGGGGGCAATTACCTTTGGAGTCACGCCTAAAACACACACACGCTCACACACACACCAACTGTCTCGCAGGCTTTCACATAAAGAGGTTTTCGCTTTCAGTTCGGCCGCAGCCAATCACGTCTCTCCTCCCCTCTGTCTCCGTCCGATTCCAGCGTTTTCACGCTACCCGACCGGCCAATGGAAGGCCGGGAATGTGTGGCGCATCGGCCAATCAGCGGACAGTTGCTATGTCGGAGGCAGAATCGATAAGAGAGGGATTTTTTTCCTTTCCTCCTCCTCTGTCTGTCTTTTTTTCCCTCTTTTACTAGCTCACATTATAGCTGGCTTATAGGCTGAGGGCAGGAGATACTGTTGCCTGCCAAGCAAGCAATGCAGGCTAAACCATTAAACGCACCGGCTGCACATTAGCTCCAACACCCGCACAAATAAAACAGAGATATGTTTATCAGTACATGCACGTGTATGTTTGTTTAAGCACAGTCTGATCACCCGCTGAGCTGTTGAGGCCTTGGAAAAGCTAGAAAAATAAGCTGGCAAGTGGTTTCCAGACAGGAATTATAGTAGATTAAGTTTTAGAGTGACGGTCCTGTTGTGAAAGTTTATACGCGATCATTTTTTTCCCCTCACTTTAAAATGTATAACATCTTCATCCCTTTAAATGCACAGTTTTAAACGAAACAATCTCAATTTAACATGTCTTTATACGGTCCACATAATCAAATGAGGTTTGCTGTTTCTGCTTGTTTCTCTATGTTATTCTTAAAGCCTTAAAACATTAAACCCGAGATCGTTAACACGTTTTAAGTAGACCAAAGTAAAAGTGAATTGCATGAAACAGTTGTACTGAAGAAAAGTTTGTGATAAAAGTTTGTGATGAGATGTTGAGCTGTAATAACATGGCACCACATCAGATGCTTTCAGACTCAAAATTATGATTTACTGGATCTCTCAGTGACCTCTGGTGACCGTGACTGGAGTACACGGCTCAGATCATACTGAGATTAGAGGTGACGTTGAGCCAGCTCCTATAAGGGGATAACATGCTACTTATTGCTGACAAACCATTCAGGAGAAACGCTAGTCCAGATCCGCAACCAAATCAGATTTGCAAACACCAGCTTAGGCGGGGATGGAAGATCATCCCACCTCCTTGAAACAGGTAGAGCAGGACACTGACTCAACTCTAAAATAATAAATCTCCTTTTGGACAAATGCCCAGTCGTTTGCATGATTTCCTCCCAATTCAACCTGAGACGTGAACATTACTACATTGTGCTTTAGTTTCTCAAGGGGAGGAAAAAATACCTCACTACTGATTTCAGCTGTAATAAATGAAGGACGTCAGCGTCCCTCCAGCTCTCGGGACAATCTCATTGCAGGAGTTCAGCTCTCAAATAGATTAAAAAAGAACCAGCAGGCACACGGCCAGCAAGCCAATGTGGCACAGGACCGACAAACACCAGCTCCAGTGCAGACGGCAGGAAGGCTTCAGAGCTCGAGTCAGAATCCAGCTTGGTTTGAAAGCATAATGCTGTCTGCACAGCGTAGGTGGTGAGCTCAGCCAAGATAAGGCAGGGTTACGTAGTTCACAAGTCCTGTCAGGTGAGGATAGGAGCCAGGTCTGCCAATATCAGAACAAACGTGTGGATGAGATAAAATCTGCAGCTACAACACATACGTAATAAGGGTGGAACTGTATTATTAAGACAAAATAAAATGCCCTCATCACACACACAGGAGCTCTTACAGTAGAAATTATAAGCAATCTTTTGGAAATGATAATAAAAGCCCCTACCACAAAGTGCTGTAATGACTTGTTTTGCATTATCTGGTGTGATTTAAAGCCAGCTGAGAGTATCCAGTAAACTCTGAACTCTACATACTCCCATGAGAACCCTCAAACTGTCAGCTCCATCTCACAGTGTTTTTCTTTCCTGGTGAATGCAATGTCTAGCCAGAAAACAGAGCCCCGGTGAAAAAGTCAGACATACCCTGCGCTCAAAACAGAATAGTAATTATGGTGACCACTTTCCATAGGATGACCCTCACACTATTTGCTTTTTCTCCCACTTCTGGGAACGAGGCGAACACTCTCCTTCCAATCACCGCAATGGAGAGACGCGATGATCAGTGAAAATAACTGTCATGTTCATGACTGGCAACAATATCGCCCACAGGAGAAAAAAGTGGGAGACTAACCCATGTCTAACAAGAAAAAAAACCCCACATAATCACACTGTAACAGCCATTTTTTCCAATAGAAGTCTTTGTCAGTACATTCAAAGTCACTTCAGCACCTCACCTACTTATTAAAACCTGTTTTACAAGAGGCACCTGCCCAGGCAGCAGCATTAAGAACAAAAGGCATAGAAAAAGAAGACACTTTCATATTACAGATGAAACACATAAAGCCTAAATACTAGGTATGATGCACGAAATTCTGCCATTAAAGCCCATTTTAAAAGATTAAGCAAGAGGCCCGTTCTCTGTCTCCAGTAATGGCGATGAACAACAAACAACAAATGTCTTTATCAGTCATTTTAACCAACTTCTGCTGGACGTATTATCATCTTGGACGGGCATGCATCATCTGCTGATTGAAACATGGCTGTTGTCACACTTGGATGAAACACCAGTGAGGCTCTTGAATCACTAAACAGCAGTGATAGCTCACGAATGCTAAAAATACACAATGTGATTAACACGTAACTCAGGCCTGTGTGGGACTTGTGACAGTCATCGAGCCCCTATTGAGAAAAATGAATGTTACTTAGAGGATAAAGAATACACTGGCCATTCGTATGTTCTGGTGCTCTGATATACATGTAGACTGTTTGATCACAATTTAAATGGGACAATGTCACGTTGCAGCTTATCGATGAGCTTTAGCTGCAAATGAATATTAGGAACATTAAAGTGGAAAATGGGTGGTTTTTTTCCACTGAATTCAGAGGGCGAGCTTTTCTTTATATTGGCTTCGTCAGAGTTCATTTTATGCTGCATCCAATACACTGATTGTTGGATTGAGATAATGGCACTGGTGGCGGCCCTTCAGGGAAACAGGACACACTGGAAATGTAACAATACATGGCAACAAAGAGGGAAGCCCAATCAAAACTGTGTGGCACAAAGCGTTGCCAGGTTGGCATGTTTTCTACCTGACAGGGTTTTAATTGGCCAAGACCAGTGGCACCACATATTCTCTTGCACACCGCTGGCTGTTTAATTCTGGGTGACACATTGAAATATCAGGAAATACAAGTCAAGTGACAGTTACTGTTTTTTTTTCCTGTAACTGTCATAATTTGGTGTATCAGACAGGTCTGATGGGCCCCGAGCAGTGCTAGAGTTGTGTGTGTGTGTGTGTGTAATCACAGGCTTGCAACATGAGATTGAAACTAATTTGATGTGAAGCTGCTGAATAAAAAAATAAAAACTGGACCGCCCGTTGACGCTGTGCAAGGTTGGCTGAGCCTCCGGTGGAAGAGGGCTGCAGCCAACACAGTGGAGGATGGCTACGTCTAAAATTACCATTCTGCTGGGGGCTGACATGCTAAGAATACTATGATAATTTACATGGTAGGTTTCTGCGGCTTGTTGTCAGGGGCCTCCATTTGTTTGGGTGTACTGCGCGTTTGAAGGCAACACCGCCACCTGGCGTTTGATGCTGGAACAACCAAAACTGACCGAGAAAATAAAAATAACAACAATAATAATAATGATATATATCGAGAGAGCTTTTTATAACAGCAAAAATAATCCATAGCTTTGTGTATGGAGACAACGAGGGTCATTCACACCAAATGAGAGAGCAGAAGCTTCTCGGGGATCGATTAGTTGAGGCCGGAGCAGTCGATCCGGAGAGCAGGATTGACAGTCTGCAGGGCGGCGGAAGTTGCAAAAGGCATCTTCATCAGCAAACTTATGGGTGAGTCGAAGCTGAAAACGAGCGGGGTGTTATGTGTTTTCTCTGTGCTTGTGTCTAATTTTAGGCGAGTTGACCGTCCGTGAGCAGGAGATGTTGGAGAGGTAATGTTGTCTCATTTTCTTGGTGAGTGCGATGGATGAGCTGTGAGCAGGTTAGCATGTCCGGCTAACCGCGGCTGCAGGTGTTTTCAGCATATGAAGACAGTGACGGACAGTAACTCGTTAAAGACTGCGCCACTGTGTTTCACCAGGAGGAGACGGGTTTTACTCATGTATCGTTATTATGATGCTGACAGTGCGATAGTTTGTGTGTTGTCCCACAGCAGTGAAGCGCCTCTGTTTTCTCTCTCTCTCTGTGTTGTGTTTCTCTCAGGCCCGTTTTATGCCGAGGCTCAGTAGACAGGAGGGTCTGTCCTCCATGCGATCACCACAGACCTGCCCCGGTTGTCATGTCCTCCACCTCTGTGTCAGCACCCCCCTGTTGTTATGGTGGTGGTGATGCTGCAGCTGCCATGGCAACGCAGGCGTCCGAGCAGGCGCTGCTGGCCTCGGATCGCTACGCCAGACTCATCCTGGCCCAGATGAACAAGATGCGGCTGCGCACAGACTTCTGCGACGTGGGGCTGAAGGTCGGCGGACGCGTCTTCAGGGTCCACCGGCTGGTGCTGGCTGCCAGCAGCCCCTACTTCTCCGCCCTGTTCTCTGGTGGGATGAGAGAGGCGGACAAAGAGGAGGTGCAGATCCTCGGGGTGGAAACTGAAGTCTTTGAGGTGTTGCTGGACTTTATATACACAGGTCTGCATCCTTCCTGGTGTTCCTGTTGTCTTGTTGCGCTCAGTAAGAGTACATTTATCCAGTTTTCTGAATGGATATATGCACACTGTCCTGTCAGGCATCATCAGCGTCACAGTGGAGAACGTGCAGGAGCTGATGGTGGCGGCGGACATGCTGCAGCTCAACGAGGTGGTGACCATCTGTGGAGAGTTTCTCAAGGGCCACATGGACCCGTCCAACTGCGTGGGCATCTTTCAGTTCCTGGAGCAGATTGCCTGCATGGACATGCTGGAGTTCACTGAGAACTACATCCATGTTCACTTCCTGGAGGTATGAAAAGATAAAAGGCTGTTTCATCAATTTAACTAATCATTTTCTAGCTTGATGTTGACACATTGCCTCTATCATCTTTAGGTGTGTGTCACAGACGAGTTCAAGGGCCTGTCGAAGGATCAGCTGGTGAGGCTGTTAAGAAGTGAGGAGTTGAGGATTGAGGATGAGTACCAGGTGTTCACTGCAGCCATGGACTGGGTGCTTCAAGATGTGGCAAAGAGGAAAAAACACGTGGTGGAGGTGCTGGAGCCGGTCCGCTTCCCTCTGCTTTCCCCACAGAGACTGTTCAAGTACATAGAGGGTGAGAATAAAGTACATTTTGCATTCCACCTTTATGTCTTACATACTCAATGCTTTGAAATGAATTAGATGACACTGTGTAAACAGCTTTTTGGATTTTTAGCGATTTTGTCATCCAATCAAGGTGTTACAGACTTCAGCCTGCGGGTGGCACTGCAGACACTGCTGAAGGAATACACTGAAGTCACAAAGTCTCCCAAAGAAAATAAGATGTACAGTCAGCTACAACCAGCCAAGATGAGACCCAGAAGAAAAGCCCGGAAATACCTCTACGCCATAGGTTCTGTTTCAGTTCATTTTCCGCAGTACTGAAAAATAAACTGATGAATTTTAGCAAATAAACTGTAGACTGTACCTGAGATACTCCAAGTAAGAAATGTCATGTAATACTTGATTTGTTTCCTCGTGGCAGGAGGCTACACTCGGCTGCAGGGCGGCCGTTGGAGCGACAGCCGGGCGTTGAGCTGCGTGGAGCGCTTTGACACCTTCAACCAGTACTGGACCACCGTGTCGTCGCTGCACCAGGCCCGCAGCGGGTTGGGGGTCGCGGTGCTGGAGGGCATGATCTACGTGGTGGGAGGTGAGAGAGCTGAGGCCGTCTTGTGTTTGCGTCCAAGCCCAAAAATGAAACAACCTCAACGATCAACCTGGAATTTCTTTCTCACCAGGGGAGAAAGACTCAATGATTTTTGACTGCACAGAGAGGTACGACCCAGTAACCAAGCAGTGGGCCGCTGTGGCGTCTCTCAACTTCCCTCGCTGTGGAGTTGGCGTCTGCCCCTGTCACGGAGCTCTGTATGCACTTGGTAAATACAAACACCGTGTTTAATTAATTACATACAACACTTTTTACAAGGGAACTCTTGTCTCCAGTCTCCTGATTTATTACATTGTTCTGTGCTTTTTCTAGGTGGTTGGATTGGCTCTGAGATTGGGAAGACAATGGAACGATACGACCCAGAGGAGAATAAGTGGGAGGTCATCGGGAGCATGGCAGTTCCTCGTTACTACTTTGGCTGCTGTGAGCTTCAAGGTGTGGTCCTCCCCTTTGTTAGAAAAATAAATGTGTATAACCTTGTGCGTTTCCTTAAGTTTTTTATCATAGATAATTTCGCACGATAGTCCAAATTCTACCAAACTCCCCTCTCTGCTTGGCCTGTCCTTAATTCTCTGATGACACCCAGGCGCTCAGTGAAGCAGCTCTGAACCGACTGCTGTCCTCTCTTCTCAGGGTTTATTTATGTGATCGGTGGAATCAGCGATGAAGGAATGGAGCTGCGCTCTGCTGAGGTGTATGACCCCATCTCGCGCCGATGGAGCGCCCTGCCTGTCATGGTCACACGTCGAGCCTACGTGGGCGTCGCCTGCCTCAACAACTGCATTTACGCCGTGGGAGGCTGGAACGAGGCGCTGGGTGCACTGGAGACGGTGGAGAAGTACTGTCCAGAAGAGGTGAAGTGGGAGAGAGAGAAAGAGGGGACATGTTACTGTAAAGGTTTTCCATAATATCTGTGTCCTGAAATGCTCCTCACCTGTGTTCTTCTCCTCTCTTTTTACAGGAGAAATGGGTTGAAGTGGCATCAATGTCCACAGCTCGTGCGGGCGTGTCAGTGTCAGCAGTCAATGGGCTGCTGTATGCTGTCGGGGGTCGTGCCGCCAGCAGAGACTTCTCCGCCCCAGTGACGGTGGACTCTGTGGAAATCTACGACCCTCACCTGGACACCTGGACTGAAGTTGGCAACATGATCACCAGCCGCTGTGACGGCGGGCTGGCTGTGCTCTGACGGCCAGGAACATTCAAAAAGCAAACGTCCATATCAGCACCCAAATCATCGCAAAACTGCATAAACTTAAGAGAAGCTGCACCTTAAGAAACACTAAAGGTGTTTCTGTTTGAAAGAGACTTTCACATGATCATTTATGTTATTTATACATGGATTAGATGTGTTTTTTTCTTCTTTTTTATTTGTCCAGAACATTTCACAGCAGATCTAAATCTGGAAAACTGCCAAAAGTGGTTCCACTAACACTGTTACACGACTTCTCTTCATTTCGCTCATTAATTTTACAACACTGTCAGAGCGTCGACACATTTGTTTTCCGCCTTTGTCTATTTGAAGACAAACCAATCCTTGTGATTAGGGTATTTTTCACAGCTGAATTCTATTTTGGATGGACCGCAGAGTTTTTCCTCTCAAGCGTAAGAGTCTTATGGCAACTGTGAACAGCGTTCTCGGATGTGACTTGAAAGCACTGTTTTTTATCTTGTTTTCTCTTGGTTTTTCCTCAAAGAAATGTTTGTGGTGAGTGCATTGCTACTTGGAAGATTGATCAAACCACTTGAGCCTATTTATTAATGGAGCCAGAGTTCCATGATAAGTGATTTGTGTAAATATCAATGAACTTCAACAGACACAACTGTTGTCAATCCAGTACAGTTATCACTCAATAGTTTCCACTGGATTATTTTGTAAATAATAGTGCCTCTTAGTCACTATTTCACTTACAATTCAAGCAAGTGAAGAGTGTTTTTTTTCTTTCCTTTCACTCATCAGCGGGACCTGGAATTACTCGAATATACATTTCATTTCCATTTCAACTTTGTGATGTTTAGACACACAACTCTGTTATTATAAGACAAAATGCAGACGTTCAGAAATGTGTTTGTGGTAAGTTATCTTGTCATGTTTCTTCTTCACATTTACAAAATGAGAGCAGATGTTGCACAGTAACAGTATTTCTTATCATGTACTGTTTTTCTATTTGCAAAAAAAAGTTACACAATAGTCATATTTTATGGTTGCTTTTCAAACTTAATAAACTTCATAAGAGTTATTTAGAGTTTTGGTTTTTTTTACATTGTCTCTGGTGGACTGAATGATGGTGTAAAAGTTGTGTTAGATCTGTTAGTGCAAATCAGACTGAAACTGAAGTTTCTTCTTTGTGTGTGCTGTTTGGAAATCATAAAATACTCCACTGTTAACTTCACAGTGAGTTTGAACATAACGTATGTGACAAACAAATCCTGCGTTGACTACACGTTTGCAGGAAAAGATTTTCTCTGTGAGATTTCATTTGACATCGCTGGATTTGTGGCTCCTCACTACAGTTGCCTCGCTGTCTCCAGCTCCACAGAAACCTTTTTTACTCTGTGCTGCATTCATCTGTTTGGCTAAAGCCTGTAGTTTTTTGGTACTGATGTGGCACACTTGCAAGATTAGAGGGAATCTGGAATCACTTCAGGCTCAACCTCTGAAGCTCAGCACTTCAGCATTTATGCTGAACATTTACCTGTCATTTGTTACTGTCAATCTCCAGCAAGACTGTTTGTGACACATCTGACCTCAAAGGTTATGATGTGTGGCAACATCTTGATCCTTTTTAGATGCCTGTATTTTATTCTGATGCTCCACAGAAGAGTCTCATTAAAGGGGCAGAGACACAGATGAGGGGGGTGTTTGGGAACATTTTGACAGGAGACTATAATTAATCGTTAACAAACTAAGAAAGCAGCTTACAAACCGCTGCCCACACATTTCTGCAGCTGTGGTTTTGATTTTTATCATTCCAGCGTCACACAATAAAGGAAAGGAAAAGCAGGCAGAGTCCCAGTTTGCGCACTGTCTCATTTGTAACACGTAAAATCATGTTATTAATAAGCATTTTTATAAACACTTTTTGAGATTTGATACATATTTTATTCCTTTCATTCAAGTCTTTCTTCTTTCACATTTGGCTGTTAGATACTCTAGATATCTAACAGCCTAGATACTCACAAGTCAGAAATATTTTTGCTCATTTAGAATTTAGACAAATCTCTTGTTTATTTCATGAATAATGTTCCAAAATTACATGAGTCGCATTTGTCTGAAAGATAATAAAACTACTATATAACTAACAAAATGACTGCTGTGAGTACAGCATGAACAAACCAGACTGTCTGTCAGATCTGTCGTTAATTTTTCATTTTTATTAAGTCCATGTGTCTCAAAGTACAAACTGTCCTCTTAAATCAGTTCTGAATCTCACTGATCTTCTTCTCAGTGCAGAACTTTTTAATTGTCAGGGTTGCCACGAGCGAGAAGGTGGCGACCAGAGTGAGGATGGTCCGCATGGCTTTGAACCAGGAGGGGTAGCCGGGCAGCAGCGTCAGGTCATAGTGCAGAGAGAGACCCAGGCCCATAACAACCACCAGGGCTCCCTCTGCAATGTTGTCCCTGCAGAGCAACGCCAGCCAGGCCACGAGCGAAGGCACCACGCTGTTGCCCAAGTTCATCCAGTCCGGCTGAGCAGGACTACCAGCTGGGATCGCGAACCCCCAGCGGGCACCTCCGAGGAAAGACACGATGGAGGCTCCGTAGACCACTTGAGCGTAGGCCACCTCAGGGTAGAAGGACTGTGTGGCGGCCATCAGGAGAGGTGCAGACAGGAAGGGGATGAGCCCGGAGAAGCCGAGGTACAGAGCTGGTCTGGGAGCCTGAGCGAGGGCCCTCAGACTGAAGCTCTCCCCATGGCAGAGACGCAAGGCGGGCCAGCTCAGGGGCCTGATACTCAATAATCTGTGGACAGACGCTGGTCTGGAGGGCATCCACAGCGAGGAGGCCGCAGAGTGAGACAGCTGCTGGACTCTTGGTGTGCAGTTTGCTCTGCTCAGCTGCTGAAGACACCTCCATGCAGGAACCTGAGGACAACCACAGAAATGCATGAATATCATATTTAATGGATTAGATTTAACTTCACTTCTCACCATGAGGATATTGCTACTGTTGTTATATAGTGCTGGCACACACGGTACCTTCACATTTATCAATAAACCAGCTTATGAATACACACAAACATTTAGTTTCAGTCTTACCCTGGACATGATGCATCTTCCGGCTGCAAATCTAATCATTTTCGATCTGAAAGAGACAAGTCATTCATGAGTAATAAAACGCAATGATATATTAACAGACAGGTTGTATCAACAACGCTGATAAACGAACACACAGCTACCAAACAACCACTTGGCCGCTTGCTTCACCTGACGCAATACAGAGCTATCTTACTGTAACCGAGGATTAAAACTCACATGTCCCAGTCACCTAAACGCCCCACGTTAGCTATTTTTCATTCGGTGTTTTGCCAAAGACACTGTGGACACGATTAAATGTGGTTAATTGCCTCAAAGTTTAAATGTCGGATAAAGTAGAGGTCGCACGCTCGCAGGCTGCCATTCTATCTGTGCTCGATTAAACGCCTGCCCGTCTCCTGATCTGCTTTCAGCTGAATGAGTCTCACTCTGACTTCGACTGGTTGGACTGTCGCTGGCGGGGGAGGTGCTGAGTTGTGTTCAAGAGGCCACAATCCCGTCGTACGCGCCATAAATACATTGTCTGAAAATATATTAAAAAATACCTAAAAACCATAACGTAGTAGTGAAAAGTATGGAGATGTTATTTGGGACAGAGTTAATTAAAGGGAGTCGCACTGTTGGGCCAGCGCGACTTTAAAAACAGCGTGCGACCGCGTGAAGTTGCATAATGACGACAGCTCATGAACGCAGCGTCATTGAGGCAGTTGAATCCCTCGGTGGTAAGCGCTCAGAAAAAACCCAAACAAACACGAACAGTCGCGCCATGAAAGACGCTAAATGTCGGGGAGAAAAAAGCTCAGCCTCGTGAATATCTCCAGATTTGACACACACGCTTGAATACTTTTCCACCGGAGGAACACCGGGTTCGGGACTCTCTACACGGTACCGTCATGAAACACTGCAAGTTAGCTCGCTAGCTCTTAGCGGGCTGATGAATGTGTGCCGCCGCTGCTAAGGTAGCCATTTTGAAACTGTGTTGTTCCAGCGGAGCCAGGTCTGTTTACCTCTATTGTATCTCCTCTGACAGTCTCTTAAATAACCATCTTGGGCCACGGCGGGCACATTAAACGCGTTTTTGCTTCGCTGACCCCCCCTCGGATGCACTAACTCACCCCGGCCACCTCGCAGTTTTAGCGGGCTAGTCAACATCGCCAGCTACCAGCTAACGACTGCTAACATCAACCTCACTTTAACTAGGCAGAGGCAGCCTTCAGGAGCGTGGGGCACATCTGATAACCATGTTAGTTAGTGCTTAACACGTTAGCTCTCACTTTTGCTTCTCTGTGTGTTCATTAGGCTGTCTTACTTTAACACCCAACATCGCACATTTAGCTCGGGGGAAACGTGCATGTAGCTGTGTCTGCTGCAGCGTTGTGTGCACATGTGTGTTTATGTGTGTGCTTTCTTCCACTGCAATGTGTGGTGATGTTAAAGTGGATACAGTGTTTTTTTTTACTGTAGTTTCACACTGAGGCTCGTGTCTGTGCTGCACATCGTGGCTCGGCAGACTCATTGATGTCGAGTTGTTACGTAATAGTTGAGAGGAAAAAAACGTGAATGTGCCTATACAGGTTTTTCTATTATATTTTTTATTTGTTTACGCCTTGATTAAAGCTACTTTTTATATTGGATTTTTAGATTGAATTGCAGGGCTGAGGAGTCGTAAACCTCAGTGTCATCCAGCATTATCTTACACACTCACACACTCTCTCTCCCTCTCTCTCACACACACACACACACACACACACACACACACATACACACGCGCTGCCGGGCCTGTTTAGATGCGTAGCAGTCTGGTGGAGAAGTGCCGAAGAAAAAGTGTCCCAAGTTATTTTTACACTCATATAAATATTTCATTTCACCAAAGCCGACACAATTTCATAAAAGAGCCAGCTTTCAGCGTGGCAGCATCACTGAGTCATGACTTTCCTCTCCCAGCGTGTTTTGAAGTGTCAAACCGCAGTTTCTTTTAAGGCATTGGTTGCCTCTTGGATTGTGAGCTATTTTTGGGGTTTGATATGAGTTTTTAGTGAAGAAGGGGGGTATCTGTCACATTGTCTGACATTGATTTTGGGTATGAGCAGCAGCACAGGTGTGGAAATACGAAGGGGACATGTTGGTTAAAGCTTAATTTCTCCAGCTCATGAAACCAGTCCTACAGTAGATGGGTTACAGAGAGGTGTTGATTCAGCCTTATGGATGATTTAGAAGCTGTAGTTTTTGATGCCGTTTATTCTGTCACATCACACTGAGATGTGTTTTTGAACAATCTTTTGTCCACTTAATTTATCTCAATAAGAGCTGATTAAATATTAGAAAGACTAAATTGACAGTTCCACAAACTGAATAGACGCTTCAGCAAATAACTGAACATCACTTTGATAAATGCAGGACTTACTTCAGAGCTGTTGTATTAAATTGTTTAAGTGAAGCTAGACCTACCTTAGAAACTGGCATCTAGGTGTGAGTGTAATATGTGTGTATTTTATAACCTGGAGCTTTGAGATAATGTCTCTTTGTTTTGTTTTCGATTAAGACTAATGCCATTTTTGTTTAATGCAGGTCCAGTCTGTCCCTGTGCAGATACCAGTGAACCCTCTGCAAGCAAACAGAAAAGACAGAAAACTGCACTGAAACTTCACCTGTGAGGACAAAAACAAGAAGGAAAGGAAAGACCCACTTGACAGATTTTTTTGGATGCATGTTTTTTGTTTTTCTTTTTTTCGCCAACCTTTTCCCAGAGAGCAAGTTAATTGTGCCGTCTTGAGGATTATTATTCGGACAACTTTGATTCGTGTTAACGGACTCGTCTGGCTCATATGACACGGAAGACCTTTTGATTGGTGGACGATTTTTTGTTTGGCTTTTGAGCTTGCATATCTATGAAATCAGAGCTATACCCTATATTTGCTTCATTCCGAAAACCACAGATAATTAAATGGGAATCTTACAAATGGGATATTAAAACATATAAAGACAAAAAAGGCATTATAATGCATCATCCAGCAGCATCTCTAATTCACTAACCAAAACTGAAAATGACGGCGATGTAACATAGGGTTTGACTTCCTCCATTGTCATGTGACTTTGAACCTGTTGAGCATTATTTTCTTCAAACTCAGACAGTCTTTTTCAGCAGTTTAATGAGGTGAGCAGTGGTTTTCAGTTACCTCCATTGCCAGTGAAAGACTGTCTCTGAATTTATTTTTCTTTTCTGCATGCGTTTCAGTAGCTCTTAAAATGATTCGGTGAAAGGCGAGTCCACGTGAAAACATACTGGCACACAGTGTGGCAGGACATCACCTGTCTCTCTCCCCCCCATCTGGTGTCAAAGTGGAACTGCTACATAAACTGTCCATATTACAGGGCAGTCGGCTTTCACAGACTGCTTCCTTGTATTAATAAGACCTGGCTCTTCCTCACTGCTGGGACAAATCACTTGTCAGATCAATTCATTTTGTCAATTAGCATAAAGTCCCATCAGATTGTGAGTCATACTCCTGAAAACAAGAGCAAATGGTTCAAATGGAATAAAGGATTTAACTTGCCTGGGAAAAAAGACACACAAGCCCGGACTGAAAACAGTAGCACTCAGAATTCATCAGAGACGTGACCGGCACAGGAGCTGCTTGGGAATCTGGTTCAAGAAGGAAAATCGGTCCCTCATAGATCTCCCACCCTCCTTCTATCGTCTTCTTCTTCCACCTCGGCCAGTTCTCTGGATCACCATTCCAGATCATTCCTGCGACCTTTTGACCCATCTCCCAGTGTTTCACCCTGGACGAAGGGATCTGCCTCTGGGGAAAGGGGCTGTGTTGTCCTGGCGGAGGTGGCGAGGGGGTCGTCGGCGTACTGCTCCCTGTCTGTCAGCACGGACACTCTGTGATCAGTGCCAACAGACCTGAGGAACCGAGCCCAGCCGGACTGAGAAAGGAGGAAGAGGACTTCAGAGCCACAGACTCTGGGGTAATGATAAAGTTTCGCCTGGCGGCTCGATTTAAGCAAACATGCATAGTTGTACTCAGCAGCCATGAAATTAACTGCAGCAGCGTGCTTCTTTTTTCACATTTATTTTGTCAACCTTTTGTAGGTAGCACAAGTTTATTTTCCACCTTGTGTGCAAGATCATTTAAAAAAGTAAAGCAAATTAAAGCATAGTGAGCAATATAAATTTATCATATACCCATGCTGAAAAGTAATAACATGCTGCACAAGATATTTTCCATCTAGGCTGTCAACCAGTTATCAGCTTCACAGGCACAGCTGCAGCAAGTCGAGCTTTGTTGTTTTCTGCTAAGAATAGGCGTCTTTCTTGGCTCGTCTTGAGGGAGACCTTCGCAGTGAATTTTGAAATAACTGATGGTAGACAAAACACTTGAAAGAGATGACACAAAATCAAAGAAAGATGGTGGTGGTGGGGGGGTTAGATTCAGTGTCAGAGATTCATGCTTCTGCGCTTGAATTTGCAGAGTCTGATTTGGGAGGGAAAAAAACATCTTTCTTTCTGTCCTTTTCTTCAATTAGATCCTGGCCATGAGGTTTGATGCCTCGATCCACTGACCGGAAACACTGGACCTAAATGGCGCAGCATGACTTTGTCCCTGCCTGGCTTAACTTCTCCACGCCCCAGCCTGCCAAGGTGTGTGTGTGTGAGTGATTGAGAGTGTGTGCTGTAATGTGTGCTAGTTGATTAGGGGGACAAAATGGTGATTCAGATAGGCAGCTTGAAATTATTTAAGTGTCAGAGTCACTGCTCTTAACACCTTTTTGATGAATGTGTGTCTGTACACCTGTGCGTGCGTGCGTGTGTGTGAGTGAGAGAGAGACTGATGGGACTGATGGTGCAGTCACTTCATGGTTCAGCAGAAGGTCACAAAGACATTGTGTACCTTCATGAAATAGCCTGTTGATAAAAGGAAAGAGCTTTTTAGGAACATTAAATAACAAAATGATATGATGGAGGATTTCAGGATTCGTGAAGGTTTTTTCTGATTTTTGCATCCAGGTTTCTGAGCTTCTGATAGGTCTGCTAAAATGACATTTCAATTCTGTCTCCCCAAAAGCTCTGTGAAGTTATTTCTGAAATAGATTAGCTGCTGTGTGAAAGACAAATATCTCAACCTGCTCTGCAGTCATATCCACATTATCATTTATTTGTCTTTCTTTCATTCTGATATTCAGACTAAATTTTGTTACCATCCATTACACTCTTCAGGCGCACCGCTTTTGGTTGACATTGAAGATGTGTTTATAATAAGTTAAGTAAGCAAAATAAAAAATCAATGTTACATCTTGCATTACATAATGCATGACGAAGTATCCAAATATAGGAGAATAACAGGCAGACAGCACAGAATGAATTTCCTCCTCTGACTCCATTGTAATTCTGTATAAAGGGTGTTAACTGTTAAAACATGGATGCTGACCAAAGAAACAAAGAGGTGGCTGTGTTCATTTAACTCTTTTTTTGTGTGTGTGTGTGTCAAGCTGTTTGACAGTCTGTCTGAGATCGTGATTGTGTGTCTGCAGATCCAGTGTAATCTGTGAGTCAGGAAGTTGCCCAGTTAAGTGGCCTGTCTGTAAAATTAAGAGTCAAGACGGGGAAATGAGTGCGCCGTCACTGTCCTGCTGACACATGACTTCACCTCAGTGTCATTTGTCTTCAGGGATTAATCTGCATAGGCTCGCCAGGGTTAGAGCTCCAGTATAATCTCAGTGGATTTTCTGTACATTGAATAGGAGCATATTTTCAGTTGAAGTGATAAAATTCCTTGAAATGACGTTTGCAGGGACATGCAGAAGTACATAATCTAATTTGATTGTGGAGCCGACGACAAGCACACGATTCAGATGGAGTCAAACTGCTTTGATATGGCTAACGATCATACACACTGTGTCTTTTGTGTCTCTCCATAGCAGCATCTTTCTTATGATAAAGCATTCAGAGATTGTTTTTTCAGAGATGATGCCTGTTTTTTTGTTTTTTGTTTAACTTTAGTTCCCTAAGAATAGAGCCCGACATTGATGTTTGCACTTAGTTATTTTAGTTCTCTGAGGGAGTCAGAGAGGAAGTCAGAACTTGGAGAGGATTTATGCTAATCCAAGCTTCTTCACTTGCACAAAGATAAAGAAGATGAAAAAAATGTCCTGAAAAAATCGTATCAGGTTAAATTTTGTTTTGTGGTTTTCTGTTCATTCTTGTTGTTGGTTTGGAAGAGACGCACAGGTTGTCTCGTCCACCACCTCAGTGTAGATTCTCACTTTGACTAACCTTGTCCCCTTTCCTCCTATCCTCCAGTCCCCTGCTGCCAACCTTGAGAAACAAGGTGAGCTCAACCTCCACAGAGACGGCAGAACCGCTGTGAGCCGCCGCCGCCACAACTCCTCTGATGGCTTCTTCAACAACGGCTCCCTGCGCGCTCCAGCAGGTAACAGCTCAGAGTATTTCCCTTCTTATTGTTGACCCTGTTATTGGTGTCACAGAGCTTGACCGTATGGGGAATATATAACACTATAGTGCTGGTGTAGCACAGCGTAGTGTGCTGTAACAACATTATCTCTTAAGAAAATATTAAAGGCTTTGTTGGGAACTGTGTGGGGAAACTACATGAACTAATGATAAGAATGAATGAAAACAGTGGCTGTCCCACCCCACAACTGCAACAAACTCTGCTGATGAACTTGAAAGTGGGATGTTGTCTGTCAGTGGCCCCGGTTACATTAACGCCCATCCATCCTGTCTCGAATCCGGATAAAATCCACAAGAGATTTAAGACACTTTCATTTCCCTCAGCTCTGTTGGCAACATCACAAATCCGATTACAATCCGTCTTGGTTTTTCCGAGTAACATATAAATCAGGGTCAGTCCTCCAAAAGATCCTGAAGCTGTTTGGTAGCTGCCGAAAACACCAGAAGAAGAATAACTTGGTGATCACTGTGTTCATAGCCACAACAGATTCTGATCAGGGATCAGAAGAACAGTACATCAGCTCGGTGCACCTTGAATTTGAGGAGTTTGAATTTAATTTTGGCTGCAGCCATTTCTCATGTGTGTAGAAATTGAGCCTTTTTTCCATGTTGTTTTGATGAATGAGAACGACGACTAGATTAAGTAACTTAAGCTGCTGTTATCACAAAACGGAGGGGAGAAAGACAGTAGATTTATGAAGAAAATTAGACAGGCTTACTGATGTAGTTACTCTGTGGGAGCAAAGATTACACGTCTCTCATGGAGACAGATATGTTCACACCTTTTCAGCATCTGGCGGGAGTGTTTCTCACTTCCAGCTGAGTTGAGTTGAGCAGTCAGATTTCGATCAAACAGCTGTCAGATCTGCCTGACATGCCTCAAGTGACTCAGGTTAAAGGGGGTTTTAGCCATTGGCATGCTGATAAAGACAGATTGAATTATTTCTCACAGCTGCTCAGTGGTTAGTGGCTGACACATTGCTAAGCAATTGTGTTAAGAACTGGTATAATTTGTGACTAATTGAATAGTTTCCTCTAGTATCTACTATAAAAGGACCCTTTTATTACGCTGTCAGGATGAGTAATGTTTGGTATTTGTAATCAGTTGTGACGAGTCACTGTAGTGATTCTGCTGGACTTGCATTGTGTGAAGTTGAAGATGATGGCAAACTAAAGGAGGATATACTTCAGGTCCCCACAGTGAATAAGGACATAATTGAGGCCACCTGCTCAGAACACAGTGATGTTGTAGCAGCGTTTGTGAGCAGCAGACAGGTGGCGTTGGAGTCCTGTCCGCGTTACAGATATCTTTATCATGACATAAATGGCCTTCTTTACACCTACTGTGAACCTTCTGTCCTTTTCTCTTCAGACTATGTCAATTATTCGCTCCAAATTACATATCAGTGTCTGCACACTGGCCTTACATATTTTTGCTCTGCTGTTTACGTGACCTTAAGGATTGTTGAAATGTAGTGCCACTTTCGAAACACCAGATAATAGTTATTTTCCTTCTCTGTGAAACTGATGCTAAAGATCCACTGAGTCGCTGTGATTTTCTCAACTCTGATGTCTCTGTCTGTTTTTTTCTTCTGTTTTTTTGTTGAATGAATGACGGCTTTGATGTGATGATCGGGATGCATTTAAGGATTCAGTGTCAGGTCCAAGCAGTAATCTTTGGTCAGTTACATGTCCTGCTGCATCACCCATTTGTCCTCCAGTCCCAGGGGTGTCTCACTTTCCCACATTTGTCTTTGCTCACCCTTGGCTTTGGATAACGGAGAGGCTACTTTATATGTCTGTGCTTGCTTCTAATGTGCTGTGCTAGTCATGAAATGTTGCATAAAAGTTTCATCGTCTGAAAGGTTTCTCCAAGTAGTCTTGACACTATCTGCCAGTGCAGTTTCACTGTAAGGGGTTGACGGTGAGGTGTGTTCAGCTGATGGTGTCACTCAGTAGGGTCTGGACCTCGTATGTGCTTCTGCTCCTTCACGTTGAAACCTGCTGAAGGTGCAGCCATTTTGACGACAGAATTTAACCTGGTTCTGATTCCTGATTCCTGCAGAATGACTGCAGCAGCTTTTTGTTTGCTTCACCACACGTGCAGCAGTATGCCTACGTGATGTTGTAGTAGTCATAGTAAAACAATCTAAGACATTTCGACTATCATCCAACAGGATGATTTTATTCAGCTGAATTAATTTAAGAACACAAAACATATTCAAGAGCTTAAATTTATGCCAAAAGCAGGAACACCTGCAAGCCTCAGGGCTTACTAAAGACAGTGAGATGTCTTTCTTCTGCCGCTCAGCTCTTCTGTTGACTTTCTTCATTGCTACAGGTTTTGACATTTTGGTAGATTTAGAAACTCTGCCTTTTTAGTCAGCCAAATATATTAACAGATCTTAGTCACGTGGACTAGAATCAACTTTTTTTTTTAATGCTCACCTGTTCTCAATGCATTGTCATCTACAAAATAAGACTTTCTGTCATTACAATGAATGTTCTCATTTGGCCTGACACCTTCTTTGGGTTTTCCGCATTTGAAAACAGAAGCCTCAAAACACAGAAACACAAACTCAGTTAACATTGTCAGATGTTCAAGCAGCCAGCAGAGAAGCAGTTGCTCAAAGGATTCAAGGATTCAAGGATTCAAGGTTTTTTATTCTTATTCAACACATGTAAAAACATGGGCTAGAACGAAATTAGTTACCCTGGTCCCAGTACAAGCCCAACAACATAAATAGAAAAAGAACAGTATAGAAAAGTATAAAAAATAGAATAGTATAATAAAGATCAATAA
>JBAJHX010000062.1:16860613-16887757 GCA_037176925.1 Amniataba percoides
AAAAATAAACAGACTAAGACGGATATTTACAAGTAAGGCTGGAAAATTGGCAAACTGTGCAATATATGGCAAGAATGGCAATATGGCAAAAAAAAAAATGTGCAATGTATATATTGTGCAAAAAAACAAACAAACCACCTTGTCCTAGTGCCCGCATAAGAAATGCAGTTATTCATTAAACTGTCTGATCACAGATTAATTGATGTGGCTGTTATAGAAAGATCATCAGTTTCCTTTATGGCTTCCTGAAGTAACATGTCGGCAGTGTTCAGAACTTACTAGAGGATAATGACTTCATTCTCATTAACACACTTTGTTCTCCCTCCAGGTGACGGGTGGCAGCAGCCCTCTCTGCTTCTGAGGCATGACTCGGTGGACTCTGGGGTGGCAAAAGGAGGGCATGGTGGGCTGGCAGGGGGCTCATGTTGGAAGGAAACACCCAACTGGCACGGAGCTCCACGGGGTGCCCAGGACGGCCACCACCACCAGGGACGCCACCCCAAAAGGGTAGGGGGCGACAGGGACAGGCAGGGGGTGCACCGACAGCGCAATGGCAACTTTCATCCCCGCAAAGGCACCTCGTACCAGGACAAGTTCCCCAACGAGGAACGCAAAGATGGCAAGGACGACAAGCTGAAGTTTGTGGAAGAGGACTTTGTGAGTGGGCCTTCACTAACTGGACATAGGTCTTCCAAGACAGATCTAATCAGATAAAGAGAAGATAAATGGAGTCTGACAACACTGCAGTTAGCCATTTGTGTAGACTTTACTCTGCAAATAATTATTATTGTTTAGATCGAAGCTTTAATGCAAGTCATGTTTTTTTCTTTTTAGCCTTCCCTCAACCCTGAAACAACTGGAAAGCCTGGGACTCAGATGCGAGCAGTGGCCCCCCACGCTGGAGTTTGGGGTAAGAGCTCTGAGCCCAGCTTTGGTTTGAACTTTTTTCAACAGTTTCCCATCCTTCTGTTTTGTAACATTCATGCCTGGCTGATTATCTTTCAGAAAACCCCCCGAGTGGCAAACAGATGGTGTCCAAAATGCTGGTGATAAAGAAGGTTTCCAAGGAGGACCCCAGCACAGCCTTCTCCGCGGGGTTTGCCACTGCTGGCGCCTTGCCCACCAACGGCAGCAAAGCTCCAATCACAGGCTCCAGTGTCTACAAGAACCTGGTCCCAAAGCCCGCCGTGGCACCCACCAAAGTAAGACCTGCTGCAGCATGACGAATGACGAGCTTCTTTTCCACCAGGACACATGAAAGACAAACCAATAAAGCATATTTGTGTAAAATCAGCAACAGGTTTTGTGTGTTAATATCAGTCACGCAGGTGCCACGCTGTGACTGAAGCCGTCTTTCTGTTTGCACTACGTGTCCTCTCTTTCAGAGCACCCAGTGGAAATCCGGTGGTAGAGAGATCACTAAGCCTGGCCTTCACATGCCGGGCCGAGATTCAGTCTTCACCAGCCCTGTCTCTGCAGCCAAACCCAGCACCCCAGTCAGTGCACCACAGCACAACACCCCAAAAGAGGTGAGGGCAGTCACAGGCAAGAGTCAAAGAAATAACTTGCTGTCTGCGATTACAGCAGACATTTGGGGATTTAAATTATGCTGTTTGCTCAAACTTCTTCTAACATGTAAAACTGCACAGCAAACAAACTGGTAAAATTACGGTGCAGCAGTCTGAGTTGAGATCTCGGTTCAGTAGCTGGCCTGTCCCCATGTAAGTAAATCACAGGTTTTACCTAAACATAGTAATTATGTGTTAGTGTGGTTTGTGACTGAGATGCTTACTCACATGTGCACATGAAGTTTTCCTTTGCAGCAGAAATGTGCTCTGCTTCTTCAGTTCATGAAACTGCTGCCTCTGACATCTGGCACATTAGTTCTTTCCTGAACTTTCTGGCTGATTCTTGCTGAGCTATTTTAAAAAATCTTACTGGCCAAAGTGAATTCAAAGCAGCTAGCTTGGTGTCTTAGTTGAAAAAAATATTTACTTTAACTCGCTTTCATCTTTTCATGTCTTCTCCCGGGTCCTTCTCTTCCTTCCCGTGGCACCGTCACACCCACAGCACCCTTCCAGCACGACTCCTCCCATAGACATTGCCCCGTCGAGGCTGAAACTGATGCGTCGTGGTCCGGACCGTAAGAGCGAGTTCCTGCGAGCTCTGAAGGACGAGGGCACCGGGGAGCTGACGACGAGCAGCAGCCCAGGAACATCAGGAGAGGTAGGCAGCAGTTTGATTTCACTGACCGTCGTCCAGGACAGCCATGTAAGACGCACTACTGCTAAACTGTGATTTTGACTCACTGCAGGCAGTCCTCGTGCTAGAAGAGAACTTACTTTAGTCTGCACAGGTTGACAAATAGTGCATGAAATACTGAGAAGTGCAAAATCCAACTGCTAAATATTGCAAAAATCCAACAGAAATACACAACATTTTGGCGTTGTCAGTGTTCTACAGCTTGGAAAAGTAATAAAAATAAAGCATTTGTGTGTTTTCTTCCTGTGTTCTCAGGGTGAAAGCAGCACCCCAGAGCCCAAAGCCTACAGTGAGGAAGTCTGCCACGAGAATGGTCTGTCCTACTCCCTCAGTGACTCAGACACCGAACACCTGTCCAGCTCCCTAGAGGCAGAGCACAGGTAGGACACAGCCTCTCTCTCTCTCTCATACACACACACACACAAGCACAGTCAACTAAGTGGAAAATGCCACCCCACCCCCACCCCACACACTTTTTTTTTTTTTTTAAGGTTGCTGAAGGCCATGGGCTGGCAGGAATACCCAGAAAACGATGACAACTTCCTGCCCCTGACAGAGGACGAGTTGAGAGAGTTCCAGACTAAAACCGAACAGGTGAGCAAGCAGAGAAACATCTTGCGTCACTGAACAGATTTGTGCTTTTTTTTCCAATTCTTCATATTTGTTAAGTTTTTTTCCCGTCTCCTAGATTAAAAGCAAATAAGAAAAAGCATGTCTGCTTCACTCAAACATACTAATTGTGTATGTCTTTTGCTCAGCTGAAGAGGAACGGCATGCAGAGGAACGGAGCACTCCCGAGGGCGCGGGGTGTGACCCTCCACTTCACCCCCTGGAGGAGTGTGGCGGAGGCGAACGTCGAGGAGGGCTCCGAGTCCGAAACCAGTAGCAGCAGCCAGACCTCTGACGATGACGACTGCATCAAATCCTAACGTGGCTTTACGGAACAAAAAGAAAAAAAACAACACAACAGCCAACACAACATCCCAGCAAGCAATCCCCCCTCTTCCTGTCTCATCTTTGTTTTTAGAGCACCATTTTGAATTTCTTTTGTTTTTGATTTTTTTTGTTGTCATTCTTGCACAAGGGAAAAACCAATCATATCCCAGTGAAGGGGGAGATTCCTGCTCCGCCAGACGTCGTTTTCCCTGCGTTTCCTCCTTCACTGCAGTCCCTGCCCTCTTTGATCCCAACCTCCCCCTCCGCCCCCTCCCCTTCTTCCTTTTTCTTCCTCGCTTCGTGGAACTGAAGTGTTCATCAAGAAAAGAAGGGCAATGAATGCACACTTGATTCTGCTTTAAACAGACTAACTCATTTCATTGATGATGCTGATGACACATTATTAATGATATTAATAAAAATTGGTTCCTGACAAGCTGATATGTTTCAATATGAACCTGGCTACTGTGGTGTTTTGAGTCCACATACGATTTATTCTCTGTACATGAGTTGTAAACATCCACGCTGATTTCACTCTGCAGTGCAGGTCACATCTCCTGTGGTAGCAGCATGAGTGATGAAACGAGTTTTCACTAACATGCTGCTCCTCGTATAGATGCAGCTTTGTCTCCCCCTGCCAAGAACAGGAAACGCAGCATTTCCCACTATCCCATTTTTATTTGAGTAATTTGGATAAAGTTTGATAACATGAGAGGACAGGGTGGTAGCTTTAAAAGGACATTTGTCTCATTAGTTTGCTATGAAAGCAGATAAATGATGTGTACATGTTTTGTGGTGCAGTGCAGGAGCAAATTGTAAAAACAGCCTTTTTGACACAGCAGTGTGGGAGATGCTCTGTAGAAAAAAAAAAACTTGGAGAAGGAGAATTAATTAAATCTGACTTTTAATTAGGAATTAACTCAGAGTCAAAGAATTTGTCAAAGGATGTCCAGAAAAAAAAGATACTTTAATCATCTGTAAAAACTTACATTATTATAGTTTTCCCCTAAAAATGTTTGAAAAAAAAACAGCAAAATGTAGACGTTCCATCTCTCCAACATTATAAGGGCTTTTTTCAGAGCAGACGTTTAGACTTCACACAAACATTAAAACATTAAAGATGACTTAACTGCAGCGATGTCTTAGCATGCATTGCACAGGGCCGTGACACTGAACACTCACATCGAGCAGAGCTATGATTAACAGAAAAATTCACACCCGCACCAGACGCCTGCTGTGATAAATGATCCACCGTTCTGTTCAACATACAGGAAAAATCTGTCAGTTCCCCCTGTTGAGACAGCTAATGTATTTTTATACACAACATTTCAGAGTCCTTTATTAACGAGAAAACACAAACATCAAAACAAGTAAAACCACCCCAAAGCTCTGATCCTTGAGTTCCCTCATTAGTTTGTTCCTCACCAACTTGTGTCCTGGTCAGATGTCTTCACTGTGTAGGAGTACATCTCAAAGTTTGACATCAAAAACAAACCAAAGTTCGATATTTCTTAAAATAGACTTCAAATTTCCACAGATTATATTTTCTGCTCAGAGGAGCTCGGCTGTGATCGATAACTGTAATCAATACAGACTGCTTCCTGTTGAAGTGTTCGCTCCAGCTCCGTTTGTGTGCATGCTGCTGGTGTTCTGCTCCAACGGGTCAAAATGCCCGCTGTGAATGAGGCTCATTAATGTGGAGAAACACACCAACGTGTTAGTCGCTACAGCACGACTTTACAGATTTAACTCCCACGTTTGACAGTCTGAACCTGTGATCACGGCATGACAGTCGAGTGGTCGGATCTTTAAATATGTGATCCAACAACGCAAGACAGACTTCAGTGGACAGACTACATGAGGTTCTCGCTTAGTGTTACAACACAATATACCAGAGTGGGAATAAACTCATTAAAACCTACCAGCCACTGAGCAGCTGCTGTTCAAATTTACAGGCCGCTTAATACTTTAATCATTGTTTCTGAAATGTACCACCTGGCTGATGCTGCTTTCCCAGCCTGCCTCACGTCAGACTACAAGATCATTTATTCTGCTGTTAAGTCAGACTTCTGTATTTAATGGCAGCACTCACATATTAATGCTTGAAGTAATACATTGAAGCTCCACAGTGAAGTGAGGCAACATTTTAAAAACACATTCAGGATGAAGATGAGAGAATTCCCAGGTTGAGAATAGTCTTACTCCTTTTGAGCTTCTTATTTACCCATTTGCAACAAAGTATTCTTTTCAGCAGAAAGTTGATGAGGAAACATTAAAAACCTGCGCACTTCCTTCCACTGCAAGTGATTAATTACGTTTCTGGTCATTCATGTATCACCACTCCTCCATCCTGAGAGGGATTCTGCTATCAACTTTCTCAAACAAGGATTATCAAATAATATTCTTTATTCATCTTTATAGGTTACATGTGTGAAGACTAACATTAATGACAGATACAGAACAAAGGTACACATATTTACAAAAGCAAATGAGTGTAGGAACAGTGAGGGTTTGGACACATCGGTGGATCCCTTCTTGGGTGGAGACAAAAGCCCTGAGGGGGGGGTCCAGCTTCACTCACTGAAAGAGAGGAGGAGTTGGAGTTCACGTCAGGAGGCAATCCGGTGTTAAGACGCAGTGAGGATGTCAGCAAACTCTGCGGCTCTTACCTCTCGACTTCTGCGCCGTTAAGTGTGCCCGTTGGTGTCTCCGTTGGCTGTGTGAACGCCGTTGGTCTGACCGGCTTCCTGCTTCACCTTCTTGACGTCTTCCTTCACCGGACTCTCCTCTGGTTTCCTCTGGAGACGCAAACAGATTCGGAGTTCAGAGACTCAGTTGTTGTTCTACAGATTTGTGACGTGTTTTATCCTTGAGTTAGAAAGAAAAGCAGACGCTCACCTTCTTTCTGACCAGGTGGGAGATGTCAGAGACCGGAGCTGCGGGGGCGTGTCCGTTGGTCGACGTGCCGTTCATCTGCGTAAAGAACAAACCGCAACTCATCAGTGCTCAAAGCGAAAAAAAAAGGAGACAACAAATTCACTTGCGTGTGGGTTAAAAGATCATTTTCTCCCACAGAACCATCGCCAGTGTGTTTTCACTGGTCACCTCTTCAGGACATGCGTCTTACCTTTGAACTGGACGAAGAGTCGCCGTTCTGTGCGGTGGACCCAGGGAACGCAGAGGAAGTGGAGCCTCCATCCTGATGTGACATGACAGGAAGTCAGAACCAAGCTTTCACACAGCTGATCTTTAATGTTTGTGGACGCTGAGTGTGTAAATGAGACGAACTGAACGGATTAAGCGCTGATGTATGTGAAAGTTGTAGAACGTGAGTCTTTGTGACAGACAGATCCCAAATTGTTTCCCAAATATCACTCTTGTAAAATTAAAAAGTACCACACACCAGAACCCCATCTGTACCTGGTTGAGGCCGACATGTTCGAGTCTAAACCTGACAGTGTCCAGTTGTGTGAGCTACAGAACAAACTAGATAGATAGCAGTGCATATGATTTGTTTATTTGAATTTGGCCTCTGCCTTGTAGCCTCAAACTACAAAAATCCTGCCATAAAAGTGCCCGCTGAGAACCCTTTGTCATGTAGGAAGCAGTGAAACCATCTGGGACTCACCAGTGCAGCCTGAGCAGCACTGCTCGCCGTTTTCTGACCTTCTGTCGCGTCCTCCACCTTCTCCTGGATCTCTGGCAGCAGAGCCTTCAGCTCCTCCATCTCCTTCCTCTCATCTGAGAGAGCCTCGGGGCCCTCGGCCTTGTCCAGCAGCTCCTGCAGTTTGGCTGTCAGACAGAGGAAGCATTAAAGAAACTCTCAAAAAGGCCCCGAGCGTATGCTCTGTTGTTACTGTGGGACAGATGTACAGGACGCTCACCCAGCCTGCTCTTGATGACGGAGATGGAACTGTTGAGCTCCTCGATGGCCTCGCCGTACTGCAGGTTTAAGCTGTAGGTCAGACCCAGCTGGTAGTGCGTCTCAGCCAGCAGGCGGCTGTCTGGGTCCAGGTGCTTCACCTGCAGCTTCAGACACTCGTGGAAGTCCTCCAACGCCTGCGTGTAGTTCCCTGCAAGGAGAGAGGAAGAAACTGAAGAGTCTTTCCTCAACAAGGAAACACCACCGACAGTTGCAGCTGGAAAACAAGTTTGGTTTCCCAGACATCTGTTTAATTATTCAGTTACTGTGCAGTCTGGAGAATTCAAACTACAAACGTAGAGACTCAGCCAAAAGTATCACAGAAAATCTTGTCTCCATTTTATGGCACATCACAAATGAAGAAAAGGGGCTCAGAACTGATCAGAATTTGTGTTTACACTGTTTGTTGATCAACTGATCATCTCAGCCACACAAGAAAATAACTAAAATTATTCCAGGCTGCGCCCGCTCATTCTCTGTGGGATAATGAATGAATGAAGATTCATTCATCAAGCTTGTTCATACCTGACTCAGCAGAAACTTCTCCCAGTTTCAGGTGAGCCTGAGCTGCCATCAGCTGCTCCTCCTTTGTCTCCTTCCTGAAAACATAAATGAAAACAAAACGTTAGAATCTGTAGCTCAGTCACTCAGACTGGGCTCAGTGCAGTCGCTGGGTTCGTTACCTTTTATAAATGACTTTGGCCACTTCAAGCATCTCCCAGGCGAGCTGCAGGTTCCCCACCTCCTCATCCTCGCTGTCCTGAAACGCACAGGTTACATCCGACACTTAAACATCACACATTCAGCCTCTCTCATCTCTCTTTGTGCTGATCGATTGGTTCAATTACCTTCTCAGCAGCTCCGCCTTGCTCTTCTGCATCTCCCTCCATTTCCACATCATCCCCATCTTCCTCTTCCTCTCCCTCCCCCTCCCCCTCCTCCCCCTCATCTGAAACAAACATGGTTTTAGATAAAAATCAGCCAGTGTGCCACTAAAGTCATCAGGGTCTGTGGTTAAAGGACAGAGGGGGTAAGGAGAAAAAAAAAAAGTTACCTTCTGCCTCCTCTTCCTTGTCTCCTGACTCCTTCTCTGCCTCCTTGTCAGTTTCTGTTTTGTCTTCACTTTCAGACTTGCCTCCGTTAACCTCGCTCTCCTTCCCCTCATCTTTCTCTTCCTTCGCTGTCTTCTCTTCCTTGTCACCGGCCTCGGCCTTTTCAACATCAGTGCTCTTCTCTTCGTCTGCGTTCTGCTTCCCCTCCTCCTTTCCGGTGTTTTCGTTCTCCTTCTCTGCCATGGCGTCGTACACCTGAACCCTCAGCTCGTCTCTGGTCTTCTCTGTTTAAGTTAAGATGCAGTTAAGACCGGCGGAATAAACAAGGCGAGACAGAAACACGGAATTGACTTGTTGCTACATCGTTTCCTCACCGTCGACGTTTTCCGTGCTGTCAACTTTGGAGTCTTCGGGTTTTTCTTCGTCCTCCTCCTCTTCTGGGACACCTTCCAGAGCATTGCCGAGGACGGAGTTCTCCATCCTGCAACAACACTGACAGTTAGCTCTGCATCCTCACAGGTTTCTGCCAAGCACAATCCTATTTTAAACTATTCATTATTTCTGGACCGATTTGTGTGTGTGTGTGTGTGTGTGTGGTGAGGGGTCAGACTAGCCCTCCTGATCTTACCGTGCCAAATCCAGCAGCGCTTTGCCACACCAGAAGAAAGCTTCCCCACACTCGTCTGCGGTGTCTCCGTACTTTTTAGCTCTGAAATGAAAACAAAAATGTTTTCATATCAGATTGTCATCAGTATGAAAGCCCGCATGGTTTTTGCTCATATGCAAAACAGCTACATACAGTTCCCCATCGTTTGCATTAAACACTAACTTGAACACTGACAAACATTTTATCAATAAAATCCCTGATGAGCACATGTGCCAAAGAGTAAAATTAAACATGTGAAGCATTTACTATTCATGTTTAATTAATATTTATGTGCACACCTAGAAAAAAAAGTTTAATCTACCTCATATTTACCTTAATTGCAATTAATGCTTAATATAATTGATGTTAATTGTGTTGTTCGTGATTATCGTGTGTGTGTGTGTGTGCTCACAGCATGCCGCAGGCCTCCTGCAGGGCGCTTACGGCCTCCACCACCTTCCCCATCACCAGGTGCTTTTTGCCGGTGCCGATTAGTTTGTTGGCTTCCTCCATGTTGGCTGCTGAGGACAGAAAGAAAAAAAAAACTCTTATTGACTCGACTTTACACAACGAGCACCGAACCCCACGACACACAAAAGACACGAGAGTTCAGAAAGTAAATGTATTAAACTTTGTGTGCGCTCGTTTCAAGTCACAGTCCGACACTAACAGATTACCTGGGCCGGTAGATGCAGACAGACACGTTCAGAGTTGAGCTGTTCGGTGTCTCAGAGTGTCTGTGCCGCCGCTCACGCCTCCTGCTCCGTTGTTTCAATTTGGCGCGAAATATCCCTGCCTCTTTCCGGCCAATTTCCGGGTTTGCAATCCAGCGCGGGAGAATTCTTAAAGGCACAGGACATGAAGTCAAAAAAGACGGACGAAAGTACAACTACCTCTGATACTACCAATGCTACAGCCAGCACTGCTGCTGCTTCACTGTTAAATCAATATGACTTTTTGGAATATTCAGATGAATAAGGGCTGAAAAATAATATTTGTAATGTGCTAAGTGAAATAACCGATAAATATAAAAAATGCGGCCCACCATAATGAGATTTTAAATGTTATTTTCTTCTGCCACTTTTCACAATAAGAAGTTATTGTGAGTCATTTTATTTTATTCCTAGTTTATAAGGATTATGCTCATGTTTAATTTTCAAAATGTAAAATTCATCTTTATACTGGGTTGGACAAATGTTTTCATTCTGGGGAGTGATTATACAATGAACTTTACTTTTGTATTTATGTGGATAATTATCAGTTTAATGATATTCTGTTATTTAACACTGAACATTTCGGGAGCCATACCTGCCTGTATGTCCACTTCACAAAGTAGATCTGCACATTTTAATGTGAACAGCTCTGCCATGAACTTTACTTTTGTGAACTTATAATTTTTCATTTTATGTTGATACTGTCAAAAAGGTAAGAAATGTATTTTCTGTTTATAACTGAGGTCGTAGTGGGTGTTGTACTTGAGAGGATTACATTCAAAAGTTTAATATTTTATCCACACCAACTTACAAAAAAATACAGGGGCAGAATACTAAATATTTTATTAATAATCATATTGAACAATGTTAAATAGCTGCACATTCTTGGCAAATATTTTAGACATTCCTACATACATCTGTACAGTTATTTCATGTGAATATCAGTGAACAGTGACAGTCATATTGGACACACTGTCAACTTCTTTGCATGTGCAAACCTATTTGGCAATACATTTGATTGTTATATTGTGATTCCCACATTAAAATCAATATAATGCACACCACTACAACAACATGGGTGTACGTGTATTTATCAGTCTATGTGTGTGTTTTTTCCTCTATATGTACACACACACACACACACACACACACACACTCACAGTACTGCTGTCATGTCCTGCTGTGAGGGATGCGGTTGTCCAGCTCCCCTCTGAGCCCCTCCTGCTGACTCCACTGCCTCGCTGCCTCCTCGAGACAAGTCTGGACCTGGCATCCAATCAGCCTCACACTGAGACAATTCTACTCAACCCCCCCTCCTACACTGGCATCATTAGAGACACGGCCTCAGCAGCTGTAATTTCCCTGTGAAATCTACCAACCCTCTACCATCTCACCACAGCTCATTCAGTTAACGGTGTTTTCAATCAGAGGCAATCGGTCTGAGTGGAAATGTCCTTGTGCAATTTATTTTAGGTAAAAGCCAGTTTTGCAGAGGATTGAAGGGCTTTACAAAATGTTTTCTCAGTTTGACATAGTTTACTTTATGCATTCATCCTGTCTTGTAACTCCATAAGTTTTCACACACTGGTAAAGAACATGTGTTTGTCTTTACAGGAATAGTTCAACATCTTGGGTAATTTAATTGTTTGCCTTCTGGATGAGAGTTAGATGAGATGATTGATACCTCTATTCATATCTGTCTGTGAAATATGAAGCTACCTCCAGGAGACAGGGTAGTTTAGCTCAGTATAAAGACTGGAAACAGGGGCAAACAGCCGGTGCAAAGGCAACAAAGTGTGTACGACTTAAAGAAAAGAGATATTGTGTGTTTGAACCTTGGAGGAGCTGTTGTTGGACGGTCAGTCGACTGTTTCCAGTCTTTATGCTAAGCCAAGCTATCAGTTGCTGTTTCATATTTACTGTACAATCAATTGATATCAAAGAGTGATGTCAATATGTTTCTCTAACTGTCTGCAAGAAAGCGAATAAGGACATTTGTCAAAATGCTAAAGAATTACTTTAATGTTGTCTCAAGTCAGCGCAACTGCAGACGTGTATTCAATATGAAAACATTCTGAAATGGTACATTTTTTCTTTTCTTGTCACGATTTACATTTCCTCCAAATGTTATTTGGAAACATTTTTCAATATCCTTCTAGATCTCCTGCCTCCATTGGTGGGCGTGTTAGAAATGATAATACAGCTATAATTAAAACCCCATAGAGCAGTGACGCACTACACAGCCGTCAATCCATCCCTGAAGGCAATATATGAGGCCTTTATACATATTATTTACCCTCTCATGAATGCTCTTGAGGAATACTCATGACTGCATTCATTTACCAATACAAGAGTACCAACACTTCAGTCCAACATTGCATCCGTTTAAGGGAACTCTTTGGATATTTTGCACAGCTGTATGTGCACCACAATGGTGGACACACAAGTGCCCTTCAAACATGCGGTTGCTTTGGAATCGGCGGTGGAGCAGATGCACTAATTATGTGCATATTGTGAGACAGGAGATGAACACGGGGCAACGTTTGATCACCAGCCCACCGCAGTGCTTCTAACAGGAGGTTATTGTGTGTCCCCCTCTTATCTGGCCCTTGATGCGGTGCCCATGGCAACGGCATGCAAAGACATTGCTCGATGACGGTGGAGAACAGAGGCCCAGTGGAGGGGCTGTTTGAGCAGATAACAGCCTCTTTCTGTCCAGGTTACATAGACTCAGGTTATATTCTCTGATAAACAATGACGGCTTCACTTATCCACTGATGGTCAGAGAACATACACTAGATTAAGTTTAATTTCCTGAAATAAATCTGTCAGCATCTCCACTCAGATATTTGATTCCTTATACAGTCAAATATGAATTTTGTATTTGGGAATTTAGCACTAGAGTCATTGAAATAAAAAAAAAATCCCTTCAGCTGAGTTAGTCTGCTATAAACTGGTATGATGACTCTTGCCAGTTGAAAACACAATGAAACCAGTTTCACTTCCCTGTCATTGTTTTTTTCTCAGCTTGAAGTGCAGTCATTTCCACTGACAAAGCTTGTTGTCATATGTAAAGTATATTCGGTTTAACAGAATTTTATACCAATGTCCAACAATCTGAGGAGCACATATCACTCTGGTCAGTGAGCATTTGGAAACTCATTTGGTGGGAAAAAGCACATTATCTTTTATTAAAAATAAAACTCTGCCTTGATTTATCACGTGGGAATCAGTGAGGTTACAAGGATAAAAGAAGGCTCTCTCTCCTGAATCCCCATGTTTCCACGAGTCAACAGATATGATAACACATCTCAGTGTGCCATCAAGACACACAGTCGATCACCTGCAGGGGCTTGTGTGGCATGACCACATCAACAGTATAATACATCCTGGGTTCAGAAAACTGTTACTTAATGTATGTAAACAGAGCTTATGTTGTATCTGTAAAGATTTATGAAACTGATATAAAATTAAGAGAGAGACAGACCTTAAAAACACAAACCAAACAAATGGTTGCACTTTAAAATCTGTAACTACCAAATGATGGATGTTTTATGTTGCAGAGTCCCTCAACAGAGAGTAAAATATCAATTCAAAGTCCTTTTTTTTCAATAGAGAAACTGCTGCTAGGGTGAAAAACCTGTAAGCAAATGTCACTGTTCCTCAGTCAGGTCATTAAGTAAATACAGCAGTGGTGAAGGAGGAAATGAGAGTGAAAATGCCTCCTGCAGCCCACAGAATTACAGATGTACAGAAGTACAAGATGTTGCAACAGTGCACCGCCCCACGCAACACGGCCCACCTTAAATACAATAAATAGTTTGGTTATAAGTAAGAATCCAGGAAACAAGGAGGAAATAAGTGCAGTTAATAAAATAAAGGATACTTCAATCATGTAATAGTATGTAACTCTCCTAAATGAAGCATAGTAAATTTGTTCTAGCTAGTTTTATGTTTAAAACACTGTATGTGTCCTGTTACTACTTTTTCTTTGTCTTTTTTGGTGAAACGCAGGTTCTCTTCCCATTAAGCAAAGTGGATCCCCACACTGAATGAAAAGATGAAAAGTAATCTAATAATAATTTACTATCACAATGCAAAAAAAAAACACTTTGATATAGAATATGAGCTCATGTTTGACAGTGTTTTTGTGTGTGTGTTTTGTGTGAAGAAACCTTGTTAACCTTGCAGTTGTGGGGAGTGCTAGCGGCCTGGTGCTGCCTATGCTTTATACTTACTGAGTGAGAAAGTTCATTCGTAAATCATTGATCTGTGGCAGCGGTGTGAAGGTATTGTTTTATGCCTGTTCATGATGACAGTGGATCGGCTCCACATCTTGAAAGAGGCCGAGTCATATGATGGGACACCTCATGACTCGCTGACCCCTGCATGGGTGTCAGAAGGATTAGGGAAGCTGCAAACCATTTCAGACCTGCTTCTTTTTTAAGTTTTACATGTGTATATTAAATGTTATGTCTCACAACTGGCTGTAGAATAAATGGAAATGGGAAAAAAGAGGAAATGGAAATGATGCTACTCTGCAGAAATGAAGTTACTTTGAGCGTCTGAATTTCCTGGAGGCGTCTTCCTCCATACTATTCATGCTGAGGTGGTTTCACAAGCACACAGATTCCCAGAAAAGTGATAAGGAAAACTGCAAAGTCATGCTGTGTAGTGGGAGCCTGGAGGACTGGAGCGGGCTGAGCTCTCGTCCTGAGCCGTGTTATCGCGATAACTGAGCCGCGGTATAAAAACTGCGGCCGAGCTTTTCTCCTGCACTCTGCTCTGTCTGTCGGGAGGTGTGCGGAACCAAAATCAAGGTATGTCTGACAAAATACATCTAATTATGTTTCTGTCCTGCTGTTTTACAGGTTCGCGTTACTTTTAAAGGCGTTTCTCCATCCAAAGTGGAGTTTTTTTTTAAGTTGAGCAGCTGAGTTCAACAAGTGGTTTTTCATAAAATGATGATGTTCATTCAGGAAAAAACACCTTTTTTCCAGTGAGAAAGTTATTAGAGATTTAAAGAAACGTTATAGTGTATGAAATAGTTAAAACAGTCGACATTTTTGGAGCTTCAGCTGATGTGAAACCCCAAACCTCGTAGTTAATTTTAACTTTACTCTCCACAAAGTGCACCAGGAGTCGGCCTAAAAAAATCCGAGTTTAATAGCAGCAGTGAGTATCCGTATGCGGAAACACCTGTGAATTTAAACAGAGAAGAAGTGAACAGAGGAGAAATGGTCCCCTGGTTTCGCTTGTTTGCAGACTGAGTCTTCGTTACACACAGACACATCTCAACCTGCGGTGTTCAAGCTCTGCTGGTTTCATAATCACTATTATAACTTATTACACTCAGTATTACACATTTTCACCCCCCACGTGTCGAACATAAAGCTTTTTTATGCTTTTGCTTTGCTTTTAATCAAAACTTGTTTGCCTCGCCTTCAGGGCTGCAGTCCATTTTTTATGTCAGAAAACAGTGGAAATGTTGATCATAACTGCACCAGAGCAGAAATGATTCTTTGATTTCATTAATGAAAGAAAATGAATGAGCAGCAGGTCATCAGATGTGAGGACATGGTGCTTTTCTTTATGTTACATAAACCTAATATGTTTATCAGATTTGGACTGTTGGATATAATGTGTCAATATAAACTCTGGAAATGGGATATTTTTCTCAGTTTAGTCATTTAATAGATGAATGATAATAACTATTTTTGTTTTTGCAATAACAATCATTGGATCAGTTGAGAGGGGAAATACACATTGTTGGTTCCCTCACATGAGACTGAACAACTGTACAATTGTATTGATATTTGGTATAAAAGACTCATAATGTCCTTGTCCTCTAAATGAGGAAGGATTTTAGTTTATCCATTAATCACACAAAAGAAATGATGCACAGCTATGAAGAGAGGTTTTGTGACGCATAAACTGTTTCCTTGTTCTGTAATCTGGTCAGACTGAAGATGGCTGCAGGCAACGCTCAAATTGGAAAGCTGGCTCCAGACTTCACAGCCAAAGCCTTGATGCAAAGCGGAGAGTTCAAGGACCTGAAGCTGTCAGACTACAGAGGTAAACCTCAACCTGCATTTCATCGTCAGTTCAGGATGTGCTTTGATGACGATCTCTCCTGAATTGTCATTTGCTGCTTTGTGATCACACAACGTATTGAATAGATGTTCATTTACACTACTGAAGACTACTGAATGAATGAGGCGGTAATGACCACCACCTGATTTCTTCTCTCTTCCTGTGGTGCAGGGAAATACGTCGTCTTTTTCTTCTATCCCCTGGACTTCACCTTTGTGTGTCCAACTGAGATCATCGCTTTCAGTGACGCCGCTGACGATTTCAGAAAGATCGGCTGTGAGGTCATCGCCGCCTCTGTTGACTCACACTTCTCCCACTTCGCATGGTAGTTATGAGGCCTTATGTTTTGTTTTTGATTGTGTGGACTCACTCTTGCAAACTCCTCACTGTTCCTTTTTTTAAATGTATGTTCTCAAAGGACCAACACACCACGTAAGCAGGGCGGTCTGGGCCCCATGAAAATTCCCCTGGTGTCAGACACACGGCGCACAATCTCCAAAGATTATGGCGTCCTAAAGGAGGATGAAGGCATCGCCTACAGGTGGGTTCAACAAGGTCGAGTGGGTCAGTTTTAGGCTGATGAATCTATTATTTTCAGCTTTTAAATTAATCACCAACTGTTCTGATAATCCATTCATTGTTTTGAGTCTTTTTTTAAAGAAAAAGTGTCCAAATTGTCACTTTGTCGCACCAGCTTTGCAGATGTGAATATTTTCTGGTTTCTGTAGTTCTCTGTGAAAACTCTAAATTAAACATTTGAGGATGTCACTGTCATCTTTGGGGAAACATTTTATCACAATTTATGGCATTTGATGGACAGAGGGTGATGGTGTACTTTTCTGTACATTTCTTTAAATACACTGGCCTAAGGATGCTTCAGCCATTGAGTCCTCCCTGCTCTTTTCTCTGGGTTTCAAGCCCTTCGAGACTCATGAACTGCTCTCTCTGTATGTTCCAGGGGCCTGTTCATCATTGACGATAAGGGCATCCTGAGACAGATCACCATCAACGACCTCCCAGTTGGACGCTCAGTTGATGAGATCATGCGCTTGGTCCAGGCCTTTCAGTTTACCGACAAGCACGGAGAAGGTAAGTCACTGCTGTAGGATCCTGCAGACATTTGGCCTGTTAATGGATGTGATGTACAGTGGTACCTTGATTTATGAGTGTCCCAACTTGCGAGCTAAAATTTGGGTTACGAGCCAGCTTCAGATACTCCACTGCTGTTTGGCGAAACAAACGCCACAGTGAACGCCGCAACATCCGCCCAGCATCCTGTGTCTCACTCACGTTAAGCTGTTAGCTCACAGTGGAAGTGTTCTGCTCGCAGTTATTTTGCAAAACTTAATTTTTCCAACAGAAAATTGTGGGTTTTTTTTTTCTTTTTCCAAAAAGTCAAGGTACCACTGTATTTTATTATTTTCTGTAGCACATAACTTGAGTTTATCATTTATTATTGTTTAATTATGCTCCTAAAATATTTCACAATTGATTGAAAAGTGCGATAGTATGAACCAGGGGTCTTGTTCTTGTGTGAACAGGGTCTTGTGTTAGGGTTAGGGTTTTCCAAACATGTAATGTTCTAACCACATTACATGTATGGAAAAAAAATTGCCAGTCAGTCAAGGCAAAAACCATAAAGGCTCAATCAAAGTCCAAGGTTGGAATTCTTATCAGAAACAGAGTTCCTTGTGAACTTTCCACTGACTTAAGACGTGACTGTAGACTTAAAGGAGTGCACTAATCAGAAAGAGATTTAACACAATGCAAGCAGACGTCTGATGCATTTCCCTTTATTAAACTCAAGGCAGCAGAGGTTATATACAGTATCTGTGCATCACACTGTCTTTACCGTTTCATGGAGCGGGTCAGGACTCATTACAAACTTATCTTTTCAGTCTGCCCAGCCGGCTGGAAACCAGGAAGTGACACCATCAAACCTGACGTCCAGAAGAGCAAGGACTTCTTCTCCAAGCACTAACAAGCACAAGGCCAGAGTCTGCCGCCTGCTGTAGGAGATTTCACGTAGAGATTACATTTCCAGAGAACAATATTTAAATTAGCCGCTGTGCCTGTGGAGGGATAAGGAGACGGGTTTTTGTAGTCAACGTGCTGTGTGTGTTCTGTTGTTGTGTGTAGAGTGAACAGTGCACTTACGACCAAAGTATGTAATTGTGTAATTATATGTGCTATTTTCACTGTTGGCCAGAGTTAAATTCTTGTTACATGCAAAGGACCATACAAGCTACAAACAATCTCTCTCCATTATGTTTTTTTTTTTTACAGTGATCAACATGTTCTTTCATCAAAATAAAGAGTACAGTTTATAACACTCTCCTTTTAGTGCTGGAGTCATTACATCTATTTTATGTTTGGTGGTGTGTGTGATGTCAAGTTTAATTGTTTTGTATAAGTGTTCCTATACAGTGCCTAAATAGTTTTAAATAGACAAAGACACAGATCTCATTAGATTTGTGTTTCAGTGCACCTTTTCAGACAAAACAAACAACATTTCCATTTCTTACCACCCTTAGTAGGCCTACAACTTCACAGCAGAGATGTTGACTTAAGAAGAAAGGTAATTAATCACATAAAGGTGTCAGATATCAGGGTGTATCTGTGCATTGTTAAAAGTCAAGGGCATCATTATTATGATTAATTCCACCTGTGTTTATGCTGCCCCATCCATCATTACACATAGCTGGTAATTTAAAAGCACCTCTGGCCGGACATTCAGTATAAGTTCATAATCTCTGAATTCACAGCTGCACCTGAACTACCCGTGTAGGACATTAAACGCCTCACCGTCATGGATGAAGCGGGGGAAACAGTAGTATTTGGTTATGAAAAGGTAATATTGATGCGTGATTCATTCAGCGCCTCTGCTTACCTTATATAACTTAAATGTCTGTCCACTTCTCTTTACTAACATCACTTCCAGTATGAGTCAGTTTCATGTATAAACGCTCCTCCGGTCACTGCTGTAAACAGAGAGGCAGCCATGATGGGTGTGGAAACAGAGCTATAGACTCATTGAAGACATATTTCTGGCGGGAAAGATATATTAAGAACCTAACTTTGTTTCAATGAGTAGTTTTAGTGTTCGAGCGACTTTTACCCCGTTTACAATTGAGACAAGCCTCTTGAGACTTTATAGACAGACATTATAGACAGACATTTTAGTCTCCTGTGTTAGCCAAGATTTAAAATTCATATGCATTCATATTGTTAAGCTAATTAGTCGTTAGCATTAGCAAGACGGCAACAGAATATGGCAGCGGGGAAGATGTGCATCAGGAAGAGGGAGGAAACAGCAGAGGTTTGACCAGACGACACACCGGCTAACGATAATATACGGATTATTTAATTTACTCTGTATTTGTGAGTCAGTGTTTGATTTTGTCAGCTCTGGAAGACTCTTGAGAAACGTAGTTGCGCCATCGTGTGGCCAGGTCGCGTTTAGCTAAGCTGTCTGAATTTTATATTAGTGTGTCTTCCATTTAAGTCTATATATTGTTTTTCTTTAAAGTGGACAGGATTGTTCCCGAACGACCTGAAAACCGAGCAGGAGTCTTTGGTCTTCGTGAAGAGGATGATGGCGGTGGCCGTCTCCTCCATCACCTACCTCAGAGGGATCTTTCCAGAGGACGCCTACAGATCCAGATACCTGGAAGGTAACATGAATAACCACAAACCTACCTGCTGAGGAAATAAATACACTTAACGCACACACTTAATATTACAAGACAAAAGTCATGTGTCGACTCTTTTTCTATATGGCTGTATTAGAAAATAACATTTTAGACCTTCAAACACTCAGTACCTTTTATGCTGATTAATGCTGATTCTGTCATTTGTTGTTTGCCATTTCACCAGACTTGTGCATCAAAGTTTTGCGTGAAGACGGCAACACCCCTGGTGCCAGCAAAGTTGTGAAATGGTAATTATCCTCCATGATCCCAGGATGTAATAGAGTAAATAAGTAGTACTTCAGTCAACACTAGAAAGTCAGCCTCTTTTAAAAGAATCGGCACTGATAATCAGCACTTCTTGGCTGAAGGTGATTTACTGTTCTGATGTTTCCCACCTGTTTAATCTTGTCTCTTCCAGGATGATGGGCTGCTTTGACGCATTAGAAAAGCAGTATGTAAGTTTATGCGTCCAGGAATTCAAAAGATTTGTAATGTTTGCCATTTTAGTCAGTGCTTTCATAACATTTATTGTTTTCAATGTCTTTAACAGCTGCAGATCGTATTCATTGGGGTAAGGGAACAAAGTAATCATAGCAACATTTATAGTTTACACATTTCTTACAATGGGAAAAAAGTTGCTAACTCATCAACATGTTCTCAATCTAGGTGTATACCAATCCAGATGAGCCCAATGTAAGTGCTCTATTAAAAAAATGGAGCGTCTGTGTCTTTTGCTTATTGTGTAGTCTGACAACATGAAGAGCCTTACTTTTTCTATTTTTTGCAGTGCATTATTGAGTCATACCAGTTCAAATTCAAATACACTGAGAAGGGGCCTGAGATGGACATACTCAGGTTTGAATGCACACACCATGTTTGTATCAGTGTTTTGGCCTCCACATGTGATTGCACTGATGTTGACGTAACCTTGGTGAAACATTAGGAACAACGACATGGAGATGCAGGTGACTTTGGAGGACACCAAGAGAGCCTCGGTCCTGCTCATCAGGAAGCTCTTCCTGCTGATGCAGAACCTGGGTGCCCTCCCCAACAACGTCTACCTAACCATGAAGCTCTACTATTATGATGACGGTAAGGGGCGTTGATTTCATTTTGAATCAGTGAAGACAATGGTTTGTATTTTTTGGGTTGCATGGTGAGAACATCTCCCCCGTTCTCCTTCCTAAGTCACCCCTGCTGACTACCAACCACCGGGCTTCAAAGAGGGCGACTGTGACAGCCTCTGGTTTGAAGGCATGGCTGTGCACTTCAAGGTGGGGGAGGTCCAGACAGCCTTCCACGCCCTGAGAGTGCGTGTGTCAGCAGAGCAAGGCCGGCTGGAGAAGCTTCAAGAAGGGAACCACTTGAGGGAGACCAAACAGGTCGATCAGAGAGAACCCCTGGAAAGGAAAGTGATCAAGGTGGGTCCAGATGGAGGGTGGTTTCAGGTGTGGGTCCCTCATTTGTGTCGTATTTTTATTACAAAGCACAAAATATCAAGTATTCCTGTTAATTCTTGTAATTTCTTTTTCACTAAGTGCAGTTTGCTGTCAGTTTATTATAATTGTAAACTTGTGGTTACAGAATCCTCGTAAGAAAATCTACGGTGAAGAGGATCTGCCCTCTGAAGATGGTAAGTTTTTATATTGCTGCAGTTACAAAACCGTAAACTGAATCAAAGGGTGACACACAGTTGACTTTTCTTTAAACAGAGTCTGCACAGTTCAAGAAACCTACAAGACCTCTTGCAAAGGTAAAGTTAAGACTTAGAGCATGATTATATTGTAGCATGGAGTTTATACAAAAAGAACAAATCAGGACATATTAGAACAGATAAGTTGATGATTTTTGTCTGCTTTAGAGAAACGTAGCTGCCAAGAAGCTGGCGAGGAAGAAAAGAAGAATTTAGCCATTACATTACACAAAAGCTCTGTCAACAAAATAATCTGTAATTTGACTATTTCTTTATTTTATTGCAATGTTAAGCACTGTTTAATGCAATGTTACACTTTATTTGATAAGCAAATGTGTTCTTCACATTATTATTTACCCACATGCCAGGATGTCACTGTCACCTTCAGTTCTAACCTAAACATTGTACATAGTGTGCTTGAAGTATGAAAACTGCATGAATCAATGTTTAAAGTGCTTCATTTTTCTTTAGTATTTTGTGTATAAAAATATATTGATGTTATTGTTCAGTAAATAAAGCTTGACTTGTAAACATTACGAGGTAAAATGTATTAGTCTGTACATGGATGACAGAATATATACTAAGAAAACATACTGTGCAAATCATGTTCAATATGTGACTAATATCTATGCTTTTGTAGCTGAAATCTATTTAGATTCAGTAAATACTAAGAATAGTCTCTCATTTGATCCACAGATGATGATGTTAATTCCAATCTGCTGGAGATTCAAAAGTCAAATTTCCACTATTCCATATTTCCATAATTTCTTAATCCAAATGGTGCTAAATGTACCTCCCATTTAGAAAATATAAAAAATAAGGCTTTTAAGACAGACTTGAGCTCCCCTCATCAAGGCTTGTTTCTCATATAATCATCATAATTGATGGTCTTTCCCTGAGTGTTACCCTGATCCAGACCATCTGTTGCAGTCTCTGAGTCTGTGTCAGAGCTCCATCTTCCTCTCAATGTGTGTCTTAGAACAAACTGTCCACATCTCCCATCTCCACAAACACAGTCTTCAGCTGGGAGTAGTGTTCAATTGTCACCTGCCCATTCTCCCGGCCAATGCCTGGTAAATGTAAAGATCATATTACATTTCACTTCCACTAAAGTAGGGAGCATTGACACTAGGTCTTTAAACAAGAAAGATTAGGGACTGATGTTTTGACATAGCACTGTAGTAAACTTGTCAAGAATGTCATTATTCTTCTTGGCATATCAAATATTGGCAATCAAAGTTGGATCAGTCAAATGGGAAACAATAAGACAATACCTGACATCTTGAAGCCTCCAAAGGGCACCTCCACAGGAGTGATATTGTAGTTGTTGATGAAACAGGAACCAGCCTTGAGGTGTTCAACCACACGATGAGCTCGTCTCACATCGCTGCATACACAAACAAAAGCAGATTTTCTTCACTGAGTTGTGTATTCCATATAAAAGAAATATTTAAGTGGTGGTCATTTTAGTTGCTTTCATCTAGATTCTTCAGAGAGGATTAAAACAATCATGGTTCAAAGATCACATTCATCGCCCTGTGAGAACATCCTAAACGTGTAAACCACAAACTTACTTTGTGAAAACTCCTGCAGCCAGACCCATGGTGGTGTCATTGGCTCTGTGCAGCACCTCGTCTTCTGTTTCAAAAGACAACACAGACATGACAGGACCAAAGATCTCCTCCTTCACACAGGTCATCTCATCTGTGCAGTCACCTATATGAGGGAAACAGGACAAGAATGAGGAAACACTGCTGTGATCTCATCAATCTAAACAGTATCAGGCAGTGATCCACTTTGACTTGTGAAATATTGCGATGTTGCAGTCTGAACTAGAAGAGGAGTACAATAGTGAAACATCAACAAAAATTATTTTAATCTATTTATTGAGTCTTCATAGAAATCTTACCCAGTACACATGGAGTCATGTAGTATCCATCTCTGAGTTTGGGATCTGATGGGACAAATGGGTTACCTCCACACAACACTGTGGCTCCCTAGAACAAATAAACAAGTGACATCAAGGTATAATGTCAGGTTGCTGTATGCACACTTACTCTACTGTTTCTGATAAAGCAAAAAGTTACAAGTCTTACTTCTTTCTTTGCCTGTTCAACAAATGACAGGACTTTTTCGAGGTGAGGTCGGCTGACGAGTGCTCCCATTCGTGTGCTCTCCTTTAGTGGGTCTCCTATCTCTATCGCTCTAGTCCTCTTCACCACCTCCTTCACGAATTCTGGCAGAATATCCTTTTGAACAAACACCCTCGTACCATTGCTACAGACCTGTGATACAGTTGACCAGTTGAGATATATATATATGTACACACACACACACAGTTAACATTGTTTAAGGGAGTAAGAGACTCAAGAATTTCATTACCATTGTGACTATTCCCTGTAATTGTTTATGTCCACATGATAATAAAAATGTTGAATCACCACGAGTTGACATTGTGCTAGCATGGGAGGAAGTTCAAATGTGACAACGTGAAAAATATCCAAAGCAGAAAACACTGTCTACCTGGCCTTGAGACAGGAAGTTGGCCATTAGAGCTCCCTTCACAGCATTGTCAATATCACTGTCCTCAAAGATGAGCAGAGGAGATTTCCCTCCGAGCTCCAGAGTCACAGGCTTCACCCCCTTGGATGCCATCTCCATAATCTGTGAGTCAGAGTCACATGGAAGAACACCCATCAATTATTCCAGTCACATCAGAGACTTGGACTGAAAAGTTAAAGTTTACTGAAAACTGAAATGGTGTGTAAAACTTTTACCTCTACCATGAAATAACACTGACCTTCTTGCCTGTGGGAACACTCCCAGTGAAGGACACTTTAGCGACATCTGGGTGGTGGCAGAGCAAGCTGCCCGTCTCTTGGCCACCCTGCACCACATTGAATAGCCCCTCTGGAGCTCCAGCCTCTGTGTAGACCTCTGCCAGCATGACTGCTGTCACAGGGGTCACCGGTGAAGGCTTGAACACCATGGAGTTCCCTATTTTATATGAAACACACAATATAACAAATAAAATTTTTGTTTATTATTTCAACCATCGAATCAACTAGAGAACAAATAACCCTGTTAAATGCACATAATGATAAACATAGACGGGCTGTAAAATTGTCTTGTAAGTAAATAAACTGATGAGTTGCACAGACATTTAAATTCATTATGTTGCTGTAGTGCCATCTACAGGTGAAAAGTCATATTTTTAAGGATTGTTGGGGGTGAATGTGGAAACCTGTCATTTAAACTTGGCAATTACAGAAAAATGGTAAATCACAACAGAAAAATCAAATATTACATGCACAAAGAGGAGAAAAATCTGTAAGTGTTTTCACTGACATGGAATGAAAACTTGCAGCCCTTTCACAGGCCTGTTTGACAGCCTTGCACAGTCCCTGTCATTTGCCTGCAGGTTTGTGTGGTTACATTTTTGTAGTGTAAGCTGTGACATTGCTGATTTTGTTGAGGCTTGGCCAGAGCCTTTTTTTTAAAAAAAATATAGAATATACTAAAAAGCAGTGACTGAAAATCGCAGAACATTATAAAATGTAAGTTGATGGGGAAATATTAAAGGACTTCTTGTGAGTCTTAGTGACAGAAGGTGCGGAACTGTATGTACTGCTAACCCAGTCAATGGTGCAGTCCACAGTCCGGGGCAGAGCTTACTGATATTTGAACTCAAAAGCCAAAATAAATAAGCTCACGTGAGAAATGCATAGCATCAGTGTTATACTGTGCATGAGCACATATTGTGAAAAAGTGTTGGTATTTGACAACCTGGGAACAAGGGGTGTGTCTGAACACACACAGAAGCTAGCGACATTTTAAAAAAATCTCCTGTTTGGTTGTCTTTTTTGATATCCATAGATTTTACTTTTGAGCCACCAAAAGAATTACTTATTCACTTATACTTATACAGATAGCTCATTAAAGCACAAAATGACCAGAAGAAGAACCTGACAAGCTGTTGAAAACTTACAGCAACAAACATAGCAGGTGAAACTAAATCTGCAACAATAAAAGCTTGATACAAATCACAGTGGTAAAAAAAGAGGTGCTGAAAGAAAAGTAGAGCTTGATAATTCAGTGAAAAGAATCCAGAGGCTATCTTCTCACTATTTAAATGTGTTGCTGATGAAAGAAACTTGCAGTCTGCTTGTGCTTTAATGTTGCAGTGCGTACTTTGAGGCAGGCTGTAAAAGACTTTCTTATTTTTATTGTGTTCTGACTGTCAAAAATATTCTACAATCAAGTCAGCAGCACTGAAGATATATGAGGTTGTGGCTGCTGCAAAAGTTCACAGGGAGGGTTTGTGTAGAGTATTTTTGACAAGCTCAGCTGTAGTTAATGGTGGACAGAAAAAAACAGTTTCACTTTATCCTTGAGTCACACTGCTTTCATTATAGCAGCACCTTGTTTTGGTTTCTTTGTTGGCAACAATCAGAAGGTCAAAGTCCTGATATTGTATGATACTGACACAGTAAACTCCTTCATTCAGGCTTCATTGTTGCTTTACAAGTGACAGTGTTATTGCTAACTGTTCCAGGAATGCAGTTGAATGTTTTACAAGTCCCTCTTCACAGTATTATTCTGTACTCAGATCTGTTTAGGGCAGAACAGAAGTTGGTGTGTGCTCTGTTATCCTAGTGGAAGGTGTCACATTTACATTGGGCAATTCTGCTTCTAGATAGTGTGTTTAGGCTGCTAAAAGCTAATCACTTCAAATCAGTATTCAACCTGACAAAACTGAGTGAATCCATGTCAGATCTTGTCTCAGCATGTGCAGGGACATATTTACTGTCCTATAAGACTCCCCTTTTTTATAGATTTAGTTATTGTTCCCTGTTGCTAGTTTTGTAAATTCATATATTTATTTGTTTCACCCAGTACGAATGTGTGCATTTGTACACAACCTTCCTGACAAGAAATCCATCTAGTGTTGATAAGAAGTTATGTCTTTGCAACTTTGTATCTCATACCACAAGCCAGAGCTGGAGCAGATTTCCAGGCAGCTATCTGAAAAGGGTAGTTCCAAGCACCAATGCCAACACAGACTCCCAGAGGCTCCCTGCGGGTGTAGGCAAAGGATCCTCCAGGCAGCTGGACATGCTGGCCTTGGCAAAGGGAAGGCAGAAGTATAAATGTGGTAAAACAAAGGTAACAGTCTTTAAATATTGATTTTAAGAAGACAATGTAATTCTGATGTGATGATGATGATGATGTATGATGTATGAATGATGTATGCAATAACATTTTTGTATAAAGCTTTTACCTACACATATGATGGCAATACATGAGTGTTTAAGATGGACTATGTTAACTTGATCTGAACAATGAAATCAATCAAATCACATTTTCACTAATATCGCAAGATGGGCTAACATGCTATCATGGGTTTTCACACATTAACTTTAAATAAAAGTTTTATTCAGAATATTGACAGGATTAACTGTAAATCCTGTAACTGTTATTACATTTGCCTCCCGCCTGTAGGCCCTCAGCAAGTGGAAAAACATGCAAGTAAAGAGTAAGAGTTGTGTTGCACTAACCTGCCAGAGTGCTGGCCAGCCCTGCATAGTACTCTATACACAGTCTGGCAGAGTCCACATCCAGACGGGCTTCTGTGATGGACTTCCCATTGTTGACCACCTCCATTTCAGCTATGTGCTCTCTCCTGCTCTGTGCATGAAAGCCAGAGAGAGGGTAATATATTTAATTACAGTAATTGTTGCACAATATCCCAGATCTGTGACTAGCTGTACAAAACATGACATGCTTTTCATGAAATACACAAAGGAAGAGATGTAGATAATGACAAGATTCAGGGAAGTTCGACGTGTTAAAAGTTCAACTGAGATGATTTTGTACACTTGAATATTGCTGGAGTTTTTCAAACAGACATATAAGAGATATATAGAGATGGATTGTGTGAAACATTGTGAAACCCAGGATCAAGATGATTTAGTGTAACAGTGTAAAAATGTAATGCCAGCACACTGAATGCCTTTAGAAAACCAGGCCCAGGACCGATGATCAAGATTCTCTCTACAACACATATGTCAAAGTCAAGGCCCGCGGGCCAGATCCGGCCCCTAACACAATTATATCCGGCCCGCGAGATCATTT
>JBAJHX010000062.1:16887857-16908664 GCA_037176925.1 Amniataba percoides
TGTTTATCCTGTTCGGCCCGCGACCTAAAGTGTGCTTTGAGTTTTGGCCCCCGGTGCAATTGAGTTGGACACCCCTGCTCTACAACAATGTTTTTGTGGTCACTGTGCCAATTTAGATTTTCTCAGCAGTAGCACATGAATGAGCAAAAAATAAACCACAACATCAAAAACACCTCAATAATATGCGCAGCTTCTATCATGATCCTCGCCCTCTCCATCCCAGATATCTTGCTCCAATGGCCAAAGGCCGACTGGGCAGCCTTCACAGCCTGATCAACCTCTATGGCACCACATGGCTCCAAATGGCACAAGACTCGCCCTGCAAAGTGAAACATATGATGATGAGTACAGTTGAACACACAGGTTAAACATATAAGCAATCTCTACTTGGCAGGGCATCTCACTTTACTTGTTTGTTACGTGGATGTCAGTTAGCGGCAGTTCGATGTGCGTCACACTGAACACAAGGAAATTAAGTCTGGGCCTCTTAGCTACACACAGTAGCACACTGAATTTAATGTGGCATTTACACTGCAGCGTCAAAGGACTCTCTTCCAGTTATTAGTTATATGATGTGGAGTCACTGTGCCTGAGGAGTGGGCTGCTGTGTGACAGCTCAAAGTCAGTCCAGGCTGCAAAGAGCCTTAAAAACACTACAATGTCATCTGGGAGACGCTTTTGTCCAAACACTAGAACCTCAAAACTAAAACCTACAAACATCAGAGCACTACGAAGCTATAATAGCCAGGATGTGGTTACATGTCATGGTCGTGCTCCACTTAAGTTGCTCAAGAGCCATAAAACTGGTTACACAGGGAAGTGGCCAGATGTGAGTAAATGAATATACAATGTGGACCAGCATGCCTGTTGCAGAGACACAGTATATGTGCACAGTTGACCATCCTTGGATAAGTACATTTCAAACGAAGACCATGCAGGCTAGACAGTACTGAATACGTCAGGATAACACTTTCAAATATTGTTGTCAGAAGCCAGCAGGCAGACATTCACACAGCAGGGACCAAAGTCCAGCTAGGAAAGTGTCAATAATATAAAAAGACAGACGACTGTTTTTGCATAATGCTATAAAATTATTAGCATGGTTTGGCTTACCTGTTGCAGGTTCGTAAACATCTTCCTTGTTGCATGGCTCCTGTCTCGCCCGTCTCTTCCCGGCCCAGAAGTTCAGCGGGGCCGTGAGGTGCACTGAGCCCGAGGACGCGCACCGTGCCGCCGCAAAGAGCGGAGCAGCAGCGGGCCACCTCCGGAGGGACCCAGCCAGCCTCTGGAGCATACTCAACCCGGCTATATGGCTCTAAGTTTAGCAGAGAACTGCAAAACACACGCGGTGCAGGTTAATATCACTCATTAAAGCAAACTGAGCACAATACAGAAGTTTCACTAACTAACGGTAGTTCACGTAAGCTAACCTACAAAACTTACACGCTCGCTACTCTTATTTCCCTTTAATACATTTGTAATATTTCACCGTTTTGAGTCTTGCAAGACTTACTTATAGTTATCTTTCTACTTACTGTGTGGTTTAAAGCATATAAATGTGAGTAATAGTTCGTGTATTCTTGGCTGAAGTCACATTATTTTGCAGAGGTTTAACCACAGGGCGGGGCGAAGAGTGTTCGACCGTTGCTAAGGTCACGCAGCCGTCATGACGTAGCACACGATTGGGTATTTTAACTGTCAATCACAAAATAATAGAAAATAAAATTAGTATTTAAAATAGATAATTTAATGGAATGCATTATCTACGTACATCACAGTTGGACCATATTGAAAAATACATATAAATAAATATATGTAAATTAAATGTGTGGAGTATAAAACAAACCGCGGGGTTGTGGGCGGGGCTTCGTCCCAATGATCCTCCGGTGCCGACGCTCCGGCGGCTCACTGCAACTATGGCCGGAGACAGTGAGACACATCTACGGGACCGCAGCGACAACTCCAGCGTTATCCGGCAACCTTTTCTCATCGGCGTCTCGGGAGGCACCGCCAGCGGCAAGGTTGGCATCACGGCTAGCTAAGCAGACAGTTTCCGGGGATTGTCACGGTCCTATTTCGAGTTAAATCTCGACGGCGCGGGGGCAGCCGGTTGACCGCGTGGCTTCGGCGGCGCGCCGTGGAGCTGTGATTGACAGCTGTATCATCTGTTTAACCCCCCGGCTCCTCATGGGCGCTAGCTCAGCTCGTCCTCGGCCTATTGTTATCGAAGTGGCTTCGGCTGCTTGCCCTCCATCTCGCCCGGGGACCGACAGCCCTCAGCGGCGGTGAATCACAGATGTTAGCTCGGTTAGCCGCCGAGCTAAATTCCATCACACGCTAGCAGCGCGCGGAGACAATAGCCGGTGCTAACTGGCCTCGGGGCTTATCTGTTTGTAAACAACCGGAACCACATTTGTTTAACGCCAGGATGTCTGTGTGGGGGCAACCTCACACACACAGTGACACAGCCGCCCGCCGCGAGGCTTTAATCACGTTATTTTTATGAAGCTGGGTGGCTTGGTGTAACGGTAAATGACGGTAACCGTGAGATGAATGATAACAGGCACGAGGCGCCAGCGGGAAAAGAGCACATCCAAACGCGCCCCTTTGTTCTTCAGAAATAACGTTTGAAATAGAAATAAAAATAAAAATACTCGGCTTTCGATCGGCCACACGAGTGTAGCACACCTTGAAAAATTAACACCTTTAATAACTTGTGGACTGTTATTAAAGACCTTTATTTTAACCAGCAGCCGGTTACACGTTTCCTGTGACGTGTAACGCCTCTGTGTGGGCAGCGCGCGGCCTCGACCCTCCACTCTCACAAACGTGGGAGTTTTTCCTCAGACGTCATTACGTGTCTTTGTTATGAGGCGGGTGTGTGTATAAATATATATTTTCTCCGAACTGTGCCAGTAGACACACCTCGTGTAAACCGGAGACATGAGCAGTGAGGGCAACATCCGAGAGGCTTTTAGTCCAGTTCCTCCCCGAGGTTGAAATTTTTTAAGTTTTTATTTCCGGTTCCACTCTTTGTGGCTGGCCAGACCTCAGATCTGGATAAGAAGGTGAAAACTCTCACGTACTCCGTCTGGTTTCATCCCAGTTGGCTCCTCCTCCCAGCGCTGGCCCAGATATCATTACAGCGGCAGCGGGCCAGTGTTTTGCTTCCTGAAAGCCCCCACAAGGGCCGCCTGCTGTCCTGACACCAGACTAGACTAGTTTTAATTGCCAAGTTGACTGCTCCTGGATTAGATGATGTAATTTTAGCCTCCTTGTCTCAGTGTAGCTGCAAGCAGCACAGAGATTTGACTTGTTTTGGTTTTTTTTTTGTTATCCACCTATCCACTGCTGGAGAAATAGATAAATGACAAAAGCCCATTAATTTGCTTTAACATCAAATAACTCGTCTTTAATAATCATTTGTTAAATCTAAAAATCAAAGTAGTGATATAAAAACTATTTAAATGGGAGTTTTTTTTTTTGCATTTTAAGGGAACAAAAATCTGATTTTACTCAACCAACAAAGTGGTGGTGATCTGAATATGTATGACTTTGTCATCTTTTTTTGCATTAGAATTGTCAGTCGAAAACTCCTGCAGATCAGTCATTAAATGTCAATGAGGATTTGACCTTTTTGATGTGTTGAGTCAGGTCCTTTTGTCTGAAACTGTTGCATTTGAGTGCGATGGTGACTCCCCCCAGCTCCAGAGTGGGGGTGTTCAGATTCATTGTAGTGCAGTGTCATGGACACAAAGGCTGCAGAGCCTCGGGCAGCTGGAGAACGCCCAGTCAGCACTGAGTATGAGATTCATTTAGTTAGTAAGGTCAGCAGGGACAAATGCAGTGGGCCATTGGGGATCTCACCTGTGTGTGAGTTGACCTTATACAGGACGGGAAGGTGTCCACTCACCCTGAGTGAACATGACTGAGTTTAATGTAATATGTCTGTTCTGATCTGTAACTACTGCCTGGAACTGAAACTAGTTATCTTTTCTGATATTTTCTACGCCTTTTTCCCCTCATATACATGCACCCCCATCCTCCCATATAGTGATTTTAACAGCCATTTTTCTTTGTTTTGTGTTTTTACGCAGTCGTCAGTATGTGAGAAAATCATGGAGCTGCTGGGCCAGAACAAGATTGACCATCACCAGAGGCAGGTGGCGATCCTCAGCCAGGACAGCTTCTACAAGGTGCTAACTCCAGAGCAGAAGGCGAAGGCACTGAAGGGCCAGTTCAACTTTGACCATCCAGGTATTCAAACACTGAACAGCTGGTGGTGTGGCTCGTGCCCTGTGTGCGGCGGAGCACCTCGGCCAACTTACAGCAGGCACGTGTCGGCTACTTTTATCACAGGGTGCAGTGAAAGTATTATCAAAACAGTTTAAAAACATAATTAATTTGTAGGAGAAGTTCTGCTGGTTTTCAAACTCTCCACATATTTGGCATTGTGAACTATATTATGTTGGATGCAATTAGTTAATTTATTAAGTTATTTTAGAGCTGCACAAATGTAAGGTTTAGATAATGTTAACTCACATTCAAGCAAGTTGTTTGCTAAGATGATATAAGTGTTTTAAAACAGGTCTATGTTGAGCTGCACGCTTTGCTGGCACACTGACTTTTTTTTTCCAGTGTGTTTTTGGCAGAAGCATAACTCCATTTTTGGAGTTCGACTTTGCCCCCTCTTGCTCCTGCTTCCTTTCTCAGCTGATTTTAAATCCACACAGTCAGCAGGCCTCTTTCTCAGAGGCAGCTGCTCTAAGGCTCAGAGACTGAACCCAACACCTGTTACGCCAAAGGGATTCCTGGGTTACCAAACGTGCGCTGTGGGTCCCACGTGTCCACGGGCTGCACACCATGTTGGAGTAACTGGGTTTACGTGATATGAAGGTCACAGCCTTGCCTTTTCCTCTTCTTGTTCTCAGATGCCTTTGACAATGAGCTGATCATGCAGACGCTCAGGCAGATCCTTCAGGGGAAGACTGTCCAGATCCCAGTTTATGACTTTGTCACTCATTCCAGGTGAGCGCTCTGTCCGTCTGTTACATGTCACGTCTCTGGCCAGTACCCATCATCATGTGTTTATGCTGGATAGACACACAAACTGGAATTTCGAGTGTTTAAAACCAGTTCCTGACCCCAATGTTTGGTTATGGCTTCATTTGTGTCATCAGTTTAAATTTACACAACAGCATGTCTGAATATGGTCACTGACAGACGAGAAAACTCATCTGTGTGTGTGTTCTTCCAGGAAAGACGAGTTTATTACGGTGTATCCGGCTGATGTGGTCCTGTTTGAGGGCATCCTCATGTTCTACTCGCAGGAAATCAGAGACCTGTTCCAGATGAAGCTGTTTGTTGACACAGATCCAGACACACGGCTCTCACGCCGAGGTGTGTAGAGAGAGTCGGGTCAACACCCACAGCAGTTGTAACAATTGTAGCTCAGTGCACTGCCTAACTTAATTATATTGATCTAATAATAAATCATAGTAATCTAGGTACTGTTGATGGCAAGTTGCACGAACGTTTTTACACCAGTTTCGGTTCTCTGGTTATCTGTGTAGGGTTTTTACACAGATGTATTGTCATTTTGTTAAATGGCTTGTGTTTCTTACTGTCCGTCTGTGTGTTTTCTCTCTTTCAGTTCTTAGAGACATCAGTGAGCGTGGTAGAGAGCTGGAGCAAGTGCTGGCTCAGTATATCACTTTTGTAAAACCGGCCTTTGAGGAGTTCTGTTTACCTGTAAGAGACATTTCTAACTTACCAGAGTTATTAGTGTAGCAGCCAACATTATCATCAAGTTCAGGCTCAGAACAGATATCCTGATTTTGATATGTCAGCTGATTTAGGCAAAAAGAGCCAGACAAAAATATGATAAGACATCTCTGAGGTAATTAGGAAATTTGCTATTGCATTGTTTGTACGCCAGGGAGCACTACTGAATTTTATTTTTAACTGTAAAATGTATGTCATTTCATATCTTTGACTTAATTCTTTAATAAGCAGATGCAAGTGATATAAAATGTTTATTACATGATTGTCAGTGTATCGTCCTATTTTTCTCAGATAGCAATGTTGATCTGATTATGAGAAAAATGTTGCAACTTAAGTCTTGACCTAATTATTATTATTATTTTTTAGACAAAGAAGTATGCAGATGTGATTATTCCACGAGGAGCAGATAACCTTGGTGAGGCTTGCTGCATTGATTTTTTTGCATTTATTTATTTATTTATTTTGGTGCTTTAACCATCTTTCTATCCTCTGCGTAACCACCTCTCCTTGTTTCCTGCAGTGGCCATCAACTTGATAGTACAGCACATCCAAGACATTCTGAACGGCGGACTAAGCAAGCGTCACAACGGCTGCATGAACGGCCACAGTACCCCACGTCAGCGACGGACCTCTGAGTCCAGCAGCCGTCCTCATTGACCTCGTCACACCTCTCTTCACAGAGCGGAGAGGGGTGTGGGGGTTGTGCTGTAAATAATGCCTGTGGGCATCACTGTATTTAAGAGAGGGAAAAAAGAGATGCAAAAAGAATTGAAATGCCTTTTATTATTACTATTACGACTACTCTTGTTATTAGTTACTTTTATTGTAATTGTTGAACTTGGGATTTAGATTTGTGTCAGGAGGTTAAAAGAAGTTCTTGATATTCTTGTGATGAGACCATGGGTTAAAATTGGCCCCATGCATTTCCTCCCAGATTGCTTTTTTTTCTTTTGTTTTGTCTCCCCTGCTGCTCCATGGAAACTCATGCCGTTAATGAATAAAAGAGGGGAACCCTTTACCTTTTTTTTTTTTTTGTATTGGCTGATAAAACTTGAACCCCTGATGGCCGGGGAGTGTGAAGGTTTGGGTGGGTTCCAAACGAGAAGGAAGTGGATTAGAAGAAGAATCGAAGAAACCAGGATTGCACTCTGTTTGTACTGACAATCTTGGGAGTGTTTCGTTACCTTTTTTTTAAAAAATGGTTTTTCAGTGTTTAAAGTTCCCTCATTGTGTTTTGTGGTGTAATGTGTTACACTAGAGGTCTGTTTCACAAAGTGTCCATCACATTGGTTCTGTATAATGTCTGCAGCAGCAGTAACACTCTACATGGTTCTTCAATACCGAGCATCACATGCAGATTAACGTGACCACCAGACCAATGAAGCCAAAGGCTGGAAGGCTGATGAAGTCTGTCTAGTATTGTGGGTATTGTTACAGCTTTGGGATGGACAGATACTCTAATACATGACCTAATGTTGTGTAATGGCTGTCCCAATCAAAACTCATTAAGAAAAGTACTCCTGTTTTGTGAATTATGATGAGATGGATCTCAAATTTGGTAATATAATTGATTTACCTCCCCTGATTAAGATAACTGGCATTTACACCCCTGTTAAATAAAATAAACATGACACATATACTCAGGTTGATACTACAGTTTTGATTTGAAATGCTAGAAAAAGATACAATAAGGGCGTTCAATGCCACGGCAATATCAGTTCTCCCAGGTGTGTGGCTATCACTCACAAAGACCCACCACAATGCCTCTGTAAAGTTGCCTCAGGTTAAGATGTACAGTAAGTATCCACACTAGAAACCAGTTTCCACTCTAACTTATAATTAAGGTTATAATAAAAAGACTTGACTCATTTTTTGTATTCCATGTGCTGTATTTGTTGTGCACAGTGCAACTGAATGAATGCTTTGTACCATGAGATTTGTACTGTATGGCTGTTGAAGTGGACTGGATTGGATGATTTTTAACTGAATGACGTCAATTCCTTAATGGCCAATAAACTGATTAAAAAAACGAGTGAAGAGTGTGATCTTTTGTTGATGCGATGCTTGGATGGCACCTGCACCCGGAGTGCAAAGCGAACAAAGAAAAACCTCAGAAGAATAATGACACGTTGGGCAGCAGGAAGTAGGTCATACGTGTCGCGTTCAGTGTGTCCACTAGAGGGCGCACTCATTGACGTGGCTATGCTCCCTTTAGATGCTGGCGGACATGTGACGATTTGGATCCGTGTAATCGTAGTGAATACTAAAAACGACTGTAGAAAAGCAGCCGTCTCAATATGTTTGTTTGGAGACAGCAGGAAAAAACAGAAAGTGGTATAAAAATGACCAATATATGACGATACTTGTATTGCAACCACACTGTGTACTACGCATCTTTGTATCTTTGTATTTCAGCTACATTACCACCTAAAACGAACCAGTGCAGCTAAGTGTCTGAAACTAGACAGCCCTCAAAGTCTTAATATTTGTACACAACTTCGCCATGTTGCCAACTACACCAGAAAAAAAACTAGTCTTATTATTACTTTACTGCAAATAGAAGTTACGAGCAGTACCTGAATGCAACAGGAACACGTCATAAGGGAAGCGTCAAGATGGTGGTAGGTTCAGCTGCATGGTGCTGCTGTAAACAGTGAAACTCTTCAGCTCAGTGTGGCTGAATTTTTAACCTTTTCTTTTGTCACATGCCTGACAGAAATTTGGGCTCCAGTTCAAAGCCACTCTGGAAAATGTCACCAACGTGAGACCACTGGGCGACGACTTCCGCTGGTTTCTGAAGGTGGGGGTGGTTATATATTTATTCATTATGATTTTTTATTATTATTATGTATATATTATGTGTTTATTGTCATGCCTACAATGTCTCCATCTTTTTTTTTTTTTGCATCTTTCCCCTTTCATTCAGCTGAAGTGTGGAAACTGTGGGGAGGTCCCAGATAAATGGCAGTATGTAACGTTAGTGGTGAGGACAAAGTGATCTTTCTGTTCATGCAATGAGCTTAATGTTAATATTATTGAATGTTCCTACGTTATACATGTTATCACACACAGTATCCTAATGTCTGCGCAGGAGAGCGTGCCACTGAAAGGGGGGAGGGGCAGTGCCAGCATGGTGCAGAAGTGTAAACTGTGTGCCAGGGAGAATTCAATCGGTAAGAACTGACAGGAGATTTAACCCACTTTATCTTCACTTTCTGAAGTAAAAGCTCGGGTGTAGATTTAACATGCAAACTGTTTTCCTGCAGATATCCTGGGAAACACTGTCACGCCTTATAATGTAAGCACACATCCTGGATGTCCACTTTGAATCATAGTCAGCAGAGGACTTGTCTGCTCTGCATCAGTGTGACTGTATTTGTGCTCCTCTGTGGTGAACACATCATCATGTTTTCATTTGCTGCCTCTTTTTCCAGTCATTAACTGTGTGTTTCTCTTTCTCAAATGCTGCTGTTTGTTTTCTGGGTTGAAGGCTGAAGACAACGAGCGCTTTAAGACGATGGTTCAGTTTGAGTGTCGAGGTCTAGAGCCCATCGACTTCCAACCACAAGTGAGAGTCTTTGTACAGACACGAGCCTTTTTTCATCTTGTTTATTATTTCCACCTTTGCTTTTGCATATGGTGGCATATTAAAATGTCTTCCGTGCAAACAACCCATTAAATGTAGTTACAGTGTGTATGTTCTTAATTTGACCTTTTCACTGGTGACGTGTGGCTGCCAGACACAGTTGTAAAGCATAATTGCTGTGCTCCATGTAGGAGTGCCCTTTTTCACAGTTCTTAGAATTAAGCATGCTGACTCACTGGAGCACTTATTGGCACACCCAAAGTGGATTTAATCAATTAATGTTATCAGACCAACCTGTAATCCCTGCTCGGCCAGGATGTTTCCTGTGGGGGAAAAAGGATTGTTGCCTCTGAGCCTGACAACATAAAATAACTACAACTAAATCAATAATCAGGTGGACAGTATTGTAGTATAATATTTCCTCTTTGTGTCTAACCCACTCCAGGCGGGCTTCGCTGCACAAGGAGCAGAGTCTGGAACACCGTTTCCTGATATCAACCTACAAGAAAAAGTAAAAACAGTGGGAACAGCTTATCCCTGAGATCCCTTATTTAGAGAATAAATTACTTAAAACTGAGTTTCATCTTTTGATTTGGGTCTGTTGATTAATTCCTGTGTTGAGTGAATGAATTCCAGTAGTTCCTTTACCACAGTTTCTGTTACTGTTACACTTATCTCTCCTTCTGTCTTCTGAAAATGTCTTTCAAAGATCCCAGCTGTGTCTGCAGAATATGATCACCTCTTTTCATCTGTGAAACCTGAACTTTGCTTTTCTTTTTCAGGACTGGACAGACTACGATGAGAAAGTCAGTGAGTCAGTGGGAATATACGAGGTCACACACCAGTTTATCAAGTGCTGATGTCATCGTATGATGAGCCGCAGAGATAGACCAATGAACACTACACCCAAACATCTGTAGGCCTCTTTTCTGACATCTGGAGGCTCCAGATGCTGAGGTGATGAACATTAGCAGGAGTGGGTTAACACCGCAGGTTGATCATAGACGTCCTGGAGGAGTCGACATGTTTGAGGCTTTTTTTCACAGCCCCAATAAAATTGAAAGTAAACATTATGGGTTGTGCTTTTTCTTTCCACATTTCATTGGTCAGTACGCTTGCTGTCGTCACTATTATTCAAAACAAAACAAACAAAACAACCAGTAAGACAGGACTTACAAAACCCTCTGACAGCCATGTGTTACAGAGAAATTGAAAAATGAAATCTCAATCTAATGAGGTTTAAACGAGCACTGACGTCCCATTTGGTGAATACTTAATGTGGCACAGGAGGTGATTGTGTAACCAAGCAGAAGAAATGCCAGAGATCTCACTCTGTCAATGTTTAAGTACGATAAATTGTCCAGAAACTGCTATTAACACTGTATCACTTCATAGACCTTAGACAGCCAAATAGTGTCATGAATACAATAAGCAAATATCTCATCAAAGCTGTGAGCAACAAGTGTGGAAAAGTCAAGTTTCATGGACTTTAAGGAGAGAGATGTTTGTCTTACAGTCTGAGAGACAAACTGGGGTGGTTCCCTGTCAAAAGAGTCAGTAAGAGAACATCAGAGAATCTGAATGTGTGCTGCAGAGTTGTGTGCGCTTCTCAGTGCAGGAGGAGGCAGAGGCAAATGAAATACTCATCAAACATTGCATCACCACAAAGTACAAAATACTTTTCACTAATTCAAGGTTGGCAGGTGGGACATGTCATGTCCATGAACCAGCGACACTCAGGAATCCCAGGAAATGAAAAAATGTGGACAAATTAGCAAAGGAGGCAGTTAAGAGAGAAAATGTGGAAATCAATATCAATATTTTGGAGAGAAAATAAACAGTGGCAAAAGGAAAACACTTACATGAAGTACAAAGTAAAATAGGAGGTAGTAAGAAAATGTGGATCTAACAAAAAAGAACAAGTAATGATGAGTGGAATAAGAATTGATCACAGTGACATAAATAACACTTGAAACACTTTTATCAACATCAATCTGATCAGTGTAATCAATGTGGAGAAACGGAGACAACAAATTCAGTGCTGATCGTATGCAGAAAGTCTGCAATGAAACTCTGCAAGCAGAAGACTGTAGTACAACACGACAGTAGAGGGTGCGACTGTGAGCTGCAACTCTCGGTGTTGTTTTTCCTCACCGAGTGACACATCGTGTCAGACCGAGGATCTGTGCTCCACAGAGAGTTAGCCTGTCAGTGCTGCTAGCTGCTCACATTTGTCTGCATCTGTCTGCACTCAGGAGAGGAGACCATGGCACCGGGGAAGAAAAGCAGGGTGTTTGTCATCGGTGTGGGCATGACCAAGGTAATTATTTAACTTTATTTGTGTCTGTCCGGAAGACGACAGGGGCGACCTTATGCAAGAGATGAGGCTAACATAGTTGGCTAACTTCACATTGCAAAGTGCGTTAAACATAGTGCACTTTAAAAAACAGCTTCTGTGTTTTCTTGTCACAGTTTGCAAACTTTCCCTGATGAGACGACCTGTCCTTTTCCACCATACTGTGTCACAGCGGACACCGCACACTGTAAACAGGAGCTAGCCGTGTTAGCAGATACAGGGCAGCATGCTTGTTGATGCTTATTAGTTTTAAAGCTGTTGGTTTAACTTTCGTCAGGTCTGAGCTGAATGAGTTCTGTGCCTGTTTTCACCCATGGCTTCATTTTGAGTCCATAGTTCAGGGTTAACAGAGCTGCAATCTGTGTGTAAAGGTCATCACTCCTCAGACTGCTGACATCACGAGCTGAACATGTCAGGATATCTCTGGGTCATGTTCACCATAATATGAAAGCAAAAATAAAACATTAAATTAATGTCTCTCTAAACTGATGTCATGTCAGTTTAGTTCTTCAGAGCTGTCACTGATCTATGATTGGAGTCAGTCTGAATATTACACTGCATGATACCAAGACCATGTTTATCTCCTCTTCTTATACTTGAATGAGGTTCATAGTGTACAAGTGCTGTCACCTCCAGTCCTACATATATGCTGTTCACAGAGCCAATAAGAGTCTGTTATTGCAAAGTAGGTTTGCACATACAAGGGATTTGACTTGATAAAATAATAGACCAAAAATATGTAAAAAAACCCCATTATGAAACAAATATATAGATATACACAATATGACAATTAAAGAGTTCACAGTATTTTACATCTGTTAAACAAGTGTGTTCACAATGAATCAGGTGTGTATATGAATGTAACTTGTATGTATTATTTGATTTCCAAACCTGCAAAACAATTTGCAAAACAAATGTTTTCTGAGGAGGGTCTTGTCAAAAATAATTTTTGCATTTCCCTAAAATAAGTTACTGATTACAGTTCAAAATTTAATATTAATATTTTTTTTTAATTCATGCCTTCACAGTCATGAACACTTACACAAATCTCAGTGCATATTTAGAGATTCCTTTTTTACAAATCTCATTGCACACACTTGGATTACGGTACAGTTACAAAACTCTTCACTCACTTTTATAACCTGCTACAAAATGGCCTCATACAGACCTGCAATATTCACATTACATGACACTTTTTGTATATGGTGATTAGTATATTAGTGGATATGTCTGCATTTTCTTTGGGGTTGCAACTGATGATTATTTTCATTGCTGATTGATATGGTATTATGTTTTAGAAAATCTGGGAAAAACAAAAAATCATCACAACTTTCCACAGCCCAGGGTGACATCTTCTGACGTCTTGTTTTATTTGACCCACAGCACAGAAGTGAAAGATATTTGGTTTATGAGTAAAAGAAAAGCCTCTCATTCTGGAAATGTTAGATTTTTTATCATTATCTTTTCTTTATCTTTTCATACTGAGGATGTTATCCTGTACTGGAGAATGTGTAAAAATACATGTGAACGCTTATGTTTTAACACTTTTCTGTATTTTGCTGCAGTTTGACAAACCTGGAGCCCGAGACAACTATGACTACCCTGACATGGCCAAAGAAGCAGGTGTTTATCTTTAAAGAATATGAACGTTGTTCAGTCACTCCAGAGATATCATATCTGAATATCTGTAACCTTGTCGATCTTGTTTTTTATTATGTAACATGTGTTTTATTGCATGTATATCTACAATCTGTTTTAGGTGAAAAGGCCTTAGCAGACGCAGGAATCCCATATTCTGCCATCGAACAAGCCTGCGTCGGATACGTATATGGTAAGACTTTGTTGTTCGGTCTCTGAGAAACTGTTTTAGATGTGAGTTACTGTCGTTTATGTTATAATTCATTATAAGAGTAAATAAGGGAATAAGGAACAACATTGCATCCTGTGCTGTATTTCCTCAGGGGACTCCACATGTGGGCAGAGGGCCATTTACCACAGCCTGGGCCTGACCGGGATCCCCATCATCAACGTCAACAACAACTGCTCCACCGGCTCCACCGCTCTCTTCATGGCACGGCAGATGGTTCTGGGAGGTGAGTCAAGCTGGGCACCCAAACCTTTACAGCTGCAAAATAAATGTGTAGTTTGCTCTCTAAAAGGATTTATCTGTGATCTGTTTGATCTGTAAAACCCAGACTGAGCACCTCTCTTCTGCTGTTGCAGGTCTTGCTGACTGTGTGCTCGCCCTCGGGTTTGAGCGCATGGAGAAGGGCTCTTTGTCCTCAAAGGTATTATAACTATATGGTCTGAGTGTAGAGGAGGTGGACAAAATAACATAAACGTGCTGCAGTGTCTTGCAGTGCCAGAATATTGGTGTTTTTGTTGTTGTGTCCACAGCCTTTAGTGTTTGCTGGCTTTGTTTGTACTGAAAAGAAAGAATATCAGCTGCTGTCTGCTCTCATTCTCTGCCCTTGTAAGGATACACCTCATTGATAAGCATTTAAAAAAATCCATCACAGCTAATCACTGCAGATTAGTGTGGCTGCCCCCTAGAAATGAAGACATAATGGACCTGTGCTCTGTTTAATTAGTTTTCACTAGCTGCTCATTGTACAGATTGGATTCCTGTTACAGTGGTATTAGGCTGAGTGGTTTGTCATAATACTTTAATTTCTTTCCCTAATGTTTACTTGTTTGAAAACATAGCAAATATACAGATGTATTTACTGGAAAAAATACTTGCTTTCTAGTTTATGGACAGGACCAATCCCATGGACAAGCACATGGAGGTGATGATCAACCGTTACGGGATGGTGGCAGCTCCAGCGGCACCGCAGATGTTTGGCAATGCTGGCAGGGAGCACATGGAGAAATACGGTAAAAGCTGCGCGTGTGTTTGAATACAGACACACAGTTTCATGGTCTTAAATGTGACAGCGATGGTTATATCTCATGTTAATCTCTCCCAGGCACCAAACCGGAGCACTTTGCCAAAATTGCCTGGAAAAACCACAAGCATTCCACCAACAACCCGTAAGACACAGTTAATGATGATAAAGATACTATGATAAAGAAGACTATATCAGTGATTATTGTCACCCTTGAATGTATTTTATTTGTGTGTGTCTACATCCTTGAAGGTACTCCCAGTTCCAGGATGAGTACAGTTTGGAGCAGGTGATTAACTCCAGGAAGGTGTTTGACTTCCTCACTTTGCTGCAGTGTTGGTAAGAGCCTCACTTTGTCTGCACTGAGGTTAGCAAATAATAGGTTTTTCTATTTTTTATTTCAAAGTGCAAATTCAGCATCTGTGATGATAATCGTGTCCTGCTCTTCTGCTCTCCTCCAGCCCTACATCAGATGGAGCCGGAGCAGCAGTCTTGGCCAGCGAGGACTTTGTCAGGAAGCATCACCTGGAGAACCAGGCGGTGGAGATCGTGGCGCAAGAGATGGTGACCGACTTGGCCTCCACGTTTGAAGAAAACAGCTGTATTAAGATGGTGAGAAAGTGTCTTGTTTGACAACAGAGTGGAGACTGACAGTATCGACAGTATCAGCAGTAGCTCTTTATCCTCCTGACGGTCTCAAGTGTTTATTGTGCTTTTTTCCCCCCTTCATTCAGGTGGGATATGACATGTCTCGGGTGGCTGCTAAAAAATGTTTTGAAGCTGCGGGTCTGAAGCCCAGTGACGTCGACGTGGTCGAACTGCACGACTGCTTCTCAGCCAATGAGCTCATCACCTATGAGGCTCTGGGGCTGTGTCCAGAGGGTAAGACTGCCTCTCTTAAAACCACAATTTATCCTCCAGCTATTTGAAAACTTGGCAGTTGGAGGATTAGGTCGTTTTCTGCAGCTCGTCTTCCAGCTGAAATTAAGGTCCTACTGTTTGAAGAGTACATGGACACAAAACATGGTCGTGATTAGGAACGTCTCTGCTGTAATCAGGCGTTTTGCCCCCTCTCAGTGTACGAACTTTATTTAATAGTAAGAATGTGCTGATTTTCGTGTTTGGTTTTATTGGCTGTGTGGACAAATCAACGTTGATCTGTCAGGAAGGAAAAACATGTTAGTTAACATTTATCAGCTCAGCTCTAATATGTTGATTGATTTCAAGGGACAAGTGTTGCACTTTACATAATATCAGACTAACTTTCTCTTGTTTTGTTATTTATTTCTTAGACATTCTTATATTAAAGAGGGGATTTAAAGAAGATAAATAACATTTTTCATACAACATAAAACTTTTTTTCTTTTTTGTGTGTTTCACATCCTCTGTAGGCAAAGCAGGAGAGCTGATTGACAGAGGGGATAACACGTATGGAGGCAAGTTTGTGGTCAACCCCAGTGGTGGTCTCATCTCTAAAGGACATCCTCTGGGCGCCACAGGTACACCTTGTCTCTGGCTTTTGATCATTTGCTGCTGATGTTGTGTTTACTGTTACTGTGGGCTCCCCGGTGTATATTCTGCAACCTTTGCCAAGCAATTTCTACAGTGGCCACCAGATGGCGTTAGTCTCAAACTTATACTGGGTCAGAGCTGGGAAACAGTCCTGCTGAGCTCTGCATGTGAGAAGGCAGCCGCATGTGGCTTAGTCAAACCTCCCCTGTAATCTCTCCATGTATTAAACTGTTGAGGGACGAGACCATGCTGCGGGCTCACCCGGCCCTCATCTTCTTGACAGATCCAGTGTGCTTCATGCTCTTACCACTCTTCATGTTCACAGCTGGTTTCTGTACACATTGTGTGTGTGTATTCAGTCACAGGGGAGAAACAGAGGAGCTTCCCCCCCTTGTCCTTCATCTGATTCAAACTGTTTGTCACTGTCTTATTTTCTTTTTCATTGATTTATTGATTTGTTGTGTTCATTTATCTCCCTCTGTGCCTCCCTTTCTTCACACCTCACAATCTTAAACTTCACTCCCTCCCTTGTTGTTCCAGTGACCTCATCCATTCATGTTATTGATATTTCCTCTGTCTCCTTTGAACTCTCCCAGTGAGCGAGTGCCCCAGTCAGCTAAGCTCCATCTGATCTATGGTTTTGCTTCTAATCTTGGTTGTAAAGCTCTGACCTTCCCTCTGGACACTCGGTCAGATCAGAGCTGACCCATCCAGGCCCCCTCCTCATGGGAGCTGGTGTGAGCCACCTCCCCAGGTTATGATTATTACATGTTGAGAAGACATTCAGGGACCTGAAGCCTCACCTGTGTTGGGCATGAAGTCTGTGGTGAATTGCCACATACCTTTACCCATATAAATATACATCACTCTGGACTGAAATTGTATATCCAAGGTGATATCCAGAGGCTCTTTATATTGATAAATAGCCTGGTGGACCCTACAATAAATCTGCCAATTGACATTTAAGCAAAATTGCACTCACACTAACAAGTCCTCGTGGGGAAAATTAGGAGAGTGCTGCAGAATGCGAACAACGCGCCATAAAGAGGTCTTTACCAATAAGTCCTTTAGCTTATTGGGATAATGGAGAAATGCAAAAGCTTATTAAGCAGATGGGATGAAACACTTAGCCATAACGCGAGCGCAGGAGCTGTCCCTGGTGAGTTTAAGGGCTGAGTTGTCAGATTAGGAGTCAACTTGTCACCCCTCTTAGTAAGGATCTTGTCTGGCTGAATGCTTTGGTGTCTTCACCTGGAGGCTGAAACATATGACGGGATTGTAGCCTCCTCAGAAACACCAGAAAAAATATATTAACGCAGGTCAATAGATATGAGGGGGAGGGGGCTGAAAATAAAAGAATAAAAAACCAACAAGAAATAAAGTATCCGCATCTCGAGCACAGTTCTGTTTTGAGTTGATGGCCTGAGGTGTGTGTAACGGATCAGACACCTTTGTTTGATATGAATATCCTTTGTCACAGTGATGAGAGAGACAATCACCACCTGCCTCTGCAGTTCCTTCGAGCCCTGTGGAGCCTCTTTGCATCTTTTTTCTCAAATTTTTTTCTCAGGAGTTGATGGAGACCAAAATGAGCATGAGCATGAAATTTAATTAGGGAACAAGAAACACAACCCCAAATGAATGTGTCTGCTGGATGTGTGAATAAGCAATTATTTGCTAAATAGCTCGCCATATCAACTTTACAATCATACTGTATGTGTTAGATTGTATGCACCGTACTGCATTTTTCCCTCACAACTCAATTTCCCTGTCTAAATTCATTCATGTGTTTATGAGTATAATGAACCAAGGCTCAAAAAGAAGTTCCTAACAATGACGTCTGAACTTCACTTGTTTTTGTCTTTCTCAAACTTTATTTATTCATTATTCATTTTTCAGCCTGCATTACATTGCCTACTCCTCACGCCCCTCCTGTGGGTCACGGTGCCCTCAGCTCACCCTCTCTCCTTCTCTCCCTCATTTTACTCGGACAGGTCTGGCCCAGTGTGCCGAGCTGTGCTGGCAGCTTCGAGGACAGGCTGGCAGGAGGCAGGTCGCTGGAGCGAAAGTGGCCTTGCAGCACAACATCGGCTTGGGAGGAGCTGTGGTCGTTGCTCTCTACAAAATGGGGTTCCCGCAGGAGGCCAGGTGAGGAAGTAGTCATCAACAACTTTTTGTAGCGTACAGCAGAGGAACAACCACTGTTTCTATAACCTGCAGCAAGTATATGTCTATTATTTAGTCTGTGTGTCTGTATTAATGCCTTTGTGCTGACATTATTTGCTATTTGTGACCAGATCTAAGAAGCATTTTATGTCCTTGTCTGCGTGAAGGCCTGCGCAGTTATTTTTATCAATGTTTTTCCACAGTTAAAGTTAGAATGTCTTTCACCATTGTAGTAAATGCCGTTTGTTCTATTAATTGTCCCTATTTCGCAACATAACCTTCAGATTGAAATACTTGAGTTTGAAATGCTCATCAACAAACTGACTCAAGGTGAAGCTTCAGAAAAACAGTTTTTTTCACACAGTGGCGTAATTTGTATCTGGGTGTTGTTTTGGCTTCCCACAGGTCGCACGTTGCTGCCGTTCCCACCAGCTCAGGCAGCAGTCTGGAAGGGTTCAAAGCTTACCCCGTCTTCAAAGAGATTGAAAGTCATCTACATGAGGTATAATACCGCACTGTAATTAACAAAAGTCCCCCTGGCACCTTAATCTTGATATTTGATGTTTCAGCATGTGGAAACAGTATGTCACATCCAATTAAATGCATCTATGTTGTAAACGTTCTTTTGTTCCTTTCAGTCTACCGATACAACAGTTAACAGAAACATACCCATACGTCCCATAGTGCCACAACTATTTGATAAATGGACCCATCAAAGAACAGTAAACGTGGCTGTGTGACCATCTTCTGCCCTTTTTGAAGGCAGTGGGTAATTGGTGGTTTAGATGCGTCAGTCCTCACACATTCAGCGTTGTACATAATAAACACCACACAAGTTGAAACGTAAATGCAGACTATTTCAACTCTGCAGATTCAAGGCCATGAAGCTTTTTCATTGTGTGTTATAAAATGTATTGTGCTGCATGGCCTTCATAACTTCACAACAATATAAACTTGGTTCTTACGGGTCTCTCAACTTTCGTAAAAGAAACGTTATGTACTATACGATTATGTTATAGATTTGACAACAAAAACATCAAACCTGTTATTTGTAGTTGTATGTAATTCAATGTTGTACACTGTGGTTTGTGGAAATGACTAATATTTATGTGAATAATGTTTTATGAAAACATAGAGTGTCATAATGTTACCAGAAAACACGGTCATGGCTAATAGTTGCACTGTGATACATCGCATCAGATGAATCAAACATTTATTTGCATTAGTGAAGTGTTGCCTGGGCCTACCTTTTATCAATGTACAAGTCAGTTCTATAAAAGTAGTTACATTTCATTACAAAGAACACCCTAGTCAATTATGCATGAAAACCTCCAGTGAAACCTGCAAATGAAAATGACTGACAGCTCAAATGTTGGTGCACATTAGAGTCGCTCAACAGCAGTGATGTGTTGAAGTGATCAATGTGGCTGCTCAGAAAAAAAGGTTATACAGGGTTATAACCAAAAACTACGAGGCAAACACCTTCACTGAAATGAGTGCGGAGTGAATTTTGGTTTGACTGCATTTTAAGAAGTGGGCCAGAAATCCCATCATGCATCATGCAGAGGATAAATCTGATATCTATGAGATGTGTTCACAAGGAATATTTTGTAACACTGTAAGCATTAAACTGCATTGTGCTGAACATGGTAGCAATTGCAGCCAATCAAACGGTAGCTTTTTTTAACTGTAGTTGACAGATTTTCACCGTAATTACAAAACTATATGACTTTGATTACAATAATTCAAGTCACTCTGCTTAACAATGGATGTCTTTAGTATTTCACTTTAAATGTGTAGGCAGTTGCTGACAGCTGACTGTCACCAACCATTATGCGACAAGCATTATTTCATGGACCTTAAAAGCCTTCTTGACTCCCTGCAGAATGGAGAACAGCTTGTCAAGAAGATTGGTGGAGTGTTTGCCTTTAAAGTGAAGGATGGACCTGGTGGGAAAGAGGCGACGTGGGTCGTGGATGTGAAAAATGGCAAAGGATGTGTCAGCAATGACCCAGGTACTGTATCTAAAGAAAGGTGTTAAACTTTTTACTTTTTGAGTATTTATCAATAATAACAGCAATAATAATAATAATAATGATACATTTTATTTATAGTGCGCTCTTCTAGAAACTCAAAGATAGTGATTTTCCAAATTTAACAGCCAATCAGTATTTTCACTAGCCACACTTTTGTTGTTGGGCAAAAATCAGTTTTATTTGATTAAAGTTGTCTATGCTGTGCTACAATTAATTTTAAGACTTATCTTTATCTTAATCTAACTATTTAAAATGTAAACTAAATACCCAAATCAAACATACATAAAAACATATCTGCAGTCATCTGAGATTTAGCTCTGAAGCTGCTTGTATGAAGACATGCTGCTGATTGAGACATAGAAGGAGTAGCTTCTAGAGGTGCTCCGATCAGGGTTTTTGAAACCGATCACCGATTTTTGAAATCAGTATCGCCGATACCGATACCGATACCAAAGCCTCCAGTTTGCTTTTTATAGTGT
>JBAJHX010000062.1:16908824-16955718 GCA_037176925.1 Amniataba percoides
CGTGGCAGACTTTTAAATGTCGTATTAGGTTCGTGGTATTAAAATTTCCATACCGGCGACGCCATCTTGAATGAAATAGGCTATTTTGAGTGCCGATACCACGTGTATCGGCCGATACCGATCGGGTCACCGATCAATCGGAGCACCTCTAGTAGCTTCTTATTGCATAGAATAAAAGTGGTGGAGGGGTGTAAATGATTAATTAAAAAGATAAAAAATGCATTTAAAAAAACTGTGACACAAATTGTGACACAAGCACAATGAAGTTTCTGTGGTGATGTAACCACTGTTCCTGCTGTGGCAAGTTTACACACATCAGTCAACTAAAACTGAGCACACTAGTTAATGATATAAGACTGAGATATACTGGCAGCTACCGTCAACTTTTATGGTGGAATGTTTTTTTTTTATTATTGTATGTAAGTCATATTATGAGTTGACATTGTGAATCATTCAGCACACCTCAGATCTCAAAAGACCACTTTAGTGATGACTGCAATGGATGGAGGTGGTGAAGTGTTGTTCTGCTGTGCTCCGGCAGCACTAGTCATGTGACTCTGTGTGTGTGTGTGTGTGTGTGTGTGTGACCCCCGCCTAAGAGAAAGAGTGTCTGTGTTACCCGGTGTTGCGTTCTGCCTGTGTTTTTCAGGTGCTTGCTTGTGATTCTCAGGCTATATTGTGGATGTAAAATGTTTTTTTTTGCTTGGCAATTTCCTTGAAGCGCAGAAGAGAATCTGTTTCAGTCCCCTCAGGTGGGTTAAAATAGAGAAAGTTGTTGGGGAAGTCTTGACAGTACTGATAAAAAACTAATAATAGTTGGAAAGATTGAGATTAGATTGTGTCTTGGTGTCCCATGTCAGAGATTTCTTTGGCTGTCTGGCCATGTGTTGGAGAGTTGCGACTGCGGTGAACTACTGGTCTGGTTAAACACGAGGGAGGCAACTGAAGGAGTTGGCATTTTGAACACAATCTTCTTCACAGTAACTATTATATTCATATTATTATATTTAAGTGTCTTTACTGGATTTAATGACTGATAAATCTGATACAGAGGCCATGTTAAAGGAGTTATATTCTGCCTTTTTATAAACCCATTTAGGCCTCCACACACACACACACACACACACACACACACACACAGACACACACACACACATGCGTGCACACACATACACCCAGACACACAAACGGATGCACCCTTTCACAAATAGCTCTCTAACTATTTCCATTAGGCTGATGTTTGTTTGCTGGATCCTAAGCCATTATGTCCGGCATTACTGTTGCATTTCTATCTGACTAAATGTCCTCAACATGGAAAAAAAATCGTTCAGCGTGCTCCTGAGAATTACCTGAATTGTCAACGTTACTACATTTCTATTAGACATGGAGGGGCTGTTAGAGCAAGACGTGCAACGTTTGAAAGAAGATTTAACTGGATAAATGGAGACATTTTTGATGAATTCTGCTTTTACACTCATTGTCAGGTCAGATAATGACGATATCCTTTTAAATAACTGAATTAGCTGTCTTGGTAAATGATGGAAAATGTGGCATTATTCTGTAATTCCCACATGTGGATGCCACTGTAAAGGGGCTTTATTGAACATTTTCTAATAACAGCACATGACAATGGGACCATACGAAACAGGCCGCGTGTTGAGATGAACCTCGAAATACAAAAACATGAAGAGGCAGCTCCTCTTGGCTCCACTGAGATTTGTAGAGAGTTTCAGTTTGTACTTTAAATGTCTGTCAGCTTTACTGCCTCTGTTCACTCTCAACTCTCTCATAGCATTGTTTTCTGTCACAGCAGGCAGCTGTGTTAAATGGGAGAAAAAGCTTTAAATGATCTTTGCACTGCCTGAAAGAGCAGACAGGCTCAGCTTGTGAGAAGCCAGTGAGCACCATGTATTTAGCGTCAGTACTGTCATAGTGCATTTAGCATCTAAAGACTGAAGAGAGAGTGAATATTGGACTTCAGTTTCATTACTTGAAAAAAATGTAATGAAATATGCAGTGGGTGTGAGCACAGAGCTGTCGTGCGTGGTTGATGCACAGTTGTTTTTTCTCCATCACAGTCTATAAATACTTCAGGTTAAATTAAAAGGTGTGAAATGCTTGTACAAAGTGAATGGATCCTTTCAGTGGGGCCCAGTCTCCCCCCTCTCCCAAGCTGGGAGGCAGATCCAGTTGTTTTTTTCTTTGACAGTAATGGAGGAAGAGTTTTGTGCCTTGAAGGAGAGGAAAAGTGCCTGACGTCATTGTCTCTGACAATGTGCCGTCAATGTCAGACTGTCTTTGACTCATCCTAAAATAAACCTGCCGTCATCCAGGTGAAGCTCCTGGACCAGCTGGTGGTTATGCCATGTCATTAATGTCCACGTGCATCCACATGGATCTCTGTTTCCCTGTGCTGAGTGCGCCATATGGGAACAGACTCTCACCCTCAATCCGAACTGGAGCAAAGGCCCTCCATCTGTTCATTTTTTGTACATGTTTCCAACCAAAATAAAAAGTGTACAAATCTGTGAGTTTCCTCTGCATCAAAGTCAGGCTATGTGAAGTCGATTTGGTGGTTGCTTAGCAACACTAGAAAAAAGAAATGCAGAAGGCTGCTCGTCCTGTAAGTTGAATGTTTCAACTAAAAAAACCCCAAAACTGAGATGAAAGACCCAGCTGTCTCAATATGTATAAAGTCCTTACCCTGTATACTGAGGGGCTTCTAATGTGAAAGATTTCATTTAATTATTTAAATTCATTGTTGTATTTCTTATGTAGGACTGTGAGGACACATACAAAGTTACAAAAAAACATGTTTCATCTCATCTCACTAAGCAAATTGGTTCATCATCATCACGCCTGTGACAGAAATCATGCTTCTTTTTTATAATGAAGGAGAAGGTTGTATCCTCCTGTTTCCGGTCGATGATGGCATTTAGACTTTTTTTTTTTTCCTGGAAAAGTCACATCACCCAGCAAGTCCGACTATAGAAAGCATGAGTCATAAAGCTTTCTGAATTATTGCTCCAGTGAAAGAAACTGCATTGGATGTTTTTTACACTAATGGATAGTTCCATCAAAATGCCAAGTGTACTCTGGTGTGCTCTCTAGTCAGAACATAATGGTGACTAACATTTGCCTTCTGTGTGATTTTCTCCAGTATTTAACTTTACAGATGTAACGTATTCTCTTTCAAGGAGGTCAAGGTTTTTTCTTAACATGCATTTAAGGACAAGCAAATATGAATTTGTTGTATACTGGACCATAATAACGTCCCAATAATGTATGATAATGTCCTGTTTTGCTTCTAGATAAAAAGGCAGACTGCACCTTGGCCATGAGCGATGTGGATCTTCTGGATCTGATGACTGGAAAGTTGAACCCACAAACGGTGTGTAATTATGTATAAACTATCACTGTCCTAATTAATGAACTATTGAGCCCAAAGTGACACTTTGTTTTATCTCAGCTGTCACCAGCGTTTTTAACAAAAGCTTTCATGAGCAGCAATGCAACGAGCGTCAACCTGTCGTCAGTTCTCCTCTCTCTCCGCCTCTGCTCTGTGTGGGTGTGTGTGTTGAACACTGTGAGACTATTAATTAAGTTAATTATCTAATTTCTGTGCACTTGTGACATTGATTAATTTATATGTGCCAAAGATGTGCAGCCGATAAACATAAACACTCAACAGAAAGTAGCTCATTCAGGTAACTCCAAAACATCAAGGACTGCTGAATCATTTTAAAGGGAGAGAAATTCTCTCCACACAGTGACAGGGACAAGATGAGAGGGTCTGTTGTTTCTTATGATCATAGTTTGTAAAAAATAAGTGAAGAAAAAACATCAAGTTTGGATGAAGGCAATTTCTTTTCTTTAAAAAATAGAAGCATTGGATTGTTACTGGATAGGAGCAGACATTTGTTATTTGACTCAGATTGAGATGTGGGGCTGAAAACGCTGGTTTGAAACATCTCTAGATTTAACCCCATCTTTGTTTTTCGGTCTTATTTATGAAGAAAGTCTAAAATGATTTTGTACATGTGGCCTTTTATTTTGTTACATTATGGAAAGTAATGTAAGTAAAGTAAAACACTAATAATTATTACTAAGGGCACTTTCAGAGAAAAAATGTACGTCTTTCAGTTCTCGTGTGGTTCATTTTCATTGGATTTCTTCCTTTTCAAGAGCTGCCAACATGAAGTCATGTGAACCACATACAGAAATTCAGAGCGACAGCAGGTCGTTCTGCACTCTTTTATTTATCTGCACTGATGAGAGCTCACAAAAACGTGACGGATTGATTTTGTCTTTACAGAATATCCTTACAGAAGGATAGTTAACTGTGTGGTTACTACGGAAAATAACAATCGGACACAAGCCTTACATGCTGCTGTTTTTCACTCCTTTTCACTCTCTAATACATTCCTGCACTCAGACCACAGTGTGTATATGTGATGTCACGTTGCAGAATGATCTTATGAATATAAATACAGGCTTTATGATGCATATACTGACGGGGATATTGTTTTCCTAACAGTTCACAATCCCTGATAGATCTAATAGTAATTCTTCCAGTTATTCCTGAAACTCAGGGTCATGGGGGTGCTGGAGTCTATTGAGTCTATCTTAGGGCCAGTTGGAAAAGCCCAACACGTAGCCCAGAGTTTGATTGACAGCTTTCACAGCAGGTCAAACAAAAAGATGAAAGTAGAAAACCTGAAAACACAGCACTTTGTTCTCTCAGGTTATGTGTGAAAGCATACTGAACTCTGGATGTGTGCCCACACACGCGGTTGTCAACCTGTCAGGAACTGCTCTGTGATCTGACTCAGGTTCTCTGTTGTGTCTTCCTAAGGATTTATTTTCACTGTTAAAGGCTAAACATGCCTGTCAGTCAGCCAGATTACCACCTGTGTTTATCAATTTAATCCAGCTGAATGGTTTCTTTTATAAACACATTTCCATTTAGTCAGAGGAGCCATAAGCTCTGAGAGTTTCAGACACTGACATGCTGTCTTGTACATTATGCTGTCAAAGTGCGAGTTTGACTGATTCATTTCAGCCAGCGCTGCCTTAGGCAACAGGCAATCTTTGTCTTTCATGTGGAGAGGCTCTGCACACACACACACACACACACACACACACACACACACACACACACTGAGATTCTGTCATCAATAATCATGTAGGAGTGCAGGTGAAACATCACCCATGTCAAGATGACACAATGTCAAATGAGCCCACAGCAGCAAATTAGATGAGAAAGAAATAAATAGGGGTTAAATTAGCAGCTTTGAGCCTCACGCTAGTTCTTGGAAACCTGCTGGAAGTCATAATGTTGAATAAGCTCAGTTTTTTTTTTCAGCTACATGGCAACACGCAGTTACAGACATCCACTGACATCCTCAAAAAGAAAGTGAACACTTGTTTTATTATCTAAGAGACAAAGAGAGATAATTTTTTGACAGCAACAAACTGTTTAACCACCTTAATGGTTTTAAGGCAGGTGGCTTTTTATGCGTTTATACTTTAAATGTCATTGATGTTTAAAAAGCCCCATCGGAGACATGGCCGAGTTTCTTTTCTTGTGTGACAGAGATGCATCGTTCAGTGATAAAATGATTACTAAAAGTGTGATTTGATAAAAGCAATGTTCACCTTGTTTTTCCTGTTATCTACTGTCTTCACAGGCGTTTTTCAAAGGGAAGCTGAAGATCACTGGGAACATGGGAATGGCCATGAAGCTGCAGAGCCTCCAGATTTCACCAGGCAAGGCCAAGCTGTGAGAGCCTGAGCTCACTTTATTCCCTTTGAGCAGCAATAGGGAAAGACAACGTAATCCCTTGTATTAAATTTTACTAATCAACAAGCTGAACCACTTCTATAATGTGTTTGATCTTGAGAGATGGTTCATAAAGTTTCAATTTCAGCTGCTACTTAGACATCAGGGCACAGGGCAACACAGAATTGTTAACATAGATGTTTTTTAATCTTCTGGACACCTCATCTTTAAGTCTGACTTAAATTCTGAAACCTGCAACAAGTCTTCAGGACCTGCTTGATTATATGTAACATCACTACAAATTTCAAAAGTATGTGGAGCTCCTCTTTGTTTGATCAATCATGTTGTAAAACACTCAATGTGCCTCCAGTCTCTTTAAAATGAAGTCTGTGGTTTAACGCCATTTTTGGCTTGAACATTTTGATAGATGGTTTTGTATAGAGTATATACTGTATCTGTAAATGCTAGAAATTATCTAATTTTAAAAAAAATAAATCCTTTGCTGACAGTGACTTGTTATGTTTTCTTTCTCACCCGCATATTTCACCATATTGTTTTATTATCAACACATTGGAGTCAGTTTCAGTGTGATGTCTGTAACGCTTCTCTTCAAAAAATAGTATTTCGTCTTAGCAAAATCATATAAACCACATCATCAACCACATCATACAAACCCTGAATTCAGCACAGCAGGGGGTGAGGAGCAACAATAGGAACCTCCTCGATGGGGAAATGTGGTCTCAAGGCTCACCGGTGTGATGCTGGGATGGAGATTTAAAACCCTCAGATTTTTAACCCAAGCTGGGTTAGTGAGACGGGAACCAGAGTTACAACCTTGATAAGTGTGAATATGGACGAGTGACACACCACTCTGAAAGAGCACCAATGCACGTACAGCAGTGGTGCTCTTTCAGAGTGGTGTGTTCACACTTATCAAGCTTGTAACTCGTTTTCACGGGTTAGAAATCAAACAAAAGGATTTCAGTTATTTTTGTCGTGTTTTGTGTCCTACTTCCCTCTTTCTCCATTCCCCCTCATTTGTCTATTTATCCGGACCTCTCCCTGTTGGCCTCCCCCCCTCCGCCCACAACTGTGCACCTTCTGCCAGATCCAGCCTGTGTTCCTAATTGTTCCTATCTGGCCAACTCCCTTCAGCCCACCCCTCATCCTGTCCCTCTGCCAGGCGGCCGGCCGGCCAAATGGTAATACTCAGATGTCGACCCGTCTCACTGACTGTTAGCAGTGGGCTAATGGGCCTTTAGGAGATCTACTGTAACTAGTGCTGCATTGAAGGGGTTGGGATGAAGTAAAGCAGGGAGGTGTTAGCTGAGGATTTTCAGGCTCTGTTAGCCGAAAGTCAGCTTAAGAAGCTCAGACTGTGCTTGAATAAATACCGTTGCTCAAAGCTTTCCCTGAAAGTGGAGAAAATAAGTGAATTTGAATGAGATCAATGAATGGTGCAAAGGCCTGGTCGCTGACATTTGTTCACTAGATCAAAAAAAGGTTCCTGTGTTGTGAATATGACAGGTATGACAGAGGTGTGATGGGCATCTTTCTTGCAGACACACTGATAGGAAGTCACTGTACCGTGCTGCACTGTGTCTGTAAGCTCACCAGACAGACTGGAGATATGGAGTCCACGTTATGCAGTGACACAAAATGACAAATTATGTCCTCTAACCTTGGGGTAACAATTAGCATAACAATTAGACACAATCACAGAGGGGTGAATGTTAGGTCTTCAGATGTTCATTATCACTGCAGCCTTTAACATCAATTTAATTCCCTCCCAGAAATCATGGCTGCAGGTGTTTTTGTCCTCTCTCACTCTCTTAGCAAAGCCTACTGATTCCAGCGGTTAAAGATTTCTTCAAAATTAATAATAATAACACAGAAATACCTCTTTGCTTTTGAATTCTTCAGCAGTTATACTGTAATTGCCACTTGCAAACACAGGATAATTGTAAAGACAATTACTGCTCTAAAGTGATTATTGGACCTGACAGAGTGAGGTGGTGGTAGTGAGGTTTCAGCCACGTGGTCTACACCTCACAGGAACTATCGTTGTTGCAAAAAAAGACATGATTATACTAGCAAGAAATGGCAAGAGTTAACATGCATCCCACTCCTATTATCATTTCTCCTCAATACTGGGAGATACTATCTATCTATCTATCTATCTATCTATCTATCTATCTATCCCATATATATATATCCCATATATATATATATATATATATATATGTACATACAAAGATATGTGTGTGTGTATGTGTGTGTGTATGCACACACTCAGCCAATTGGCTTTTTTTATTTATTTATTTTTTAAAATGCCTTTACTCATTTACAGCTCAGTTGGCTTCACTGGGATTTATTTGTGTCTGAATAGCTAATTTCTTATGAAGTAAACAGTATGTTTTTAAGGTGCAGCTTGTCAAATATCTCTGGCAGTTTCATTACGTGAACCTTGTACCTCATTCTTGTAACTCAAACTTGAGGTTCCCAAACCATTAAAGGATAACTCCAACAGTATATTATTTGTACATTTGTGATATATTTTTCATTTCTTTAAGTTTTGTTTTTTACAGAGTTGGTACATTTTTATAAATTTTGTACTACAGTTAAATGTTTCTTTTAACAAATACAGAATGGCAGCTCTTGAAAACATACTGACATGGTAGTAAAATCTACATTTTTTAAACCTTTGAAATACATACATGTACATTATATATCATTTACATATAGACAGAGTTCAGAGTGTGACCTGTTGTGTTACTGTCGCAGCGTCTGTAGTTAACGCACTGGTCCCGTGTGCTTCTCCTTTGGTCGTTTAAGGCAAAGAGGGAATACAAAGGGGTGCAAAGACAGCGTAACACGACCTCAACACAGGGGCAGATGCTTGTCTTTGCTTTCACTGTGACCTTCATTATCTTTTTGCCATGATTCTGGCAATGACTGTGCTGGCAGAGGCAGAGTACCCACTTGGACTGGGGACAAAAAGGCAGAGAAGTGTAGGGAAAGATGTTGCTGAGAGAATTTGGGAAATTGCTAATAATCCCTCCTTTTCCTGTTTTTACCCCCAAATCTGAGATGTTTTCCTGATTGTTAACCAAACTGCTTGTCTGTTAAAATAAAGGTTTCTTGCTCAGTTATTTTGTTATTATTTTCCCACTTTGTCTGCATTGTGCGTGTTATTGCATCAGTGAATCTGTTGGAAAAATGATCCAAACAGGCAAGACTTGCCTGAGTTTTCATTATAGAGAACAGAATGACAAAAAAAAGAAATATACAAAAAACAATATTAAGCTAAAAATATACCAAACCAGGTCATATTGAATAAAAAGAGATATGAGAATATTTTTTTTCTTCACAGTTCATAGAGGGATAGGTTCCTGTAGATTACATTAGATGTGAGCTGCTGTGTTTTCCAGCTCTGCTTCTTTGAGATGGGCTGATCTGGGAGGGTTTAAGTGAAATCTTGAATAGGGTCAGCTCCGGTTTGAAATGTCTGTCAGCTAGAGCAGCACACTACTTAAGTGCTGGTACCAAATAATACATCTCTGATACATATGTACACACACACATACACACACACACACACACACATGCATACATACACACAAACATCCACAATCAAATATGGGTGATTATTTAGGTTATGTAGAAAAGAAATGTCTTTTTTTTTCAGGGTCATCTGCATTTATCCACACTGGGCCGCTCCCCTTCTCGGAGGGGAAAAAGAAGTTAATCACCTCAATCTTTAATTTGCCTTCCTCTCCTGCTGGCCCTGAAGCTGTGGACGTGCCTGTAGCTGTTGGCCGGGCGGCAGCCTTTACACGTTAGTCTCCAGCCCGTTCATGTCGACAGAGCAGTGATCCTTGTCCCTGTGCTCTCTCTTGTGGTGAGACGAGTGAGCGTGCTTCTTCTTCTCTATCGGCCGGATCCCCTCCTCCAGCTGGATGAGGCGAGCCACGTCCGGGGAGAGGTGGTCCTGCTTGCTGCCCGGTGGAGGCGGCTGGTAGCAGCCGTTCTTCTGGTTCTGGTAGGTCATCATCTGCTGGATGCTTATCATGGGCTTCGTTTCACAGATCAGAGGGACCTGACGGATGCAATCATCATGGGGGAGAAGGACAAGGGTGACTAAGAATCACCTTATCAAGCATGTTATTCTCATGTGTGACCGCAAAGATAATATCTGAGGCTGGGTGATGACGCATTTCGGTTGTAATGATTGTACATTGGCTGTGTGAGGCAGATAAACATGGACTGCACAAATGGACTGATAATGAATGAAAGTGCGAATGACCAATTTAGAAAATTCCTCCTCTTTTCTGCTGAAGCTTCCCACAAAGATCAAACAGGCTCTTAAGATCACTGCTAAACAAGCTGTATATTTTTTGTTTAAGGCAGATGGTTAGAAGAATGAATACATGTCGCACTGAAACTGTCAGCAGTTGATTACTTACATAAAGAGAATATTTTTCATATGATAGGTTTTCTCAAATGTTATCTTGAAATATACACATAAAACTAAAACTTAAACCTAAAAATAAAACTCTTAACTAAATATACAAGAATTTGCATAACCAAAAATATAAACACTGGATAAAACCAGGTTCAATATTTTTGTCTCATTTTGTTGACATGTCAGAGTCAAAGGTTTCTACCAAGGGGATGTTATATACTTCTTTTTCTCGCTCCTTAAATCAGAAAATACTGTCACCAGCCATAAAAAATCGATTTTTGACATGTTTTTAGGAATAGTATGTTATATAAACCAGACTATAAGTCTTATATGAACAATACCCTTTGTAAAAACCTTCAGAGAATAGATTTGGTAAGTTGGAATGTATTTAAGTGCTACTGAAGTGGAAGTGTAATAAAAATACACTTTGGGAAAAGGCATGTTTCCCAAAATGATTTTTAAATCTGTCATACAAGCTGTTGAAATGGTCTGTGATGTCTCGATTACAAGAACTAAGAATCTATTGACTCGGACTTGCATGCTCTCACCTGCTCCCCCTCTTTGACAAAGTCTTTCCTGCAGATGTGAGCCATAATGCCCGTGGCCAACGCGTCACCCATCACATTGACCATCGTCCTGAATCGATCCCTGGATGATAAAAACAATAATCATTCACTTTTGTAAAGCTTGGGAAAATAAGATGTCACTCATGACCATCAGTCCTTGGAGCTTATAGAGCAGAGGTCATTTGCGATATTCAGGTTTATGCAGCACAGAGGCTTACGGGACTCCAGACACATCCTGTATGGTGGCTGTGCACTGAGGTATATTTTGGTGATTGCATCTCTCTATAAATTCCACTCACAATGGAAAGATTAACCCGTACTTACAGAGCCCAATCGACAGCAATGATGAGAGTGATGTCATCGGTTGGCAGCCCCACAGAGGTCAACACGATCACCATGGTTACAAGTCCGGCCTGCGGGATTCCAGCAGCGCCGATACTGGCTGCAGTGGCGGTGATGCTGAGAGAGCAGACAGAGGAGCAGGTATTTTTTACAGTGTCGCACAGGATCAAGTCTTCTCTGTTCTGTGTGATCCTTCTGAATGGAGGGCAGGTGAAGATTGGCTTTCAAGAGGTAACTGCATTAATGACGTGGTGGAAAGTACAACAAAGTCAAGTACTCAAGTATGATTTTGAGGCACTCGTACTCTACTTAAGTGTCTTTATTTCAAAGAATTGTTACACATTTCAAAGTGTAATAGATACATCCTGTCTTTCTTTCGGCCACTTTGCAACCACTCAGTGTCTTTACACAGTTTTCATTGATTGCTGAATGCTGGAAAGTGGAGATAAAGGTTGACACTCCTTGTTACTGGTGACCTATTTTCCAAGAAAATAAGTATGTTTTTGTTGAGCGGTGTAACAAGGAGCGAGCAGGAAAATTGCAGGACCTGGTTAAAGGTTTATGGTCCATTTGCCAAGCCCCTATCTACTGTTAAATACTGTTTATCAGCCTATTGAATGCTCCACCCCACCACAGCACATTTTTGAGTTTTGAGCACTACTTGAAAATATTCAAACGGGTTATGGGTCAAAGATTTCATCAGAATAGATAGTCAGATAGATGACTTTCCCTGTGACCCTGTGTGCTCAGGATAAAGCGGGTTAGAAAATGGATGGATGGATAGATTGATGACTTATTGTTAGTTGTAAGGTCCTAATGTAAGTTGCATCTTACTTTAGGGCCTTGATTAATTCATTCCTCACAGTTTTGCTTCTTTTTTTGTGATTTTGCAAAGGCAAAAAGTAGACACCACCCTCCAAGTCTTTAGGGCCAGACTTTCAGTCTCATTACGTGCCCTTGGATACTGTTTCAGCTAGGAGACACATCCAAAGGTTGACTGGCCAGTGGTGCCTAGTTACTGTTGCTCAGCGATGATAGGACAATCACTGTTCATGCAGATGGAACAGCTCCATGGTCCGCAGCCAAACGGCACGGGAACAGGACGCAGAGAGAGGGAAAAATTATTATAATTCTGGCGTGACAAGGGAGATGAGTAATACAGGTCATATGGGTTTTACCGCCAAGGGATTATGAGGGAATGGGCACAGACTGCAGCCATGAAGAGAGGTCTGCTTAATGTTATTACAAGGGGACATGTCAGAAAATCAAAGGAGGGATGGGCCATTTTCCGAGACCTGCTGGGACTTGTGTACCTGTGGTTGGAAGTCATAGTAAGGTGCTGTTGGCGGAAGGGAGGCTGCTCGTGTTTTTGTCTGCACGTCTGTCTGTCTGTCTGTCTGTGTCCCCGGAGGCTTCCAGACTGATTTAGCAGAAATCAGATCAGACTAAGAAGCTCATATGAGGCGTAATCTGTGTGACATTTACATATATGTGTATCTAGTAAATCCCATAATATTTTTTATTAATTCAGAATTAAACCAAATGTGTGACGTTAGATTAATTCACATGTCGCGCCATCTTTTTTGACCTAGATGAAATGTGCTTACATTGTCAGGGAGGTTTTTCCACATTTGAAAAATTGCCATTGAGATGAGAATCTGTCAGATGAGTTGCGGATGTTGATAATTTTAAAAGGAATTCTGGAGTCTCCCTTTCTCATGTTATCTAGTAGCGCCTTTTATCCTTTCTTCTATATCGGGGTTGTTTTTTTTCATGTGAAGCTCTACCACCCCATTGATGCGTAAAGCCCTGTGCTTTTTTTTACTAAAGGTATCTGAAGTTATCTAACAAAATCAATAAAATTACAGAAACATTTCAATCAAAAGTCCTTTTTATAAGCCACTCCCTGAAGGTCACTGGCCTTACCTGATCGTGATGATCTGCCCAAAGTCAAGCTCATAATTATTCACTTGAGCGATGAAGATGGCGGCCACGGCCTCGTAGAGCGCGGTGCCGTCCATGTTGATGGTGGCCCCGACAGGCAGCACGAATCGAATGATGCGTCTGTCGATGTGGTTGTTCTCCAGGAGGCACTTGAAGGTGATAGGCAGAGTGGCGGAGCTGCCGTAGAATAAGGAGAAATAATAGCAGATAATGAGCCTCCTCCTGAATGTGATATCAGCTGTGTGATACCACAAAACGTATGTGACAGGTACACTCATTTGTCAGTGTATTTATTTACTGGATTGATTTCATCTTGAAAACACTATGACAGACATATTTTATGAGTTTTGATGGGAAATATAAGGCTTGTCTTGGTGTTCAATTACATACAAAATGTCATATGTATACGAAACCATTTTTTATGAATTTCATAAAACTGTTGCACAATCAGAAGAAAATCAGCTTTGTTTATGTTCTTCATTATGTGTTCTTCTAGTTCTACATCTCAGTTAGTGATATTGCGCTACTAATATAAAAATGTAAACCTTTTAATATATTACATTGGCGCACTTGAAGAGTGATGTGTCAACAAGGTAAAGACTCAACATGCTGAGTGTAGACTAAGGCTGAACACTCTTAATGCTGTTCACCTCTTTAAAAGGCCACACAGTGCAGTGCTCCAATGAAAAACAGACCTGAGTTGGAGTATGAGGTTAAAAGGTCTCAGAGAAACCGCACAAACACCCACTTTATTCAAGGTGAATTCCATCATCCACTACCAATAGAGTATAAAAGCATGGCTGCTTGGCTCTTGATGAGTTGTTTGCTATTTTCATTGGTCAATAAATTGAGGCTTTTTTTGTTCTGGCAAACATCACGCAAACATTTGATACATTTTTTTGTGCATTTTTTGAAAGAAATTACAATACCTGTTCCTTGATGGATCCTATTGGATAATTATTTTCCTTTAATACAGGGTACAGGCAAACAAAACATACTTGGTCCTGCAAAGACCTCACATTCATAAAGGAACATGATAATAAACAACTATAAATCCAGTGCAGTGTTCAGTGCTCCCCTCTTACCTGGAGGAGGTGGCCAAGGAGATGAGCAGGGCCTGCAGAATGCCTCTGATGTAAACAATGGGGCTCTTCTTAGTGATGAAGAAGTACATGGCCGGGAGGATGAATAGGCCGTGCAGCACCAAGCCCATTACCACTGTAATGGCATAAAAACCCAGCTTCTTTCCCATGGCCGAAGGATCGTCCATCTCTAAGATCTTACCAGCGACCAGAAACACAATCCCAAAGGGGAAATACCTGTGAAGGGAAGGGAAGGTTAAGCGCTTGATCATAAAATGACAGCTGAAAACCTCACTTGTTTTTAATATGACAGGGTTTTCTCGATGTCATGGTCGTATCAACAGTCATGGCTCATTTATCGGCCAACAGGACCTTTACTACAGTCGTCCTTGCAGTTGTGCTTCAGTAAAAGCTCACAGTGACGGTACTAACAGGGGGCATGTAGCTGGCAGGTCCAGTGTTTATCATGTTCACCATGTTGGTTTAACATTTAACATTTGCTAATTAGCTTTTACACAATGTACTGATGAGGCTCATGGACATGCAGTTAGTTTAAAAGGTACTTGGTCAAATTGGATTCAGTTAAATTGTATTTCGATTAAATCAAAATGTTAAGTGATCACCAAAGTCAATATAGTCAATGAACATCTGAACCAAATTTCATGGTAATCCTGTAACCATTTGTGGAGACATTTTGTGAGGACTGACTCTCTGGGTGCCAAAAATATCTGATCCAAATAAAATGCCTATCTATACAATAGTTATGGAGACATTTCACAAAAACATGCTAATCTCACAGTACCAGTAGGATTCTTCCTTGATCCTCTCATTAACTTTACAAATTTAAAGGTAATCCATCCAACAGTTACCGAGATATTTCAGTCTGGACTTAACTGGTGGATCAACTGACTGAACAAGACACTGATATGACCATCCATGGAGCTGTGCTGAAAATGAAACAAATCTGCCATCTGACATCACATTCAAGATGCAACTCTTACCAGATGACAATGGCAACAATCTTCAAAACTGCCTCATTCAAACTCTGGCAGAAGTTGACCAGAGCGCTTCCATTGGGTCCCATTCTGCCCAACATTATTCCTGAAGTGAAGAAGCAGACATGTTGTGTACTTTAATTGATAAATGCATCAATCAAACACCCATTATTGTGCATTCCTCAGTATAGATTCCACAGATGATTGATTAATTTGTCTAATGTTGTCCTCCTAGGAGCACAACACATTTCAAACTAAATTATGCAAAGATGTGGATGTGCCAAGACTTGAATAATGTAATTACACATATTTGTGTATCTGCAATTTGCATGTTCCTCTGTTACACATATTTATGTATCTGCAATTTGCATGTTCCTCTGTGAGGATGTGGTGCTCAGGATCCATGCCAATCACGTACCCATGGTAGCGGAAAAAATAACAATCCCCAGCACATTCATGCCTTCGCTTGTTCCAGGTGACGTTTTCATGATGACGTCAGGTGGCGGCGTGAGATCCAGAGAGAAGTTCTGCACGTCGGTGCCGTTGTCATCCTGGATCCCGTAGATGTAGACCCTGCGCGTGGTGGTCTCGTCCAGGAGCTGAGCCACCGTTGGTTTGGGGATGAGCTCGGGCACTCTCTGGGTTCGATACTTAAAAGTGGAAACAGGCCTCAACATCAGCACAGTAATCATGACACCAGCAGAGCCGTTCAAAGCAGCAGTCTGTCACATGATAACGACATATATCTGTGTGTGTGTGTGTGTGCGTGTGTGTGTCTCGATTCACATTACATCAGCAAACTGATAATTAACATAGCAAATGGTGTTATTATATCATCTCTGTTTCTATGGTATTTTTATGTGTGAACATTGAACTTTAATGGTCACGTAAAATAAAGAAGAACGAAAAAAAAGACAGTTGATCATTTCAGTAAATTCAATCATTTAATTTCTTGTCAAAATTTTGATGAAAAGATTTACACCACATATATAGGCTAAATAGGAAGCTACAACCCCCAGTGAGTTAGCTTAGCTTAACTTAGCATCAGCAGGACTGTAAAATAACAATACATTTCTGAAAAAAAAAAACCAAACCAAAACAAAACGTGCTGGGGTCTTGTCATTTTTACTTTTTTTGAAAAGTGAATTTGACAAATGAGACAGAGTAATATGTTTATGTGAAAGCTTTAGAGCTGTATTCATTCACAGAGACAGGCTACCTTTGTGCTTTGTCTAAAATGAATCGTCACCTTCATGGTTTTGCGTACCTGTTGAAAAGTAGCTTGGACCAAGTTGGCAGGAAACATGTTGCTGGGGAAGAGAATTTAGAGAAATATTTAAGTGCTTTAGTGGAAGACAGCTGGAAATATAAAACAAAAATGGAAAAACAATGTTTTCATAGTCATAGAGAATCATGAAACGCATGAGAAACAGCTGACACAGAGAGCATGCTTTAAAACATTGCTCAGTGTAAGGAGAGATTTTTACTGTATCCCTCTTAAAACTGGCTCTCTATTGTTCAGGGCATAATGAAAGTATAGATGAAACATGCTGCCCTGCAAGAAAATAGTGCATTTTTAAAATATTGACAACCTTGACATTTACAGGATCACATCTCATCTATCCTTGAAAATTAAAACCTCGGTTTAGCAAGTTTTGATTCTCTCCATGCTCTCCCTCCCACTGGCATCAGTACAATATCTGGAAATCAATTAGGAATGGAGGCTTTTGTCTTGATACAGCTGGTTAGTTTTGCCAGTGAAAAAAGGAAGTGTTCCTAATGGCGTCTACAATTACAGATGTATTTCTCTGCATTGATCTTGGCTGATGAAAACATTCACAGTTCCCCATTATTTCCACACTGAGTGGTGAAAGCTAGAGGAGGGAGATACTCTTTTATTAAAAAAAGCTCCCCAAAAAGCCCCATTCATATCACAGCTGAGCAAAAAGCACAGTGAGTGCTCTGCCAGCCCGAAGTAACAACAGCAGAGAGAACTCAGGAAGTGCTGAAACCTGAAGATGGAGGAGCAGGTGGGATGGGGAAACAAGAGCAAAGCAAGTGAAAAATGGGGAGGTCTGTATACCTGAAATGGAAAGTGGATGCTCAACAGCAACTCTCACAGACACAACTGAGATGAAACTGATTTGACTAACCAGGAGAAATTAAGCTAACGTGTCATTTGTTGGTTTGAAAAAAAACCCACGTTACTTTTCCACGTGCCTGTGAAGGTTTTCTTCTGCAGGTGCTCACTTTCCGCCCACATTCAGACATGCAGGTTGGCCTAATTATAGACTCTTAAGTCCTCGCAGGTGTGAGTGTGAATGGTGGCGAAGCTATATTTGTGAGATGGCGACCTGTCCTGAGCAACTACTACAATGACTGAAGGTATTCAGTAATCTCTGTAATTTAATTCTCATACAGTTCAGTGATTTTCACAGTTAAAGAATATGAGCGCTTTGCACAGCCACAAAGACTTTACAGTCTTGTAGTTCTGTCAAATGGCAGAGGGGAAGGCCAGCAATGTAAAATATCTTTATACTATTTTTAAAGGTGGGAGGTGGCTCTGGCCCAAAATGATGAACTACAGAGACATTGCTCAGGTACACTGAAAAGCTCTTCTGTTAAAGCACTATATATATTTTTTTAACTTTTATCCAGCAATTAACTTAATATATTACAAAGAAATGTGTTTTACAATGCTAAGATGCAAAGCAATTTAACAACGCAGCAAAAAATGTAAAGGTAGTTCAAATTTTTTTGAAAGTGAAATATTATTGGAATCTTTAGAATAATGATTCAAATCAAAAATCCTTTACTCATCTTCAAAAAATGTAATGATTCACAATAAATATTTTACGTTTCTCATAGAACATAATTCCATTAAACAATCTGAAATATTATTTATTTAAGTCAAGGCAAACCATCTTGTCAAAGCTGAGGAATCTATTTAAACTGTTAAAAGTCATTTGAGACAAACCACGGTTTAGTGTCCTAACATCAGGACATCAGGAAAAGTCAGGGATTTTATCACCAGCTTGTCCTGATGCTCTGATACCCTGATGCCCAATACTCTGTTGACCCTGGGCCACTCCACTAAACACTGAATGCTGTAACACAATGTGAAATACAATAACACTGGGAGCATTACAGGAAATGCATAAAATGAGTCTTATGTTCATCTGTTGTCCCAGAAAGCTTCCCTCCATGGCAACATCCAGGATGCTACAGCTCACAGATGATTTATTTCAAGCCAACGCCAGTGATATTTTTCACTGTTTGTCCTTCAACACCAATTTATTGTTTTCCAAATAATGAATAGTGTTTCTCATAATCTTTGACTGCAAGAAAAAATAAATGGTTTTGGCCCGTTGGAACAAAATATACATTTGCATTGTTCTGGTTTCTGTTCTCTGCATTGTTCTGCTCAAATGGAGCAATAAACTGGAGTGCTGCATGAAGCACCTTTTGTCTGAGGTGCAGGCTGTTGCCTTTAAATTGGTGCGCGCTGTTGAAGAGGGAACATTGTGTAGCATTCTTTATGCAGAGATGCACGTCTGTCAATCACAGAGGAATCAGCATTGCTTTAACACTGGCTGTAAATCCCACATGTACACAAAGCTCAAATCACAATCAAAATTCAAACAGCACATTTCAGATGCAGAGAGATTAAAAAAGCATACAGTATTTTACAGCTTGTGCATTCAACAGAGATACTTAAAGACATATGGGAAAGATATATGGGCACAATATGGTGCAACTCAGAGGACTGTGAGTATTCTGCACGGATTTGACCACTGAGCAGCCTATCTGGTATCTAAGACAGAGCAAAGCAGGCTAATGAACCACTCTGATCCCAGTGCCTCTAATAAATCCAAGAATACACATATTCATACATACTGTGCTCATTATACACACTTATCGTACACACAAACACACACACGGCTGCAGACAGTTGGTCCATTTGCGAGTGTACCGATATAGTATGCCTGCATGATAGATGGAGGCTGTAAAGAAGCTTTGCGAGATAAATCCAAAGCACAGCTGTGCTCTGTAAAACACACAAACACACACACGCGCTGAGATCCCGTGAACCAAAGAGCTTCACCTCTGCCACATGATCAGTACATAGTTGGATTTCAAGGGCTTGGCCAGTTTATTACTCCCTTTTTTTTACATTCTGACTGGAAGTGACTCATTCAAATATGAATCATTCTTTTTGATTTTGTTCAGAAATTTCTCAAATATATTAAAAACGATACAAAAATCAAAAGACCAAAAAGACAAAGGCTTTTAAATGACTAAACACAATGATTTTTTTAATTAAAAACAAGTTTTCTGTATTGTAATTGTGCATTTGTTCAAATATATGACCAGTAACTCCTGGTGATGGAGCAGCTCTTCGGGTTTAAGACCATTTACTCCACTGACCGACTGTAATACTGACACGGTGGCTGTCAGGGCCTCACTGTCATGTTTCTTACTCAAGGGCTGACCTAGGATCACCTCAAACACTCCCACTCCTTCAGCACCACTAATTAGCTTAGCGCAATAACCCACTGGCACATGATGCAGGCTTTACGCTCTGACCTCAAGCGTTTCAAAGACTTCAGTGCTCATCAAATTGCACGCAGGCTGAGAAATTTACATATCACAGGTACCATAAAACCGTGTAAATTAAGGTGCAATGCATGTGGCGTCGGCACTATAATTAACATGCTGACAGACAGTCTGCACCTCGCTCTTTCTCACATGTCCCCAAGTTTAGAAAGAGAAAATTGTGTTTACTCTCAACACTTCACATGAATTCATCCTTGCCTTCATTAGTGCTGTAACTGATATCTGTTACCTAATTATATATTCACAGTATCTGCTATATAATCTAATTTAACTTGCTCTGAAATAAGGCATCTAAACAGTATAATGTACTTTTTTTCTTGTTTTTTTTAAAATTATTGTCCATTAAATTCTTCTGTTCTATCTAATATAGGAATTTATATCCCCAAGACCCATGCATGTCGCTTTGTATTTGAAATATCACATGATAACGCTTCAATAGACATCCAACCTATCTTCTTCTCCACAGCAGAGGGTTTTTACAGGACTTTCTCAGAGAGCAGTCTCATTGGCTTGCAAGCCTAACAATGCGTGTTGAGCAGAGCAACCAAAGAATGATATTCCCTTTTCAGTCGGAGTCCTAAAGAGGTTAAACTCTCCAACAGCTGACAAAAAAAAACAAACAAACCAAAAAACATACACCACATACAAATACTTCTATCCACTGTCCCCGCTCATCTTACAGTTCTCTCTCATTCATCTTGTCCTTGAAGTCTGGAATCACTAGCACAGAATATTTATTTGTTTTTTATCTTTAACACGTAAAATGAATGACAAGGTACCACAAACAATCCAACAATGAAGCCATCACATAAAACAGTCATTCCTAAACTTTTCAAACCACCTTTCACAGTGATTTTCTTTTCATGGCCCTCTACCCACATGCCCAACAACACTCACACCGTGCCAGAACTACCTCAACAATGGTTTTAAACTTGTGATTTTACTGTTTATTGCTTCTGTTTTGCCATCCAGGAGCTTCATAATTTGAAAGCAAATTAGTCTCTGTATGTGTGTCAGCACCTTTATTGCTGGATGATAGACAACAGTTTTCCCATGAGGTAACCGACTCTGAGCTTTGACGTGAGATGTATGTGACAGTCTCTTACCGAATGAGATCCAGCAGGGCGTCAGCAGAGCTGGTCATTGGCTTCTTGCTGTCCTCAGAGTCCTCCTTCTGAGCAGCTCCTCCTGGGTGGATAATGTATACCATGACAATGCCCACTACCACGGCAACAAAGGTGGTCCAGAGGTAGTAAGAGATGGTCATGATGCCCAGGCGGCTGGAGCACTTGGCATCCAGGGCAGCCAGACCTGACATCAAACTGAAGTATGGAGAGGAAGCAGACACAAAGACGGAAAGAGTGGGGAGACAAAAAGGCAGGGAGGCAACAGTTAATGCTGGAAATCAAGTCAACTTTGTGAATCCGCTGCTGAAGGAGTGTCAATTTCAAGTGGATACTATGAAAACTGAATTTTAGCCTCCCTGCAGAGCAAGACTGAATAAAAATGCTCATTGGTATGCTGTTGCAGATGTTCAGCTACCTCTTTTATTCTTCATTTGCACTCAAAGCTTTTATGGAGCAAAGTAAGAAGTGGCTGTAAATTTTGAAATTAAGCTGCAGGTTATTGAATATATTACCGCTGTAGCTGTAGGCTCCCAGGGTAGATGAGACTGTATCACTTACACTTCTGTCAAAAAAGTCTCTCTGTATAGGTTAATGAAATTATTTAATTCCCTCACAACAATGTCAAGTGCAGCAGGGTGAAAATGAAATCAGTCAGACTCAGAAGACTAAAATGTAAGATTACAAGAAAACCTGAAAAACTATCAGTCATGTTTAGTCTTTATCCTCATAACACACTGTATGAGCATGTGCAGGAAAGCCCTTGTTGAAGGCATCAATTAAATGTCCGATAGCACAGCTTTGACATGAAAGTACCACTTAAACATGCTCAGTGAGCCATTATTTTATACAAGAAACTGCCTCCGCTGCGCCACATGAGAAAATGACAGAGCAGAAAAAAGAGAGAGAAGAAAGCACCAAACTGGAGGATGAAATGATCACCTAAAATAATCCATCTGTCTTTCTGTCTATGCCTTCTTTTTTGTGAAATATGAATGTAACCATTGAGATCTTTCCACCTCTCTCTTTTCCATCGCCAAAGGGCTGAGCGAGATGGATAAACAACTGTAATCATAAACACTATGAACACAAGAGAGTGATTTGCATTTCAATGGGCTTCTTTGATTGGTCTTTAAGATATTCGTGACATGGCGACATCCGCTTTAAAATTTAGGAGAAAAACAAATATTCCTCACTGTTTGTTTCTCAGAAGAAAAGGCAGGCAGATGGAATATTGTGGGAAGATGTTTAAATGGTGGCACAGCAGGAGGGTGGAGGCAGCAGTGAGAGCGAGAGGGAGCTGGAGAGATATTTACTGAGCCTCTTGAGCTGGGGTGACAAGATTTTCTGCCTGTCCAACATGTAATCTGGCTTGACTTGGCAAGCGTTTGGATGCGGCCGCTGAGTTTTTCCGTGCTCAGCCTCATCCTGCCATCCCCGCTTCTGTCATCTCTGAGATGTGGCTGCATCAGAGGGCCTCCTTTCTCGCCAAGTCACATTGGGGATGAGTCTGCCCAGTGTTAACAAAGTGTGTAATCTCATTTTTCAGACAGTCTGCTGCTACTTGAAGTTTTAAAAATGCTTGAAAAAGTAGGGTTCAAAGGTTCCACCTGCTTTATAAACCGGAGCCTGAGATCACAACATGAGTCTCCTGAGAACTTTCGCTTATTCGAAGGCCACCTGACTGAAACTGGAGCCATTACAGCTGAAAGGAAGTTCAGACAGATTTCTAGCTGAAAAGTATAAATGTGGTCTACTGCTAAATTCTGTACTGGGCAAGGAAAGTATTTCAAAACCTGATTGTAACTTTTACTCAAATGCAGCCAAGTGGTACTAAAGAATAATGGTAAAAGCTCTTCTAACACAGTATAACAGAAACTCCTTAAAATCAGTGAACTGACCCACTAACCTCATGTAATCTCAGCTACACAACATGTTTCCCAGCATTAGCTCACATCAGCCACAAAAAGCTGCTGCTCATACCAAACCAAGCAAGACTGAAGCAACAAAACCCTGAATGGAGTTGCCCAGTGGCATTTTAATGGTTTATGAATTCAAATTTGTATGCAGCATAGTCTCACTGACACTTTGCCAAACCCTTGATGAGAAGATACAACTCTGGTCTTAATATGAACATTGGAGTCAAGACATAGCCTGCCACATACCATCTCAGAAAAGCACAGCTTGTATGAATTAATCAAACTGATCTTCAGAGCCTGCTTTTTTGTTTTTTCTTGAAGACATGCCAGCTGTTTCCCCCTGCCTCCAGTCTTTAAGCTAAGCTGGCCAGGGCTTCAAAAAAGGTATGATTTCTGCAAGGTGAACTGCATGAAAATGATTTCATTTGTGTTACAGTGCTCTGTCATGTGTTACAGCTGCTGCCACAATCTCTTTCACTCATGGAAAATAAGATGAAGACCCTTGCTTGCAGTAATCACACCTACAGAGCCTCCCACTGCTGCAGGGATAATGATCTTAAGTGGACCCTTTAATTAGACTTTTCTTTCTCAGGTAGAGCTAGTACAGCTTAACTTGTCCAGAAAAATAATTTACCTTCCTGGAAAATGAATGCTTCTCCTTGATGGAAATAGTTCTGTTGCACTGTTGCTACCTTTTTAATGTATTCTCAGTGAGCTGTGCACGTCTGACCACTCCCATGAATGACTCCAAGGTGATTGTCATTTGAATGCAATTAGTAGCAAATAGTTGCCTATGGTATGGCGCTTAGCGTTACAATTAGTGCACAAACCACAGTTGGTGATATACTCACCAATAAAAGTCATTTGAATTCTCATTGCAGTTATTATTGCAACAATGGACTGATGTGCTAAGTTCTGATTATTCCATCCACCATGTATAAACAACTTGAAATTCACTGTCACTGTAGTTTATTTGTGTGTTGCTTGAACTGACTGGTGTGAAGTGCCTGGAATTACAATGGCAGAAGATGTGAGAATAAACCTGGCCCCCTTTGGCCTATCAGACAGCAAATATAGCTGCAGCAATGACAACTAAGGGAGTTGACCTATGCTGGTTGGAGATTAGGTGACCTTAGGAAGTCAAGCTGAGGTGGATGGCACTATAAAACATCAGCCTTCTTGGAAATGGCAGACAAACTGTTTCAACTGAATTGTGCAGCAGCCTATGTCCAGATGTTGTGCAGTGTTCACTCTTTTTATTTTTTCTACTGCAGCTCACTGGCAAACTAGAAACTGCAGCCAGGAGATCAAAAAGGGGGAAATTTGCATTTTGCTCTTCCAGGGATTTACCTCTTAACCTTCTTTTCCCTACTCTGTGCATTTAAATCTGATAGTAATGTTACAGATGATTTTGGTGGAATCAATCCACAAGTTCTGTTTTATCTTGAGTTCTTGATATGCTACTGTCCTGTGAGGTGGCAGCAGCTATGAAACTGATAAAAACATCAGTGAAACTGATAAAAAATGAATAATAATTACCTGCACAATATTTAAAAAAGCACTTTCTAATTCAGCTTAATGAAAACTATCTATCACACAAAGTTTCCCTTTATGTCAGTCCAAAGTTTTCAAATGATTGTGACTGTGACTCATTAGCAGATTATGCAGAAGAAGGTCTGCATTTTATTATCCTGTGTGGAAAAATCAAGGTATGAATACTCTTTTGGGTGTTTTGTTTTGAATCAACCCACTAATGCACACACATGAGCATACACATGTCCTTACTCCAGCTCCAGCGAAGTGAGGGATGAGAGATGATAAACCAGAGCATAAATCTCTGTAAATCTCTCTCTTTCACATTACACAGTCAAGTCATCCTCTGCAAATTGAAAAAATAGCGATTTAAAATTAAGCCAAGTCTATCCCTTTAATTATCTTGGGAGCCCTTAGATTCTTTACCTGAACGCCTTGCTGGAAACCAGAGTGTATATTCTGAGATCTTAATGAGGCTGTAACCTGGAGTACTTTTGAAACACACGAATGGGAGTTACTGGAGAAGAAATGGCATTTAAACTGAAACAGAAATTAATCATATATCTAGGCACTTTTCTTCGGTGAGCAAGGTTTTACCATGCAGTTCAGAGGAACACATGCTTTTAGTGCACTTAAACTGCACTTCCTTGCCTCTAATTGACAGGATATTGAATAACAGGGCTCTTGACACTGAATATGCCACAGCTACACTAAGATCCCTGACCTTATCGCTGATATCTGAGTCCAAGTGGGATTACGGCACATCACCTGCCATATGTAGCTGCTTTGACCGTGAGGTTTTGAGGACACGAACAGCAGATCTGCCTGCAAGGTCTTTGGACCATATGGGGCTTACAGTCCTACCTGCTGCACCTTTGCTGAGTAGGAGCATTACAGTAATCCTTCTCCACATCAAAAAAAAAAAAGAAGACAGGCGCTTTGGAGAGGCATTACTTCTGATATTTTGTTTAAGCAGCTCATATCATGATGAGTTACATCACTGATGTCATTCATGGTGTTTACACTGTTTGATGTTTAAAGTCTCAAGGTGTCTTACTCTGACACTGACAGCACTTTCATAATTGAGCATGTAGTGTGGAAAAGAGTTGGAGGTCACAACAACTCTGACAATGAATGGTGACTACTAATGGCCCAAAACTATCAGGAAATATCAAGTGTGGAATGAATAATGCCTGAAATATACTGTACAGACTGAATAATAATGAGCCTGTCTTTTCCTATGAGCAACTTCCCTCAAGGCCTTTTAAAATCAGTACCAGTCCTTCAACAGAGCTGATCTGAGCATGAATATGTTGTTGGATCTTCAGTGAGAAAAGCACAGCCAAGATTGGCTCTTGTGAAAAATCAGGTGCAGGGTGGTTTGACACCTTGCTGAAAAGACACTGCCACAAAGTCAATGCAAGTCATTGTTGACACCCATGAACCTTTGTGAAAGTCTTTTCACCATCATGAAGCGAAGGACTCAATAAAAGGCTGATTTAATGAATCAAATGAGTCTTGTGCTCTCACTGTAGTTTTATGGCATCAGAGAGAATTCGCTACCTGACTAGCTGAGCCTGACATTGAGCAGACGTTGCTGTTGGATGCTAGACTAAAACCAACAGTCAACAAAAGGAAAATGAAGTTTGAATTCAAAACTACCAGCATCCACACAGTATCACTTTAATGAATTACTGCTGCCGTAATAGAGGACTACACCTTTTATCCTTTCCAACCAAAAGTTCATCAACATACACCTCTGCATGCTGCAAAACCTATTAACATGTTTAGATTAGTTTTTTTTCTTCACCAGGGATCATTCCACACTGCAAAAGAAACGCTTTTAAAATACAACTGTAAAATATGTGGTAGTGGCTACTTAACTCATGTAGCTTGATGAGCTAACGACTAGCACGAACTCGAGTCACAGTGTTTCCCCTCACTTTTTTGGTTTTCTCTGCACTGTGCTGCTCAGTTCCTGCCAGCATTTGCTGCACTACTGTACACCATTTTGTTCAACGAGAAGTTACCAGAGTGGGAAAACAAACCTGTCTGAGTTGGTCCATTAATTCAACTTTTCTGCTAAACAATAACAGGTTATTTAAAAGACGAATTTGCCCAATAGACTACTTGTCACTGTCTTTAAACCAGTGCCTCTTTTGTGGAGCAGTTTATACTCAGACAGAGGAGATCAGTCAGTGCGTGTCAAAGTGCACCCAAGTTGAACTTAACGCTCAACTTTGAATGGATTTGCTTTCCTCCAGATTAAGCCAGCCACTGCGGTGATTTCACTGGGGTGAACTGAATTCGACACGATATCTGAGCAAATGGGTGTGTTCATGTTTGATAAAGAGGATACATTAATTGGTTGTCATGATTTCCTCTTTAAAAGATTTTACTTGAAGAAAGTTGTATACTCTAATGAGAGTTGCAACTCATAAGTACAGCCTGCCTGACACTGGCTGATTAGACATTGTTCCAAAATGGCACCAAATATCTTAAAATGAAATTACTTGTGCAGCGCAACCAGCAAAACAAATTAACTGTCAAAATGTGACTCAATGAGCCCAATCTCATCCTGACATCCAAGAAAGTGTTCAAGGCTGTAAATTTGAAGCTGTAATCAGAGTCCTTATCACTCTCATCATTTGCACATTAGCACTGTCCCAAGAAAATTATGCTGGCTCATTTAATGGATTTTGTTTTTAGCCAGAGCAATATCTACAGGAAATAATCCATCATCCTGCTGCTGTGTGAGGACAGACTTTCAGGCAGTGCCAAGAAAAATCAGTGTGAACGACAAATGATCGATCTACCTGGAAACAGGATTAAAGCATCGTTTTACAAACCTCTTGTTTTAGTCTGAAAGGAGTTAAAATCTCAGGTGTCTAATTTAAATGAAGAAACGTGCTTCTCTTAGAACAACAAAATACAAATGATACTTTCACTATTGTTTCTGAGAAGAAAACAATCCTCCATTTTATTGTTTCTTTTTTGCTGTGTGTTCCTGAACATTAAACTTATGGCTGCATATTGAAAGACTCGTTTGGGAACAGCGAAAATACAGTGAGATACAATTCTGGGAATGGGCACTCACATTGTTAGCCACTGTAAGAAAGAAAGTCTCATTTACAACTCCCTGTAAGAATTCATACAAAAGCATTTGCAGCTGTCAACACTCTTACTTGGATCAGCCATATGTTTGTGCGGATGCCGCATATCATTAAACTCCTCTTCACCTTCGACCTTCAGATCTCAGCCAAAGCACTGGGGAATGAGAGCTTTGAAGGTTAAGTGTCAAGTGTCATGAGTCAAGTGTCAGTGCTGTCTTTAACAAGAGACCACAAAAAAAATCTAGTTCTAGTCAACATGTCATTTTAATATCAATCCTAAAACTAAAAGACACATGGACCATAAGGAGGCAGTAAGTGGAGTGGCCATTGATTCTGTATGACGCGTTCTTGGGATAATCTGGTTTCTGCTTTGGCTGGTGCGCAGATGGCGCTGGGAGGGAAAAAAAATGGGGACAGGCAGGCTATAGGGCTGGGGCGGATATTCACCCCTAGATAAGCCCTACTGCACCATGCTCCATGGCAACCAGCCGGCCTGTACATCCCAAACTCAAGACACTCTGCCGTCATGAGTGTGCACAGCAGAGGAGAAACACAGAGAGAGAAGAGCAGGGTATCGATCACTGCCTTGTTTACCTCTGTGGCTGGAGATGTGTGCGGGCTTGCAACGATATGCAGATATACTGCAAATCATCCCAGAGTATATGAGGGCGGCTGAATAGTGATTAGACCAAACACAACAGCTGTGTGGTAACGAGCTATGCTTCCACCGTGATTATCCATTATTACCTCCACTGAGTCGTAGGCAGGCTCCAGGAACATGGCGCGTGTTGCAGACTCAACAGCAGCTCTAGCAGCCTGAGCTCATGGCCTGCATGCTCAATATTTGCCCGGGATGGCTTTTACGTTCCTGTGTGCTCAAGTGGTGAGCTCAACTTGGCTGAGCTAGGCTCCGTGCCTGCATGCACTGTGTCAGATTAGTTGTAATTAACGTCTCTTGCCCTCACGTGCCTCACGTTTGGCAGTAACCCTGCATTGAGGTGACCTCCTGCTCTAGATCTGTGGAACTGGCACCACGAGTACGCATAAAGGCACAAACACATACACTTGCTGTCTTTCACCTTAGATGAAGGGTAGATGAAGACAGAAGGGAAAAGAAATGTATACATGAGGCAGGAACAGAAGCATAGAGAGACAGAGATGGAGAGACAGACAGACAGAAAGAGACAGAGTGAGGATTAACTTCTCATCCAGTCTTTGCTGTTGCATAGATTGTAAGTAGCTTATTGCACAAAGCACCCTGCATGTAACCGGTGCGTTTACATGATTTGTTTTGGGAGGGTTTTTTGTGTGTGTGCTGGACATCACTGACTCATGCAGGCAACTAAGAGCTTTGGGCCTAAAATAGTCAAACTGGAAAATCTGGCAAGCTGTGCGCTTCTAAGGATGGGCCACAGGTTTCCATACAAATATTACTTTTTAATACTCAGTGTTAAAAGAGGTAACTGGACGCAGTATGGTGACAATAGTCATGCCTTGACTACCAAATCCTAAAGGCCATGCTAAACTCCCCCCGTCCAGTATGTGGAGACAATATGATCACCATCCATCCATCAGCTATAACTGTTCATCCACTGAAGGGTGACCCATCCCACCTGTCAGTCACAGAGCTGACTCAGAGACACACGACCATTCACAGACAGAGTCACGGCTACGGGCAGGTTGCAGTTGCCAATCCAACAGAGCACCCAGAGAGTGCAGGAAGTGCTGCCAGGTTTAAAATGTTATAATTTCCTCCATTTGTGTACTTGAACAAACTCTTCAATTCTCAGCTCTCAGTTAAACTGAGTATTAAAACTTTCCTGTTTGACACTGCCTTCATTAAATGAAATGTGGGATTATTGATTCATATCTTGCATTTCAGAGTGACTGCACTGTAAACCCTATTTTTATTATTATTATTATGTTTAATCAGTTTTATTCATGTTTATTTGTATCTTCTATTTCTCTTTACCTCTTTGTAATTGTGTCTTTTGAACTGAACTGTTTCTTTTATCTTGTCCTAATTCCTCTTTATGTCTCATGAAAAGCACTTTGAATTGGCTAGTTGTGGAAAGGTGCTTTACACATAAACTTGCCCTGTCTTGTGTTCAGTATTTTCCTAACATATTTAGTTAGACAGGTCTGAATTTTGTTTCTAAGAGAATAAAAATGTACTTTGAAACTCTGTAGTACATAAAACTAGCTATAGACTTGAGCACATATTTATTAGAGAATGTATCTTCCCCTTTATTTAATGTCTTTTCTCACTACGGCCCCTGATCTCACAGACGGCATTACCATTGGCTATATAGCTACTACCGTTCCATATGTGAGGACAAACATTCATAACCAATTCACTCTGAAGCCATTACAAAGAAAATTGAACCACCTCATTCCGATGCGGTCTCTGCGTTCTCAGAAGAACATTCAGATAGCTCCCAGGCTGGTCAAATTCAACATTTCATCTATTCAGAACAAGAAATGAGGCTTGTGAGGTCAGCAGCCCTGATTTCTCAGATGTTCCTTTTCAAAGCAACATCAGCCGCTGCCACAGGCGCCAGCGTGTCGTATGTAAAATGATTCTGCCACATACAGCAGCAGTCCTCGCTTTGTATATATGTAGGTGGAGAGGAGTGACTGCAGTGACGATGATATTCACCCAGTGACTGCAGATGTGTGCTCTTTACAGGTTCGGTTCATTTAGTTTCATTTGGCTCAGTTTATTTCAGACATTGTAATTCAAAACAGGTGAGTGTGATAAGAATATCAAAACAAGGACACATTTTTATATTTTACATTGCTCCTTGTAAAACCTGATCTTTTATCTCGAACACATTCATGCAGCCGAAAATCAGCATCCACTCAAATGACTAAGCACTTGTCAAGTTTTTCACTTCGCACATACATTTAAGTGTTTGTGTCTATTTACGCATGGAGCTGTGTTGCACTTACCTGGATACGACGAGAGGCAAAATCAACATTTTCAACATCCTCATTAGCAGCTCCCCGGGAAACTGGAAGTACTTTACCTCCTGCAAATAGCAGAGAAAAACACAGATTAGAACATAATTTTTTGTTTTTACATTTCCAGGTGCTTTTCTTCCTTTTGTGACCGGCATTATTCCAAACACGGCAATGTTCATGCTGCAGATGTAGATGATATGAGTCATAGCTCATCGTTGTCCTGCAAGGTTTTGCTGGATAGGTAATGATGAGAGGAGGCAAACATTTGAAGCCTGCATTTGTTTCTTGTTTCTAAACGTAACTGCTGGGAAATACTGTCACTTTAGGAAATACACAAATTTAACAGTATTGAAGATTTAGACTGACTGATATTACAAAAAAACACTCTAAAATGCTTCCTCATTAAGATATTACATATCATTTCTTAAATCTTCACGGTTTCTAGTCTTTGTGCCAAGCCGAGCTAACCAGCTGGTAGAAGCTTCATATTTTTTTTACACATATGTACAAAAAAGTGGCATTAATATTCTGATCCAGGCAATTGTAACTTGAACAAAAATGTCAATGACACTGACATCAGTTTTTATAAGCTACACAGTCATGTTGCGTAAAGGTACCTACATAAAAAACAGTCCTCTCTCTGCTTTTGTAACTTGCAGAAAAGAAATGTGCTGCTGAGGAGGCTCTTGCAAAAATGACACACTTGGGTGTTGCTTTCAGTGTGCTATTAGGTTTTAACTCAGTAATATTTTCGATAGAAGGCGTGAAGGGCCTTTCTGCATTAAAGCAGATGGATCTACTGAAAAGATATGAGCTGCAAGCGGCTCTTTGACCATCTCACTCTGGCTTCCTGTTTCAAACCCCAAAGTCTCCAACATCTTTTACTTTTTATGCTTTCTGTTGAATGAATTAGAGTCCTTTCTGCTGAATTTCAGCCCTCAGGGACTTGACAAAAAACATTTGAAAGTTTCTGGTCTCATTATACCAAAGATGTTTTTAGTTAATTGCCTTGTTAATATCAGCATGCTAACATACTCACAGTCAGTGCCAATGTACTGATGTTTTGCAGGAATGCTGACCATGTTTGGTCTATTAGTTCAGTGTGTTGGCATGCTAACATTAGCTAATTTGCACTATCTGTGAAGTTGCAGCGTGTTGCATGTTGGGACAGTGACGCCATCTTGGAAGGGTCACACTCTTTTCCCTGTGGTCAACCGATTGTTTCTATGTTTCTAATAGAAATTGTGCTTACTTAAAATTTCCAGGTTATGAGGTGGTGCCCCCCCTTTTAAAATTCTGTGTGCACCTACAATAAAAATAAAATGGCTCTATAGTTAGGGTTTATACAGTGGGAAACTCCACCTCTGTGACCACTACTAAACATGATACTACACTCCTTTTTGTTTAATTTAACGTAATGTTCAGTAAGTGAGTACAGAACATCAGTAGAGGTCAATAAAATGTCTGAGGTAGCTAATCACTGCCAAAAATAAAAAGTACATGAAGATAATTGTAGCAGTTTAATAGTCAGTATATTTATAGTAGAAAGAGAGAAACTATCTGTCATGGTGGTCTTGAGCTGGGTCAAACATAATTTAAATGCAACATTATTCTGTTACTTTAATTATAACTGTGGTTGAAAATAAGAGCACTGAGCTCTGGTGTGTATCCAGATTGTATAATTACATTTACATAACTCTTCACAAAACTAGCCATACTGTTTGGTTGATGGAAAGCACTGAAGTGAACTCTCTAAAATAAATTATTCGTGGTATTGAGCGATATGTGTCTCCATCTGCATTCATGACTGAGCTCTCATAAGCTACATAAGCTACTGTGTGGACTGCCCCATTCTCTGAGGGCTGTATGGCTGTGACATGTTTAATTATCTTTCAAACCCATGACACACTTTTCATTGGTTGGACATGCTACATGTATTCATATCACAAAATCACAATCAACCTGAAAAAAAAGGATGTTTACATTTTTCTACTTTCTAGATGGCCATTGCTTTTAGATTGTATTAAACAATTTAGATTTTTTTTAGGTTAGTAATCAGTCATAGTAAGTAGTTTCTTTCATGTGTAATTTTGATCAGACATTATGTTGCTATGTTCTTATAATAGATTATGGAGGAGTAAGGACCTGTGAATGACAATCTTTGCAACATTTCAAGTCACCGAATTTCCACAATCATTAAAAAACTACCCATTTTGCTCCTCTTACTTTTGTCTTACAGGTTTGAGTTGGAACAGACAGATGTTCGATGGGGAGGTTCCTTAAATGCACCACAAAGAAAGACAGCTCTTGTCCTGCATCTCTATTGCCATACAACTATAGAAACGTTTCATTGTCTAGTTCTTAGCAGAGTTCAGGACTCCTCACTGCAGGTGGGTCTTTGGTTTCTGCTGTATTAGCAGCTAATGTAACCTCGAGCTGCTTAAGGCTCATGCACAGATGAGGATCAGGCTGCAGAGATCTGAACTCCCCACATGCAAATTTATCTCTTGTGACACAACTGACGCTGACTCCAATAGGCACAAGCAGGAGTATCTACTCTCCAAAGCCTGTGGTGTGAGAGCGAAGGCTCAATTTACAAAGCAAAGAATGAATACTGCACATCAACTAATGATAATGCTAATGTATCCTGTTGGATAGGTGAATAGGCAACTTTTTGCTAAGATGTTTACCAAAACAGACACAAGGGTGAAGGTTTTTCTAAAACAAAAAAAAATAATTTAACATCTCTACAAAAAAACAAAACAAAAACAAAAACAAAGAAAAAACAAAGAAAAGAACATGTTATTGTTTCATATGATAAGATTGCGGTGGAGTAGGAAAACAAAGGTGAAGAGTTGGGAATGAAAAAATGAAATTAAAGTACAGCACATCTGTGCAGTGAGATGATGGAGCAATAAAAGCTTTTTGATTCTGTTTTGGAATAAGAGGGCTTTTAGGCCAAATGGCTGAGTGAGTGTGTGTGCGTGTGTGTGTGTGTGCGTGTGTGTGCGTGTTTGTGTGTGTGGAGTCAGGGGAACAGTTGTATGTTTTGTGTTGTTTAGTCTGTAAACACAGCATTCAGAGTGTACACATGAATGTTTATGTGTGTGTGAGTGTTGTCTGTGTGCAGGAAAGACAAGCTGCCTACTGAGTCTTGGCATCTATCAACTGTGGTAGATGAACATCGGCTCTTTCTTCTTGACGTCTGGCACATCCATATGCATACCCAGGCACAAGTACATGAGATGGCATAGGCACATAATATTGTGCCTATGCAAATTGCTGCATTTGAATGCACTGAACTGGCATTTACATGCATGCATTGAGATTTTTATTGAATCCCTGTCTGTCAGAGTGAGAGGCACTGATGGTGTTATGGTCGGTAAATGTTGAGCTGCATTTTATAAACTGAAGCTGAAACGCACCTTGACTGTTTAGTAGTAATGGTCTTAAAATTCTAATTGATTTACTTTTCTCGACAGAGAACATTAAATCTGTACCATACTTAGTCATTTTCTTAACTTAGTTGGTTAGTTGTTACATTGCTTTTTCATTTAGTCTGCCATATAACTAATAAATGCCGACCATACACACGAACACAACCACACTTTACTCCATAATAGATGCACACACCTACACACACAATCACACACATACACACTTTAAACTCTGGCTTTCACCTTGTATCCATGAATGCACTAGTATGGTTGTCCTCATCTGTGTCTTCACCTTCACCCTGCAGGCTGCCACACAGTTGATGTTAATCCACCACCACCCTTTTTATTCTACACCAGACATTTTTTTCCATGACAGAAATAAAGATGAAGTGGTTCTTTATACAACTGAGTTATTCTGAAATTCTCAAGGAGTTTAAATCTTTTCTATGTGTGACCTGTAATTAAAAAACATCATTTTTCTCTTTTCATAGTTAAGGTGATAAATTCTTAACCTGAGGCTCTTTTTTGCTAATTTACTATTTTCTGTTTTCCTGCTGAGGGCGTAAAAATGACAAAAAATTAAATAAGATCACGGGGCAGCCGAGCTTTACCAATATTTTTCCGTGAGATTATGCGTTTTGGGTTTGGAGCGAACCAAATGTGTGTTTCAGTGGTGGCCCTTCTCATCCAATTATTTTCTATAACTTAAAATCAGGTTACTGCAAGTTTACACATTGTTCAGAATTGATAGAGAAGTGATAGTAGAAATGAAAACAACAGGAAAGGTTTTAGGGCTGAGACATAGGTTATAAGATCATGGAACATATGACATGATGTGTCATTTAGTATTGATGTATTTCATTTCACTTGCAAACACGGCAGCCTGAGATTTTGCCCATTGGCATTACCTAGACTGACACCCATAGTTACTTCATGTCACCTAGAAAAGGATGTCGATCACAATGAGAGAAGCAATTAACATTGCATACAACATTAAGTTGTAGTTGATTGAAAATTGAACCGATCATCTGATCCACTTCTTAAGTACAAAATCTACTTGTTACTCTACCACGACCCTATGATTGTAATTATACCTCTATTTTTATTTTAATGGTGGGGTAATGTTGCATAAACAAACTTTTAATTTCTTTTCTGTGGCTACTGATGACTTTGACCTGTAGAACTAATAACATTTTCATCAGCTTCATTGTACTTTGTGTTACACGCTAATTAGCAAATGCTAGCATGTTAACACGCTGGACTAATTTCACAAATTGAACATTATATCTGCTTAACGTCACCAAATTTGAAAAAAAAAAATTGTTATTATGAATTTTTGGTGTTTTGATGTTAGTATTTCGCTTTAACCAGTGCTATGGCTAAATACAGCCCCAAAAAGCAGCTAGCATAGCTGCAAATTGTTTTGTATTTTTATAGAGGTTTGATTGCAAGCTAAACTCTATGTTAAGACTATTTTTAATGAAAAGCTATTGTAAAGGTTTTCATCTGCACAGCAAGCAATATACAGCGCAAAACAGCATGTGTGTGTCAGAGCAAAGAGCAATGTGTGTGTGTTAATAGCTATCATAGGTGTTTGCAAAAGTCCCCACAAATTTTGGAAAACTCTTGTTAGTTACAGTGTGTGTAGCTGCATGTGTCAGTATGTACTGTAGCACTGGCTGCAGTAGCAGTACTGGTATAGAAAAGGTAGTAGATTTTCCCACATTACATAATGTTCAAAATTAATAGAGAATTGATAGAATTGGTATTTAAAATACATACCAAACGTAGTAGAGACAGTAGGCAGTAGTAGTAGCATCAATATGTGGTAGTATGTAGTAGAAACCTTAAACCTGAAACAGCTCCAGGTTTGAAAATATAAAGAGTTAAAAAGAGGAGGGAGACTTTGGAAAATAGGTTATCATCGATCCACCAATCAGACAAAAGGAATCAGTTGCTGGAGGTTTAATCAGCCAATCAGCTTCAACGTGTTTAGCTGTTACCGGGGCCTGTCATTGTTGACTAGACCTTGTGATAACACAAAAAGCCCCATGAAGTACTACTCCATCAAGACATCAAAGCTTTCATTTGGTGATCAGTTGTTCTCTAAAAACACCTAGAATAACTACATCACAATAGTAATTTATAAAAAGGTTTGTCTGACTACAAGCAAAAAGCTTTTAAAATGGCGCTTCTCGCACTGATTGCTGGAATCAAGTAACAGCAGGTGGTCCGACCTCTTCCCTTAATTTTCTCCAAGCAATCTCTTTTTTCTGATCTCTGTATAAATGTGAAATGGTATCATTCTCGCAAACAGCTATATATATCCATGCTGAATCTCAATGTGACTGGACTGCAGCACAGCATCATGTAAATGATGCAAATTTTAGGCAGGCATTTGCAACGCACTTGTTATTTTCCAGCTCTACTGGCATCTTTGCACTGACTTTATATGTAACTGCTATGTGAAAAATTCACTTTGCCTTTTGTGTCATACCGATGATGCCACACACACTTTCTCTGAACATTCTGCCACATTCACAGTCATTGCAAACTACAAAAAGATATGGGAAAAAAGCATGACATTTTAAAAAAGAGAAGAAATCTGATAACTTTTAGGATTAATGTGTTGAAAAACATTTAGATATTTCAGTGGTTAATGTAGCCAAATGTATGCAGACCGAAAAAAATATACAGGATAAAAAAAAGTTAGCAACTGCTGCCTCTGCTGCTCCCCATTGCAGTGGCCACCATTTTTCAAATCTTTAAGCACCACCTACAGGAGAAATTGTATCAAACGCTATGGACTTGGTATCCCTATATGTACAACTTGCCGAATTCAGGCACCATGAAACGTAACATTAAAGAGACGCCGCAGCTGGAAACTAGTATGTTTATGTTGTGCGAATGGCCACAAGGTGGGGCTATTGGTGCCATGCTTAAATTTGTCGTGAACATACTCACTTTTTACAAAGTCTCTTTTTATTAAAGTCAACAGAATTGTACAAATATCATGTTACTGTAGCACGCCCTGCAGGTACAAGTGTTTAAAATCTTTGACCTGAATGAGCTACCAGCTTTTACACTCATAACAACAGTTTGATTTAGCTATTTGTTAACCAGGCCGACACTGCGGTGCGCTCCATCAGTCATTATCAGAGATGACATTTTTCCACTTAAGTACGGACGAGTTTATTCACATGCACACTGATTCCTCTTAAGGGAGAAATACACTACATAAAAAACAGACTGTGACAAGTGCTTTGACACTTATGTAACAGATGAATGAAAACAAAATAAACAGGAAGGCACACATGAGATATTACTTACTAGTGTAATTACTAGAAATTACACACAGCACACAAATCTCCACAGATCTTACATCATATAGCCATAGAAAGGGATGCATACACCCACCACTGCCAATGGGAAAAAAAATCATCATCAGATTTCAAAACTGGTTAATCTGTTCAGTTCCAACATCCTTTAAATGATAGCTTTCCAGTTTTTTTGTTTAACTTGTCACATCTTTGTCAACTATTCCAACTTGTTTTTGTGTTTGGGGAAAGAATAATCCAGTTGACTGCAGAAATGTAATTTCTCAGTTCATAAGCAGCCTCCTAGCATTTTCTGAATTCCACCTTTTCAATTCCCCTTCTCATTCAGTCTTGTGTGAATTATATAAGTGAACACCAACGGTATGTTGCTGACTTGATATCTCAGTGAGTGATTGACAACTAATCTCCCCACCAGCAATCCTTTTGCAAGGATGCTCTGGATGCCCAGAGGCCATGAGAAGCTATGGACAACCTGAACGCCTGATGAAGCACTCTTTCACATTTTAAAGTAGCAGAAAGAAATCAATTCCCTTGCTCTTGGGGGTGTCTTTTGCCCTTACAACGTGCCTGTTGCAGCAGACAAATTGACTTTTGGATGAGCGAATTTAATGCCATTCTAGGAGCAAGCTAACCTCTTTCAATTTAATGGTCCGATTGTGGAGATGAAATTTATATCATGGTTGAATTAGATTCTTTATTTAGATTAAGATGTGCCACAAGAGGCTGGTTTATTTTTAATATGTGAAAACAGTATAACTTTAAATGAAGGTGCGTGTGTGGTCAAGTTTGGATTCGTTATATTCATTTGTAGGATGACTCTCCCTCCTGGGGACAAAGATAGTGGTACATGATTGTGTCTGATTGTGAAATGTCAGCGGGTAGCACATGTTGTGGAGGTAAAGAGGCAGTGGCAGGGAAATGGGTAATCTCCTGTATTAGGTGCCTGAATCCATCTCGGCACATAAGAAGAATGCAGGGGGTCACACATGGACACTTAAGTGGGGAGATAAGACAAGGCAGGTGGGTAGGCAAATGGGTAGTGTGAGGGGGAGCCAGGGGTCACAATCATCACTGAGCCTTTTTATCAACTGACCTGCTCAGAGAGCTGCTTGCCTCTGAGGAAGAAGCCCAGCAGGCAGCCAATGACCACGGCCAGCACAGACAGGATGAGCAGTCCGTTCTGCTTGCAGACATTCTTCACCCGCCCCCACACTTCATCCAGAGCCACCGCCATCCTCCTGCTGCTTGTCCTGGTCCTGACTGCAACTTTGCAACCCCTCCTCAGAGAAAACCACCAGAGCAAGCCCCACCTTTTATCACTTATTCAGCCATATAGAGCCCCCACAGAGCAAACAGCCACCACCACACTGGAAGAAATAGAAGAGAGTGGACGCAGCGGGTTGGGTGGGATAGATGGATGCAGACCGATGAAAGAAAAGGTTGGATTGAGAGAGAGGAAACAACCGACAAAGGGTTAAAAGAAAGAAAAAAAAAGTTCGGGTTTGGTTAACGGAGGGGAGTGAGGAGTAAAATTAAAGAGGTAGTCGTCCAAAAATAAAGCACTTCAGGAGTTTCTGTGTTCCTGCTCCAAGCTGCTTCCTTGGTTATTCCACATGAGACTAAGAGCTTCCCACAGACACACTCTCTATCTCAATCTGTCAATCTGTGTCCGTCTCTGTCTCCGTCAGTCACCTCCCTATCTGCACCCTCCACCCCATCCCACCCCCTCCTCCCAGCACATTGCTCCTGGTAGCCAACAGGGGGCTCTGCGACAGCTGGTGGTATTGTCATCAGGGTTAATACTACGATCCTATTAGGCTGCGCTGCACGACTCAGATCTAAGGCTGGATTAGAGAGCTCTCTGAACAATTGGACAGCGGATTGTTCCAGATCACCAAAAAAAAAGGAAAAAAAGCAGAAAAAAGGAAAAATTGCACAACAAGTGACATGAGGTAAATTACAGCGAAATGGAAAAATGGGGCCTTGCAGTCCTGGTGAGCTGCTGTCCTGTCTTACGGAGGTGCCGAAGACACGCCCGAGCACAATGATGACGACTCAACTGAAGGTACATGTGGGTGCACAGAAATAAGCACATTAACACACATGCCAACACATATATGCTGGATGTGATTCATACATAGACGAGGGCAATGAATATTTATTAGAGCTTTTATTCACTGTGTGGGTGACAGTCCATTATATGCACAGTGAAACAGGTTAAGTGTACGGAGGTGATGTGCTACTTTTACTAATGTACATTTTACATTTTGTAAAAGATAAGTCTGTAGTCTATATTTTTCCTGTTTTGAACTCAAAACATCAATATTTTGGTTCTGTTGATTTAAAAGTATAGTGGCTATGTTAATGGTCACAAAGGAACCGAGTATAGCTCAGTGATGTGTTTTTACTCTAAGAGGTTTCTGTTTTTTAGATCTGCAGAAGTATGATTTATAGCCAATTAGCTTTTCAGGAGGATCAGCTCATTGTTGGGTTTGGTCTTTTTTAGGATTTGCTGACTCTCATCAAATGGTGCAATACCACCAGACTTATTCTTTAACAGATCAAAAGCAAAAGCAAAAGCCACACAACCCCCACACAGTCCTTTTTTTAGTATGGTTTGTTACTGTATAATCAAGCACAATTATCCATAAGCATTTTCTTTACCAGGCTGTTTACGCAGAAGGTGTCTCTTGTTTAAGACATAATTGGACAGCTTGGACAGCAAAATGATGATAGATATGCACACAGCTCATACATGCTCCTAGAAGTTTGGCCAATGATAACACATCGATGTGGCTAAGTACCTTATAGATAAAGTTAGAATATTACCTGGTACTTGGTAATGTTACCTCTGTAGGTGTTAGGTTGTTACAGGAATGGGACTTGAGATTCTCACTTCAACACTGACAGGTGGATAATATTGTGGGATTTTACATTTACTGAGATATCACCAATTTCAGATACTACTGACTAAAAGAAATTAGAAAGGAGGGATGTCAGCCTGTTTTACACATACATCTAACAATAGTCTGATATACCATTGGGTTATTCTGAGGGAACGCCAAGGGGCTGAAGAAACCCTACAGTTTTAAATAAATTGAAAATAAATGAGTACTAAGTCCAAGATGTGAAGAGCTTTGATTGGTTAACCAACTGATATGAACCCAGTATCAAATTTCTATTAATTTCCACAAAAACTAAAAAAAAGAAAAGAATTCTTATGTGAAAGTGAACATATTAAATGAGGACACACACTGTAGGAAAGTATTAGCAGCACAAGCACACAAAAACACTGTAACCAAAGGCACACATCGCACTGGTTTGGAAAAACATTATTCAGAGCATATCATGCAGTCGCATTATTGATGGATGTGACACTCCTGCCTACCTTCATTAACTACATTCCTCTGAAACACCTGCTCATAAACAAAGAAATCATCTCCCAGTGAGACACTCACTTTGTACACTGTCAATAAAAATGAAAATTATACTTGATTGAATCTGATGTGAAGCCCTCCTGTGAAACATGTTGTTTTCAGAGTGAATATAATGGAACCTGAGAAACCCAATCACACCGTGAGACTGAATCTGATGAGGTCTATGCAGCAGCCTGTCACTATTACATGGACAGTGGGTTAATTGGATCAGGTGGATTTAATGAATTTACAAATCACTTTCAGATAGAACATTTATTTATTCACTACTTTTAATGTGATTCATTGATCACATTAAAGTATGGCTCTGGGCTTCAGTGCTCAACAAAGAATTACTTATCATCGTGACAAAATGCCTGCAACAAGCTTCTGCTCAGCTGTATTGTGGCTCAGGAAAGGACTTCATGTACAGCGCAAACATAGAAATAAATGTTCACAATATGGGCTCGATATTTTTTTCCAGTCTCTTAAGGATAGACTCAAGCCTCTTCATTTGCTCTTTCAAATATCTTGGAAAGAAAACTAGATGTCCTTGAGATAGACCAGGAGCATCTGAAAAACATATCCCTTAGTCTCTGCAGCATAGCAGGTCTGTTGCTAACACCAAAAGACACACTGACACCAAATAGTCTGGTGAATGCTGTCTTTGGCATACATCTCAAATGGATGGTAGTTGACCTCAGCTAGGTCTACGGTCAAGGTGAACTCCTAGAATTGTCGATTCTAGTTGAGTTTTCCATAACCAACACATAGCCTGAGACCATCTGCCTTCCCTGTGTGCAGAATAAGAATGTTCCCTGACCTCCCTGCAGTGTGTGGGTGCCATTTATCTGTAACTTCTCAGGCAACAAAATCCGCTGATCTCACTGCTTTGGGCCACCGCCTACACTGAGCGGGTGAAGGAGGTGCTGAACATCTGTTGACGATCGGGGTACCTCACAGAGTTCACTACAAACACACAACTGGCCTTGAACAGGTATCTTCATTGTGATTTGAAATTGTAAAATGTGACACAAGATTACAGAGGTTGGTTCAACAACTAAACCTTGTGGTTACGGTGCACCTACAAGTTCTGACTGCAGCTAAAGACTTGCTGCTTCACTGCAATCTGTGAGACTGCATTTGAGTAGCAATGAAGGCCTTCCCCATTTACTTGATAGAGATTGTAAAAAGTATGCAAAAGCTGAGTGATGCTGCAAAAATGATGTTGATGAAATGATGAAATGTTGCACATGATAATATTATCGTTTTTCAAGTACTCAGCAAACCTTTTTGTAGGTAACTTTCAAGACATTTAATGAGCTGTACCCAAGAGAAGCATTCATGGCCAAACATTTAATCCAATGTCCAGCTGAGGTTGCCGCAACATTTTTTCAGGAAGTTGTTTCAGGAAGTTTGTGTTTGCACCTGGCAGTCTTAATTCAGCTCAAAGCAGTCCAAGAGCTGCCCTCAGGTATTTGTCAGGCAACCTAATCAAGATAATATCAGCTATTGTCTCAACTCTTCTGATCAAAGACCACTTAACACAGACACCGTTTAATATCACTGTGCCTCTGTTGGTCCTTTTTGGATCTTAAGCCCTTTCAACCTTTGTAATAAACCATTCCCCAGATTTCCCATCTGTACCACACTTCACTCTAAATGACTGGATCTCTTTCACCCAAACAGTTCAAAATCCATTTAAAACATGCACCACTTTCCAGGTAACATAGCACAACAGCATGGTTGACACATTGCATGAAAACACAGTGTGCCAGAACTCCAGGATAAACTCCAATAACATCCAGATCAAAATACTGACAGATAATTCATTTGTTATTGTCAGGTAAGTCAGCAAATCTTTAGTTTAATTGAAGAATGCTTTATAATATTAAAAAAAGTAATGGGATCAAGTTTTTTAAAAACCTTTTTTACAGTGATGTCTCATAGTGCATTGTTGAAATGAAACAGTATGAAAATTTCATATCGCAATCATACACAATTGTTAGTGTGCTGAGAAGTAAACAATACATCATCTTTGAAGTATCCAACAGTTCTCTTCAAAGGCTGAAGAATCTGCCTTCTTCCAACGACAGCCTTAAGTACCAGCAGGTAAGTTTAAGAAAGAGTGCTCTTATTTTGAAAAATAGGGCAGCCATGCATACTCTGTCCCTTCTGTTCTATGGTTTTTAAACTTTTACAGCAACAAGATGATTGGCCCGTGGAGATTGTGAGGAACCCTGATTATAATGATTAACTGAAAGAGTGTAACACCCACAGTCAGTCAGAGATGGAGAGAGAGAGAGAACGTAAATAATTGGTAAATAATGCTCTGCATAAAGATATTCAGTCTTCCTGATTAAATTACCGCTAAGCTTCATAAGTGCAATAAAAGCCCAGCTGCAAGTCTTTAACCTACTCATAGGTGACCATCAAATCTGAGAGAGGAGAATGCAGAAAACTGTTTATCACAGCCTGTAATAGAGGTGAAACAGGAAGCAAAGGAAGGGGGTATTGGATGGTGACAAGCACTGGCGCAAGAAAGGAATGGAAAGTAGTGTGACTAAAAAAAGAAAAAACAAATGAAAAATATGGAAGATGAGAGACAGGGACCAGAGGAGGAAAATAGACCCAAAGTAGATTTTCAAAGTTATGAGGACAAGAAAGACAAAGTACTCTTGCAATAAGCAACAAACGATCGCCTTGTGTGTACACCTCGACCTCAGGCCTCCATCACCGTGATTACATCAAGTCCTGCACAATGCAAACAGCTTATTTAATTTCCATTAACAACAATGCCCCACGTGTGACACATGGGGGAAACCAGTGGCTCTCCTGTTATGTTAACATAACAAGCTTTCACATGATGGGTGATATTACTCTAATTGTAATCCCAGATGCCACATCTGCTGCGATGCTGCTGTGTAATCCCCAACCAGGCTCCAGGATGTGCCGTCGTCTGTGGCTAAAGACACGGACTTGGAAGCTGGCGAGCCCCTGCACGCAGCATCAGCTGCAGTCGGAAATGCTAATCGCTAAAGCCATTTCTGTGACCCGCTGAAAATTGTATTTTAAAAAAGCCACTGGCCACTTTAGCCATGGATCAGAAAAAGGCAATTCAACGTCACTGCCTTCTGCACTGCTGCCTGTGGACAATGGAGCCACGGCAGGTGACACATCACATCATTGAATCATGTTTTTTTAAGACATAGAAAAGTATGACACTCCAAATGATGTTTGCAGTTCAATTAAAGTATCAAATCAAAGACAACAAGGCAACCCTTTCATTGCTGTCCTGAAAAACAAAACCAGTATATATTCAAAATGTTACTTAACTCAAACCTGCTATAACTGATTGTTTTCTGCCACCTGGGACAGCGAAAACAAGATGTGACCACAACATTGACATTCCAGGTTATGTTCCAATAACATCTGTTTACGCTTCCAGCTGTTACAGAGTAACATTATCATTCATTTGGAGTCGTGCATGTATCCCTCTGGTGAATGCAATGTCCAATAATCAGTTAACTTTTATCCCTGTTTTTACTCTATTCCAGCTCCTGAGGGACGTATCTGACTCTTTAGCAACCAAATGCTCCACTCTGGTCTCCTAACTGTATCTGTCTGCTGTTAGGTGAGAACAGCGACAGTGAACTAAAATAGCTTTTGAACAGCAATGAGCTAAAAGTCAGTAAAAAAGCTGAAGCTGTAAAGCTGAAGGAAGCTGTAAGTGGTCAGTCTTTGCAGTTCTGTAACATGTCATTTCGCCCGCACTGCATTTTATTATTATTATTTGATGTAAAAGATATTGATTATAGCCATTTGAAGAAGTAGGGCATATTTCTTGACTTAATCCTGAAGCTTTTCTGAAGAAGGTCAGAAGATTTGTTGTTTTCTTTGTACAGAAAAAGTAAAACAGTGGACCCAAATCTTTAGTTTTGTCTCATCCGTTAGTGTTAAAGACAGTGTTGGAACGAAGTCATTTCAGATTGGCCGGAATTCAAGAAGAATTCAAGTAGCAGCCAAATGTCTAAACAGCAAATATCTATGCTTTTTGCTTTCTGCTGCTGATAATGTTAGTCATTTCGCTCTGCACCTTTCTGCTTTTCAGCCACTAGTTAGTTAATATATGGAGATGAAAAATGACACAAGAGTGAAACCGATGCATTGATTTACTGAAGTGAAAATTACAGTGGGGGGAAGGCCAATACATATTTTGCTTTTGTTTTTTCTTATTTTTTTTCTACAACTAAAGCAAGACAAAAGTACAGTGCCAATTAGAGTGAGAGGAAGTGCGATACACACCAGACACATATTCTAATGTTGCAGGGGTGATCGGCTTTATCTGTCATGTGGCAGAGCGCAGGGTGATGACGGATGTTCAGCGATGATTGTCTGTAGGCTTGTGGACCGATGGATGGGAGGGGAGGGGGAGGGGGATGTCAGTGCCAGGGGTTGTGTCACAGCTGTGATCATTTGTTCACAGTTCCATGAATGAAGCAGTGATGGTGGCATGGACCTTGGTAGCAAACGCTGAATTTGAAACTGCATATACAGATGGGTTGATGGGTGTATGTATGAGGCTGTATATTGTATGATTGACTGTCATACATACATTTCTGTTTGTAAATACATGTTTGGGAGGATGTATGTGTGAGTGATGTTTATGAACAAGTAGGTGTGTGTTCCAGCCACGTCCCTCCACAATCCCCCCCACCACCACCCCACCACCAACACTGTCAAATAATCCCCTTTCTTCTGCCAATTTTTTTCCCTGTTGCTGGATTGGACTGGCAGAGATAATCTGGGATTAGAGCGAGCAGTCAGGCCTGGTGCGCTCTCATTCATTTAGATGGGGCAGACATGTACAACATCCACAGGTCATCTGCTGTGGGCCTCAACATATTCCATTACACATCATCTCAGGACAAAATTTAGCAGATTTGGGCACTTTGCATGCTGAACTGAGAGTGAGAATGAACATGATTGCTGCCTGTCAGGCTGCAGTGGAACAACTCATCAACCTAAATGAATGCAGCGCTGAAACCCTGGCACATATATGCCTATATGATGATTTCAGTGATTTTCACTAATCTTTCTGTCTCTCTAACTCTTTCTAAATGATCTTTTTGTTCCCGCCTGCTACTATCTCTCTGGAACATTTTCAATTTAAATTCCAGTATAGAGATTATTCCAGCATTGTTCAATGTTCCTGTGACAAAAACATTTGTGCATTTTATGATGGAAACCATTGTCTCAGGTAGGAGGAAAGATTATTTTCTTTGAATAGCTCTGCTGCATTCCTGTGTGTTTTGCTCATAAATCCAGCAAAGGTAAATGACTAATGCGTTTCCTGTTCTCATCTTTTTTTTCTGACATCCACTTTTGTAAGGCTAGGGTGCAAGACATTTTAATTCAACAAAGAGTCTCTCAAAAACAAAACCCAAAAAGGCACAAGAATGTGGCAAACTCAAAAAACTTGCTCAATCCACAAGATCATCAAGAACATGAAACTTGATGCAGAAAAACGTGAACATGAACAACAGACGTGGTACACATGACATGATATGAAACGATCGACAACAAGACAAGGGAAGACACAGACTATATGCACAAGGTGACAAGGAACAGGTGGACGCAATCAGGGCGGGGCAGACAATCAAACAGGTAGGAAACTCACTGTGGCAGGAAGTCAAGGGACCTGAAACTTGAGGAAGAGTAGATTTCAAAATAAAACATGACACACCAGAACAGGGAAACAGAAACAAGACAGACATGCAAACTTAACATGACAAGACATAACAGAACAAGAAACTAGACATGACATTCAACCATAACTCAGGACATGACAATGCAACAAGAAAACAAAGTAAACAAGACAACATGAAACACTAGAAACAGTCATGGAAACTTAAACATAACAAAAGAAACATGGACATGAAAACTTAAACATGACAAGACATAACACAGGACAGACATGAAAACCAGACAAGGAACGGATCATGACAACAGTGAGCAATAATTAGATCTGATGTGGCTTTGCTGCTGTCACTGGTAGATAATGTGGAGGACTTATCATGTGGAGGCAAAGCCTCTGCAGGCCTTATTAAAGTACAATCAATAACAGAGGCTGAGGAAATACAACATCATTCTGTGTCAGTTCAATAGACAATCAATAGATAATGACTATCTATCTATCTATCTATCTATCTATCTATCTATCTATCTATCTATCTATCTATCTATCTATCTATCTATCT
>JBAJHX010000062.1:16958800-16997667 GCA_037176925.1 Amniataba percoides
TCTTCTCTTCTCTTCTCTTCTCTTCTCTTCTCTTCTCTTCTCTTCTCTTCTCTTCTCTTCTCTTCTCTTCTCTTCAGCATCGGCGCTCTGGTCGGTCTGTCCATTGCAGCAGTGGTCCTCCTTGCCTTCCTCATCACTGTATGTGTCCTCTGCTACCTCTTCATCGCCACCAAACCCAGTCACCTTGACAACGGCCTGCCCCTCCGAGCGCCAGGTAAGTCTTTGAGTCGGCCCTGTAAAATGAACGGCATCTTCAGGTTTTCAACGACCCACTTTTGTGTAATCTCTCTGGGTGCTTTTCAGCAGCAGATGCCAGAGAGGGAACCAGTCAGGGGGGAAGGACGGGCCCCTCGGGTCCGCAGGGGTTCAGGAAACACTTCATGAGCAGGAAGCTGGACTGTGATAACCAGCCGCCAGACCCCGAGCTCCTGTTCCAGAGGTGCTTCATGGCGAATGTCACGGGCGTGAAAGTGGAAAGTCCCTCGTAGGCCGCTTGAGTTCAGAGGTCAAGAGGACCAGTGACTCTGGAGGCAGACTGTGTGAAGTAAATATAATGTAATACTAACACCTGATGGGAAAAAAAGAGCCACTCTGGTTGATTTATACCAAACTTAACAAGCGGACATTGAAAGCTCTGGAAGCCTTGATGATTTTTTTTATACACCTGATTTCTTTCTGCGTGTGTGTTTTAGCACTGTGCAGCAGAAACTGAGGGTACGTGAATGGATGTTGAGTGTCCACAATCTCCCCCGATAAGAGGGCTTAGGATTGGCCCCGAGAATGAGAATGAAGCATTGTTTGAATAATTAGGGGGATCAGGGGACATGGCCCGAGCGTCGAGGTCCAGTTCACATTCAGGACGTACAGTTTCCTGGCATCTAGAGATGTTGATGATGTGGCTCACAGCAGGAAAAACAACAAGTCCGGACAGCAAGGCCGTGAAGTCAGAGTGCATCCCGGTGAAGTAGGGTGACGTGTCGCCTCGCTGTGCTCTGCAACATTTTACTCAGGGACCGACAGATCTGTGGGAGAGTCTCCAGTGTGAGGAGACTGAAAAACGACTGTCAGGTTATTTGTTCAAATGCATAAAATGACAAATGTTTACATTTTCATGACAACAGATCTCTTGTTATCAACTTGAGGTTGGGGTGGCAGATCAGGTGCATCTAAAAGTTGGTTTCTTTAACTATGACAGTAAAATATTCCTAAACACAACCAATTTCAGTGAGAGACATGTCAAGGAACTTTACCTGATGACAGCCTGGAATCAAACCTGTGATGTTGCTGTTACATGGTATGCACATTAACTGTTGATAAAAAATGCTGATACACTTGTTCTCAATATGAGCCACAACAAGAGTTCTGCTGAGAGATGATCACTTAATACATATATACTGTACATCAGTTATCTTAAATAAATTGTGGTGTTGGGAGCTGTAGCAGAAAACGACGTAGGCAGGACTGAGATCAGCAGAGTAACAGTGACAGATGGGAACTTTCAAAGGCCTGCATGAATATGATGACCTGCACAACTGGATGCTACTGCTCAGCTGACAACCACGAGTGTGCGAGTAAGCCAGTGACTGTGAAGCACGAAAGATGCAGCAGCGGACGCCAATCAGCTAATACAAGTCTGACTTGGTGCTATGCATCAATAGTTTAAGCTGCTGACCAACTAACCAAATCTAAGGCTGTGTTTAGAGCGACTTAACGTCTGCATAAAAAAACAAAAAACAAAACCTTAGCACTCTTGTTCAGTCCAGTGATGCAGATGGAGAGCTGACGCAGGGAAAAATGCAGGGTTGTCCGGCAAAAAAAACAAAACAAAAAAAAACAGTTGAACATGCCTCAACCTCTGCATTGCAGTGACAAATCAAATACATGCAAGAACACATGCCCGGTGGACAACTTTGCAATGAGCCTCACCTTTGTGGTGATGAAACATATGTATAACTGCTGCTGATCAGTTGTGACACTCTGTTTCAGAGTACTGTAAACCAGTGTTTCTGTGTCTGATAAGCATCTGTTTCATGAACTCTGTTGTCTTTCACAACTCTCCTTAAGCAAAAAGCCTCCTACCAATCTGAGAAAAAGATCAACGGTGTAGGTGACGACAGGTTTTCTGAGCCCTGAGAGAACATCTCACACATTCTTCTCCCAGCAAGTTTCTACACAGCTGCTAAAGAGCACAATGGATGTTACCAGCCCACCAAAGTATACTGATATATTTTGCATGCAAGTGTAACAATGGACGTTTTTCTGGACCAACACAAAGCTTTGTGACATCTGCACCATTGTTTCGGTCCCTTTTGTTGAAGTATTCCAAACTAACCAGCTCAAAGGACTGGTTCATATTTTTTCAAGTGTGTGTTAAAACACTACTAAAACACTGTTCACATGTCCACATATGTGTGCATTTAATATGAGGCTTCAGAGTTAGATAGATAAATGAGTCTCTTTTGAGTGTAAATCTTTCCTCTTTGGGTTTGTGTGAGCTCTGAGTAGCTGTGGAAGTAGTGACTAAAAGAGAATTTGGTATTTAAAAGACTCATGTGAGTTTTCCAAGTCTAAACTATTGCTGGACTGCTGTATACAATCTTACATAACACAAAGACTTGGAAAATGTTAAATATGGATTACTACTACTTATAAATCACATTGTAAATGGCAGTTTGATACTGCATTACTTGTTATTAAATGTCACACCAGCCGTTTAAGATTTATTAAGTGTCCTAACAGAAAGGCTTTCATGAGAGATCACCAAGCTGCATTTCAATGGACCCATGCACACTACACTCAGAGTGTGATGCATAATGAGAACCTTCTTGAAACTTTCAAGTGCACTTGTATTTCTAAATTCATGCAAAATGTCTTTTTGTTTGTGACTTTTCACTTGTGTAACTGTTATGTGGGAAACTGTCCTGAATTTGTAACACTTGTGTTACGTGTTCTTTCCAGCATTCTTGTTACGTTCTGTTAAAATGTTGTGCAAAAGATGAAGAAGTAAAATCGGTATGTTACAAAATGTTACAAAGGATCAACTACTGGCATACTTATCAAATGTTGAGGAATGATGTTTCTGCTGTGCCCACTGGCATTATGTTGATTTATTCAAGTTCTCATTTGTAAGTGTCAGCACAAAGGTGTTCACAGTAATCCACTGTAGCATACATGTACATTCTTGGCATCAAAAGAGGAAAAACAAGGGTTGTGTTTATTCTGATGGCAGCCAATTTTTACTTGCACTACACAAATGTATGTAGTGGTTCATTCATGCAGTTCTTTTAAGGGCATCAATAAAATCTAATGACCTGATTATTATGCAGCGATGCTATCATTTCATAGATAAACTGAACTGGCTGGACTTCATGCGGCGGAAGATCAACAGACGAGTGATGTAGTTGTGAAGTCCTGTGAGGGGAGTTTGATGCAGTTACACTCAGATGTTATCTACAAATAAATGCCAGAGCTGATTGTTGTTGTATGAAACACATCCTGAGCTGAGTAGCTCTGATGACCGACACGTTCTCTGTTAAAGCCACTATGTCAGCTGAAGAGTTGAAGTGAAAAAGATTCTCGATTTCTCTCTGGCAGAGGCAGAGCAACATCGGTGCTGTAGATTCATGCGGTGAGAAGACTCGTTGAAAGGGCTGACAGTGGCAACCAAACTGCTTTGAACATTGTAGTGACCATCAGACAAGCAATTTCATGGCCCTTTTTACTCGGGTAAGATAAGGGACTGAATTCATCCAGAGGACGAATGATTCAACCCCTCCTCCCTCAGTGAGAAGTGATAGCACACTGCAGCTGTATAAGCACCAAAGACGTTTTTTCTTAGCACTGTGTCTGACAATAAGAACAATAAGAAAGCAATCAAGAAAATCTTACAAATGAGATCTGTAGAATAAAATATAGTCAGATCAAATGAATTTGGAGTTCGACACATTAATGTGTATTTTTTATAAGGAAAACAAGTGGTGCTGGATGGTGTAACTTGACTGAAAAGTACATACATACAGTACATATATATTTGATGAAATTGAATGGGCTGGCAAATGTGAAGTGACTGACAAGGGCAAGCATGCTGCGACTTAAAAAAGCATATGCATTATGTCATTAAAATTACCATTAAAATGTTTAAAGCTACATGTTCCTGTGAGGTGTACTTACTCAGTTGAGCGGTAGCAGAAGTCAGACCATAAACATGAAGAGATGACTCATACACCAGGATTCAGTAACTTCACGAGTCCATGGCAACAAGCGTGTCCAAGCCATGCGTTATACTTTAATGTCTCATGGAAAACCCTTTCCTGTTTTCTGTTTTTGCAGATTCTGTATTTTGCTAAAGTTTTAGCACGTTTGCTCTTACTGGCCATTGTAAAAATGGAGTATTATTTCTTTAACCACAATTTGACATGGGAATTGTTCTTGTGGTTGGTTAAAGCAGCTCGATGGAGTTTTTTTGTTGTGTTTATTTAGGTGGACCCTGTGGACAGAGGCAGGGGAGTTTCTGCTAATGTTATGTTATATGTTCCCTCTGTTTCACCTCCCGCTGCACAGGGAGGAGGACGAGCTGAATCTATTTGAAATCAGCCAGAACAAACACCAGCGGCATCTAATAACAGTGGGTCTTGAATTTGCGATTCTCATTTGTGGAAAACAATTCACACCAATGACTGCTTCTACATTTCAGGCAAATTTATCTTCATTTTGAAGTTATGGTTTTCTGTTGTTAGGGGCACTTCATGTATAATAACCATTTTAAAGTTTAGAAAAATATTAGTAGATAAGAAGTAAAGTAAATCAATTCAAGTCAAGTCAATGATATTATATATCTTATCATATAAATACATATTATATATAAATATGCAATATTACAAACTAGCCTTGGGGGCTTTATGGTCTGTGCAGCATACAACATCCTCTGTCCTGACACACAGTGTGAATAAGGAAAAAGAGTTTGGATGCAAACAGAAAGAGAACATTATCAGCCTTAATAACATAGTATTTCTTTTCTTAACAAGGTTACAGAGCAATTTACAGACATGCAAAGGAAAGGTAAAATTGGTGTAATATGATCAAGTTTTCATTAAAACTCTGCTGCACCATTGTGATCTTTTGTGAACCTTCTGAAGACTTTAAGTGCGAGCACATGGAGGACCTGACAACAAAATATTAAAATAATACGGATGAAACAAAGACATGACTTAGAAAAATCTCATTTTTGCATCAATGCGTGGATGAAAAAGATGAAATGAACAAAAGCTGGTACATTCTCACATACTTCCAGTTTCCTGTTTAAAGAGGATTCCTGGTGATCTTTTGTGAAGCAGAGCTCTTCTATAATGAGGTGTCGAGAGATGACACTTCATCTGTTGCATTTCAGAATTTTAAGACACTTTAAGCTCTTATGAAGACACATTATTTCCTCCCACAGGCAGAGAAATCACGACTGAATGTGCATTAATAAAGGAGACGAAGGCCACATGTAATCAAATCCCCGCTTTTCAGCTTGTCCTCCTCTCAGCTCCACCGAAGAGACATGATGATTTAGTGAGAAATGATGAAAAAAAAAAGTCTTTTCATGAGAGGAAATCCACTGAAGCAATGTAAAGCCACAGTTCTACCCCACTGATCTTCTGTAAACCTACTGAACAAATCATGAATTGATGTGGAGGCTCTACGTGCACACTCAGCATGTGGACGGGTTTGTTTCCCACACATCTCATGTGATTGCAGTGCCACTGTCTGGCCTCAGAGCACAAACGCGACGACTGTGAAAATCAATTCGAGGGCAAATTCTTTCTCTCTGTCACTGAAATTTAAAAGTGCCTGACAGAAATACGTAAAAACAGCCTCACGTTCACTCCTGATTGGAATGGTGAGTGAAAAAAACAGAACAATTAAGAGGAGGGTGACAAACCTAATAAAGTTACTCATTAACATTTCTGTCTTGAGGGCACGCTGTAGGAAGGGTGACATTATTGCCTGCGACCTTTGCCCAGCAAGTCTCTTAATTTCTTTCAGAAGGAGCTGAAGAGGAAGACAAAAACAGCAGCTAAAATCAGGTCTCAGAGACAAACACCTGCTTTGTCAATTACACTATTTTGTACAGGTAAGTAAATTCAAATTTTCTGTGCGTTTGTTGCGTGTTCATTTTCAGCAGGGTTACTATATGTGCCTTGGTGATGTAGGTCAGACAGTATTTGGTCTGCTAACCTATGGCTGAGACACTGAGATACTGCTGGCCTTCTGCCTCAGGTTAAGTAACTTAAGCCAAAATATACAGTATGTATACGCTGTGTATCTGCTCTCTGGATTAAGGATTATTATCTGTACAACATGTGTGTTTATGCTAAGTTTAAGGTTAATTAGTAAGCAGCTCAGGGCTATGATTATTAACATTGCTCAGGACCTGGCAAGCCAACTCCCATGTGACCGCTGTCATTGTGTGAAAGCTTCTGTGTGAAAAAGAGTGACAAAGTATTTACATTTGAACCAAACTGTGGAAAAGTAATTTCCAGTGTTACGAGAGAAGTGTGTATTGGCTGGTTCAAGGCACCTGTTAGCTCATCGACTACAGATATTTACACTTTTTACACTCTAACACTTGTAATTTGGAAAGAAAGATATAATCAGCACACAATGCAGGAGGGTTATTGCTGATATTTCAGGGTCGTGATTGCCCAAAACAAAGAGTTAGAATCACTGATGTTAATGATAGCAACAGGGGTGATCATTATGGAAATGAGGGTGTTGTTGATTCACATGATTCACACACACAGGGAAGAGGCAATCAAACAGGAAAACAAAATAGAGAGGACCCTAAACAAGAATTTGCATCCATATTCAACAACATAATAAATCTTAATTTTGTCCAATTAAATCTAAGAGAGCTTTGAGCATTCAGATAATAAGATATTCTGCTGTCTGTTTTGAAGTTATAGATGGTCACAAGACACTGCCTAAAAGTTTATTGGCCATAAAATATGAAGTATGTCATCCTCGGTGCAGACTTCAGGATCTATCCATGTAGTAATAAATGAAAATATGGATTCCTATTTTTTGTCTTAAAACATTTCTGACAATTCTACATTTAAATTAAATCCAGTCCATTCTTAAGATCAGCTAAAGCATCGAAACTGTCAAATCAAGTGGGCATTTTCCAAAGTTATTGTCTTAATTAGTGCAGATTTCTCTTTTTGTCTTCCCCTGGAAACTGAAATCCTTGTGCACCCTCTTTTGATTTCAAGTGCTCAGTTGACGATTTGATTTTGACTTCAGGTTTTCGCTCAGGACACAGAGATGGGTCACTGGAGCTGCAGCCTCTCAGTGGTGCTTTTTGTTTGTGGCGTTTTAATCAGAGATGCACATCTGGCTACTGTATCTGGTGTCGGGGGACACAAACAGAGACACCTTCTGATGAAAGACGACGACCACACCAGCAGCAATAGTACTGCACTTAACAACAGTGAGTAACAACAAGGCACACAGTGTTGGCTATTTTACCATCGCCCAACAATTTACAACCAGGTGTGTTTGAGGAACTTTGAACGCTATCACTCCTCGCTTACAGGAACAGTGTGAATGCCCTGGTGCTGACCTCTGTGTCTTTATAGTTACATGAAGGTTTAAGTCTTTTTTCCTGCTCTCTTCTAAGGGGCATCTGTTCCAGACAGCAGCCCATCGTCTCGGGAGTGGTCCATCCTGGTTGCAGGCCTGGGCGCGGTCATCGGCATGTCCCTCCTCATCGTGATGGCTGTCAAGTTTCGCCTCTTCCACCGCTTCTTGGCCAGCTACAGGCACTCGCTGCTGCAGGAGAGCGACGGGGTCAGCCAGTATGGCCAGGATGAGATGCCCTACCCGAGCAGTGTGGTGGGTGGGATGGGAGTGATGGGACGGACTCATCCGGATGAAGATGACGATGGCTTTATTGAGGATAACTATATCCAGACCAGCGAGAAAGACAGGGCAGAGAGGGAAAGAGAGGAGGATGGGGAAGTGGAGGGGATAGAGGATGATAGTGACGAGGATCTTCAGTTCACTATAGGGTGATTAGATACAAGAGCACAGTCAGTTTGAGGCTAAAATGAAATGCACAAAATGGCTTAAGAGCAGATGATGAATTGATTCCCAACCTGCCACCTTGAGACCTCTTAAAATGAATCATTGTCTGCTTTTAACTTCCTGTCACACCTTGCAGGTGTCCATAAACTTCATGAACAAGCTTCGCATGTTGTTTAATTTAAATAACTGTCACAGGCCAGATCAGGCAGAACTCTTTCTTTCTCTTTCTCTCTCTCTATATATGTATATAAATATACATTTACATCAAAAGTAAGACAAAGTATAAAAGTTTTAAAAACGAAAACACCTTTTTTTCTACTTGCAGCCTCAAAGATGAAAGATAATAGCTTGGGAACTACAGAAAGTGCACAATAGTTATATTATAAATGTGAAAACTGAATGACAATCATCAGACTTGTGTCTAAAATGTAATAATTGAAATGTATAAGTAGAAGTAAATAGCTTTTTTGAAAAATGTTACTGCTTGCCATTGAGTTCAGTTAAACATAACAGTTGTTAGCACGTCCCATCATACAAAGCAAAGATCACCATATCTTGTTAACGGCACATTTGCCTGTATGGTATTTTGTGTGTGTGTGTGTGTGTGTGTGTGTGTGTGTGTTGTCTTTTTCCAAAGATGACTCAAAAAGTGGAAATGTGGCCTGCCTGCTCACCCTGCATTTATGTTGAATATAAATTGTTCCCATTAAACAATTTCCATTGCATGTTATGAATATATTATGTGTATATCCATCTGTACATTTTTGGAAGTTACTGTTCATATCCTGTTATACAGAAATTTTGGTAGCAGCTGTCTATCCCTTGAGAAAATCAAGTATTCATAATTGCATTACATGGTTGGTTAGTTGATTACTCTTCGCTGTGATTCAAAGATGTGAAACAAGCCGTTGTTGTTGCTGTCTGAAAGTTTGAGCTTCAACCAGTCTGATGTGTGTGAGAGGGACGAACTTGAGTGTATATGTAAGAGAGCAAAAAGTATTTTAAGGCTGTATTGTCTGAAATCATTTTATTGGATCTGTACATCATGAATAAATTCATACTCTATGTTGATCCTTTGACTTTGCCAGCATTAGTCTGAGTGGGTGTGAAAGTACAGAAATATGAAGAAGGAGAATGTATCCAACACAATCATGTTTTGATTTGATGTGAACACTTAACTGCAGTTACTTATATGATTCAAAACTGATGCAATTAGACAGTAAGAGAGGGCTATTGAACTCCTATCTTTGTTTTCATTTTTGTAGACTTCTGGACAAATCTCTGAAAATGACTCCTTTCACAGACTCTTTGATCCTTTTTCTCTGAGTGATTTTTTTAGTGCCTTCAGATCAGGCTGGTCCTGCTGGAGGAGGTCTCTCTCCTGGCCTGGCTCATCTGTCCCCCTGAGACACTGAAAACCCTGACAGCTCGACTCCCCAGCCTCCTCGCTCGGCTCATTCTCATCATCATCCTCCTCCTCTGCTCCCGTCTTCTTTTAAGGTAGATGAGCACGCTGTAGGCCACCACGGCGAGAGACATGCCTGCCCCAGCAGCCATCAGCACCAGACTTGACAGAAACATTTCCTTGCTGTTGTGACCTTTGCGGCCGATTGTGGCCATGCAGAGAAGCACCGTCCCGCAGAGCATCACTGCCAGCCCCACAGCTAAGATCAGCGCCGGGTCGGCCCTCCCGCCGCTCTTCAGCTGGTCGATTCGACGTCTGCTGCGCACGCAGTTCATGTCCTGGATGGCAGAGCTGAGAAGCTGCTTGAGCAGAACGGCCAGTGCTAGGAGGCAGAGCGTGGTGCCCACCCCGAGGCGCCACTCCCCAGACAGGCTGGTGGTGGTGGAGAGGAGCCCCACGCCGCCGAGGCCCAGCCCCACTATGAGGGCCACGGAGGCACAGTAGCACATCAGAGACTGGCGAGGCTCTCTGGACCACCACAGCTCCACTTGATCCTCCAGGATGTGTTGCTGCTGGATCAGGATGGGGTCCAGGTAGAGACCCTGGGGGTGACGGATGATGTGGCGCGGCTGGTAGAAGGTCTGCATCTCAGACATGGCAGCGGTCACAACTCAGCCAGCCCCAAAACCAGGCTGCGTGAGATTGTGAAGAACTGGTTGGATGAAACAGGATTGCAAATAAACTTGATGACTTTAAGAATTACTTTTCTATTTAACGCAACTATGCTCATTATTTATTATTCTATCTACAGAAAAGCCTTGTGCTTTATCTTAACAGTTACTCACTTGTTGTTAGATGAATGTCACGTGTTGTCCGTCCATCTGCATCCCGTCACACAACCTCAGTCAAAGCGTGGTTAGTTCACAAGATCCTTCAGTTGTTTGGTCTCGTTGTATCATTCTGCAGAACACGCTGTTTCACATAAAGATAATCCAATTTAAAGAATATTTTCCAAAGGTTAAGTTTTAAGATTAACTTGCTTCGGCTGCTTCCAGGGTTGAAACTCTCATCAGTGCAAATGGTAGAAGTGTCCTAACTTCACGCTGCAGGCAGAAAAACAGTGAGGTCCTCCCCACAGAGAAACATGGTGTGAAGTAAAGAAACTCACTGTAAACAGAGCAGCGCTGATGATGTTGACATCCCGGCAGGGTGCTGAGTACGTAGGTCCGTCCACACGTCTGTTCACGATCATCCTGGCTATACTGGTGTCACACATTGATTCTCTGTGTCCTCCTCACATTCTCCACCCCAGTGCCAGGCAGAACAGAGGACCCCCCCCCCCCACCTCCACACACCGTACTCCTCCTCTCATCACACGGGAACACCATCTTGTCTGGTCAAGTGGGAAAAGGACGGGTCACAATAGCAGTGTTGGATCATGGTTTGGACAGAGATTGGCGACATTGTCTGCCGTGCCACCACACAGACAATAGGCTGGCCGGTGAACACAATGACTGTGCTGCCAGAGATGGGCAGTGATGTGTGTGTGTGTGTGTGAGCCGTGGGGGGGTGTTGCGCTGCTGCTGTGGAGGGCTGAGTGATGTCAGTGTGTGCTGATAATGGTGTTTCTGTGATCCTTAGGATAGCGTCATTCGCACACTACGCGGAGCCTCTTAGATTGGCCACAGTGAGACGCTCACTGACCCCGGGCCTGCTCATCACACCTGGCACAGATGAATATATGTCTTCAAAATATTTTGCCTTTTACATTAAACAATTAGTTTGGCATCTTGGAGAAACAATCTTTCCCTTCCTGTTTCCATTTTCGACCACTTTCTCAAATCTGTCTGGGCAACATAAAGTGACAGACGGGACAATTAGCGTAGTTTAGCATAACTAAAATATTAACATAAATCTTATGTACATACATATAAAAACTCACTCTGATGATACTGATGGTAATGTGCCAAAACATTACTTGGCAGCCACTGTACAGTAAACTCAAGGAAACTGCTAGTCTACGCCTGGCCAAGGAGCAGCTGATATACAAGTGGTGAGTTTTTGAGGTCAATATTTTACCTTTGGACAGGAAAACTGTTTCCCCCCGTTTCCAATCTTTGTACTAGGCCAAACCGCAGCTTTATGTGTCACTGACAGATATGTGGGTGGTATCTTCTCATCAAACATCTCCATGAATGAAAGTAAAAATGATAACGAAGTGTCTCACCTTTAAGAGTCAGACATGACTTTTCTTAGCTGCTTTATTCACTATGAGAAGCTTGACCATTTTTTTGATTGTGGTTTAGAGCTCATCAATTTACTTGGAGAGGCACATACTTAGCTCTTCAGTACAGTGCACAGCTTGACTCAAAGGTGCAACTGATGTGATTGCAGTAATAACACCTGTGCATGTTGTTGACCCAGTGCCACACAAACCCTGCTTATCATATCGTAAATGCCGACCTGCTTGAAGAAACGAATGGAAAGAAACTTTGTTAGTAATGTAGGTTATACCTGTACTGTTTGCAGTGAGGTCTGAGTGACAGATACTTTACATGTCCGTTTCATGTTTAACCACACACATTTAAAATGTACATGTTTAATACAGTCTCTTTGATTTACTGTCTTGGGTGTTAAGATGAAAATACTCCATGGCTTAAAGTATCATTTAAGTGCGAGTGGTGCAGAGATGTTGAGCACATGTATGAACAAATCTTTAAATCCTCATGCCAACCTGAGAGAAATGAATCATCATTGCACCTGAACAAATCTGTCACTTTGAGCTCTTGAGCTCCCTTCACTCAGCTCAGCTGTGATATGAAGTGTGTTACCTTCCAGTTAAAGGCTTACTAAAATACTACAGATACAGCCATCCATGTAATATTTTAAACTCTGTATATACCAAGCTTTGTACTGAACAGTGAAAACCCTCGACAGAGTGAAAAGTCCAAATCACTGTTAGAAATGGTGATGTGATCATTTTCCGCTGAATGCACTGATGCGTGTTTGAATACTGAACATTGGAAAAATGAGCAAACAACAAAACAAACTACATAATCAGTGTTACCTAACTGGCGTGAACAAAACAATTCAAATAAGCAAACTCATTTGAAATTTAAGTTGCAAAGCACAAATTGGTTTCAGATTCAGGAGCAGCAAAGAAGCCTGTCTGACTCAGAGCCCTGCACCTTGACAAACTGTAGTCTGTTTGGGTTAGGGTTCTGTATTAGGGCCCGAGAACCGAAGGCACCGAGGCGGTGTGAGGCCCTGTTGTATTTCGAACGGGGGAATTGTTCACCTAAATAAAGTGGGTGGGACAGGAGCTCAAAATACTCTGTCTCCCCCTAGTGGACAGCATCAGGAAAGGTGCAATTTAATCTTTAAACTTTAATCTTTATGATCTTCAACAAGTACATGTATCTGAATGTATAAATGTAATGTATAGATCTTACTGCACTCATGGTATATTTCATGTTCTTGTTTTGTACCATGTCCTGATGTTGGTCCTCTACCTGCAGATGCTCCTCGACAGTCTACAGAGATGGTGAGCACATTTTGTGATCAGACAATGATTTCTACAGTCTGTTATTTCATCCAGTCACTTTAGTCTGAATGGCAAAAGTGTCACTAATACCACTTACATGTCATGAACACATCCAATATGAATTCCCTGTGTGAAAGCCTCCTCTTATACCCTCAAGGACATCATTTATTACAGTCACCAGAATTAGTAGAGATTAGACTGCCAAGATTGGGCTGGCATTTTTCTTTTCTTATTGATTATTTTGTATTATTCACAAATACTGGTCCACTTCATATAGAAAAAAACACTGTGAGTCACCGTCGATCAAATTCAACACAAGGTGGTAGCAAATAACTACTACTGTTACTTTGTGGCTCCTAATACTGTATAGTCACTCAAATCAAGACATAAGGCAGGGCAGGAGGTTTATAGTCATTACTCTTACTGTTACTCATTGCTATTATTAGTTATTGCCTTGTAACCTTTGCTTCACCATCAAGTAAACACAGCTTTTGACTATGTCACTGTTTATTGTTCTGTTTTTATCATGCTACAGAATTTATTTGTTTGCCTTTATAAAATGAACCAAAGCAATTAGCCCAGCAATCAAACAAAAGAGCAGTAATTGAAGAAATGATTGTGGCAGAGTGTTATGTAATTGGCATCTTTCTGAACAGCTGGTAAATGTTCATGTTTATCTGTTTCTTAGCGTTGTGGCAGGATAGCCTGTTTTTGCCTGTTGCATTCTGGGAGAGACTCCGGGATGCGACAGGCTCTGATAAAATAATAATAATAAAATATGTAATTCTGCTTTTTACTGATCACTTTTTTTTAAAGAAGCCTATTTTTGGCATCATATGTACAAAGCAGTCTATATGTTTGGTCAACTGTATTAATGTCTCCACTCCAAAACTTTGGACAGGACTTTAATTTAATAATCTCTGGTTGATTTAAAATATTTTAAATAAACAGAATATACCTGGACAGAGGGTTAGAGGACCTTCTTAAAAAGTGACTTAAAAAGTCTGCATGTTTTTCATTTAAATGGGGTTGGTATCAATAATCTTAGTTTTATGGTGATCCAATTTGTCCCATCTACCATAATGATGTGTGCTTGTTGCCAAAGATCAGCCTGTAGAGGGCAGTAGCCTCTAAGTTTAGACTGCAATCTGCAGTCTGCCCACACTTGTATCATCACTTTTACTTGAGAAATAGATCTACATATTTGTGCATATTAAACAATGTATATTGCAAGTAGCACCTAAATATACCTTAAGCTGGACTATTAAATGTAAAGTAATTTTAATTTCATTCCATCACCACAGCAAGATGAGATGAAGCTATTTTTGACTTCATACATTGTTAGGTCCTTTTGACCTCACAGTGCATCATATTTCATAAGCAGATCATGTTTTTTAAGTAAAATCATCACCTGCAAAGTGGTATAGTAGAACACTAACAAAATACTGAAATAAAATGTAAATAATCTATCATTGTACGTGAGTACAGTACTGTACTTACCGTTCACTGTGATAAGACCTGCCAGTTTCAGTGTGCTGCATAAGTGGCTGAGTCTTTGTTTAAATGTTTCTAATTGAATTAAATCACATATACCACATATATGTTGCACAGAATACTTAAAATAGGATTGAAAACACTTCAGTGCCACTTATATAAGGACATCCACCAGTAAGTCCTTACACATTTGGTTTTAAATTGTGCTGTGTGCATGGAGGAAGGATAAAATTCAGCTTAGAGCGTTAAAAAGTGATGGTTGGTTATGGTTAAGATTAAAGTAGGGGGTTGTAGGAGTGGTGAACAAAGTGGACGGGCTCCACAAACCTGCAGCAGTATGTGCTTCACAGCACGCTGTCTGACAAATCGGTGTCCAAGAATGTGCCATAGACAGATTTGTGTGAGCAGCTTCTCAATCTGGCCCGACACTCAGGCAGCTGATTTCACTGACAGGTGCAACATCGAACAGAGAGGATGAACTAATCTCATGGTTGCAGACCACTGGGTTAGACAAACAGGGCTTGTGACCAGAGCATTGCTGTTCCAGTTTCCCTCATCCGGCCGGTAAAAGGGTGGGAGGACACTGAACAAATGTGGCTCTCTCATCTTTCAGCAGCAGCTGCTGAGGTGTTCTTGAGCAAGGTACTTATGCGTAGTTGGTCAAGTGTTCACCGAAGCTATCAATGAATCATTTCACGGTAACTGAACCATGAAGCCTGTCAATGCCAGCTTCTGCAGCTGTGTGCATGCAAAGCAGAGGATGGATGGGTTGAGTGTGGGGGGACGATATGCATGCTCAGCAAATGTCCCCTAAAGGTTAATTAAATAAGAAATGTGGCCTGAGTAGGAGTTGCACTATTTACTGAAATGCTGTTCACATGCAAGAGGAACTGCACATTTCCATGATTGCTGTGACTGCATGTGAACAGGATGGACGCCTCACTTGAATCCACAATGTTGAGAAAATGTGGCACATCATCAAGACTGGCTGCTGTGACAAATGGAAAGGCTCTGCTGCCAATTTTTGAGTCCCCTGACAACAGGTGACACACTCTGCAAACACAGACAAACCTTGCCAGTCCAGACTTTTTTTGTATTCCCAGTAATGCTCCCAAATTATAAAACCCGTGGACAGACCTAGTTTGTCGGGTTATCAGTCAGATAAAGACAGAGAGACCTGTCGTGAAGTGACTTCGTCTTAGTAACACCACTGTTGAGTAGACAGACTGTCGAAAAGCTTGAGTGAAATTGGATGTGCCATGTGCTGTACTCTGCAGAATGATAATAAAAAAGGCTTTTTACAGCATCTGCAGTGGATCATTTTGTGGTCAAGTAGACAGTTGTTGCAGTGCATGTCGCACACATCTCTGCTCATCTCTTCAGCAACTGCTACATGGGAAATATTGGGTATTGGATCATAGTGCTTGTGCAAACCCTTAGCCATGCCAGTGGAGCGACTTTAGAGATGGCAACAGTGGTCTGTCAGTCTGCCACTTTGGTAAAGACTGAAACACCTCAGCAGCTTCAGGTTAGACTACCATGAATATTTAGACATTCATGGTCCCCAGAGGATGCTGATCCCATCCCTGACATTTCCTCTCATGCTATCAGCAGGTTCACATGCTGTTTTGAGTGATTTGTCAACAGCTAGAGGACAGATTGTGCAGAATGAGTAGCACTGAACTAGGATGGCGAGAATAATCAAGCTTACCTGCACAATGACAGTGCTAATGTTGGCACTTTTCAACCTATAGGAACATGTTATTTTCTTTTCAACTTGATTTTTGTCTGTCTTAAAGATGTTGCTTATGCAGCAGTGGTAACACAAGGGTAGCTTGCTGGTTTATAGAGTAGAGACAGAAGATGTTCGACAGTGGGAAAAGGCGAGCACAGGGAGGCCAGAGCATGTAAATCACTGTGAGCCTTGTTGGCTGTGTAAAATCTGCTTTCTAGTATTTTCATATTTCAGTTGATTGACAATCTCTCTCTCTCTCTCTCTCTCTCTCTCTCTCTCTCTCTCTCTCTCTCAGATATACCCTGCTTAATCCTCAATGTGCTAAAAGCGTTTTCATTTAGTCATGACTCACTCCTCACAGCAAATTGACTGTAAACTCAATTTAGTCTGTGTTATCTCTGATGGTGGAGAATCAGATATGCAGCTACACCAAAAACATTTCTTGGGCGACATCAGTATGCACCGCTTTAATTTTTACGTGAGCAAGCCAGATGGGCATGACTGATAGCACGAACTGTGCTTTGCGTCTTGTAATTATCTTTCAAAGTACAACACCTACAGTATGGGAGCTCTTTCTATGAGCAGCTGTTCCTGAATATGTTATATAATAAACCTATATTGAAAGATGGAGGATCATACACATTAAGGAGATAGAAATGAAAACTAAGAGTGCATTACTTTGTTATTCATTTGCCTGGAGACGTGCAGTACAGAGTTTTATCTTGAAGAGACATGGGAAAATTAGGAGGCTATTTGTGTTGGGATATTTTCCTGTAGAGCTAAACACCCTGGTCACAGCTCAGAATCAGAATTAGTCACAGGCAGGTCTGCAGCAAGCTAACATCACATTGGCTCTTATTGCTAACATATTGATTTTGAGACAATAATTCCTGTAACAGATTTGAACACCTGTTCGACAACTGCTGTGCGTTTTGTCCTTTCTCGTCTGCTCCTGCTGCCTTAGTCTTGCTGGATGGCTGCCGTGCAACCATGACAACAGGCGCAAACTATCATGATTTTCTCCTGAGTGCCACAGCTTTATTGGCCGTGAATACAACTGTTTGTGCAAATGCGTGCATGTGTGCGACGGTGTCTGTCTGTGTAGTTACTATATGTTGAGGCTGGGGAGGGGGATTAAGTTATCCTTCAGCTTATCTCCATTAAAATGACTGATTATGCTGACAGCAATGGTCGTGGCCTAGATTTGAAAGACAGCCTCGTTTGCTTTGGCTGGGAGCCACTAGACCTTGTAAATAGTACTGATGTACTTTTATGTGCAGACGAGTATTACCTCATTGTGTTTAGTAAGAGCAATAACGCTGCGGTTTGGTTAATGAAAGAGGTACTGGGGGCCTCTTCCTGTTGCTGCTGCCTCTGAGAAGCCGTATACCCTGCGGTTCACCTTAGCATTCGTATAATTTGCATATAGATGAGAATCACATCACATTACTGCATAGAGGGTATATTAATAAAGTTGTTGAACAGGATGTGGTACTGTACGGGAGACTTCTGGAGATGCTGGAACAGGTGCAGCCCAGAGAGCTGGTTTCTGCCTCACTGAAGCCATGTTGTCCCACATCTCTCACCCCCTCCGCTCTCTATCAGCAGCACATTTCTCTCTCTCTTGTTTACATTTTTGAAGTGTTGAAGAATCTGTTGTCTGTGTGGATACATGGCCTCATTCCTTAGTGGGTTTCTAGCAGGCTACTTTATGAAGGTTTTCTAAATTACTCCCAAAAAAAAGACCACAGGGACACAAAATTACTTGACCTCCTGATCCCCTCCTATCTGCTCCTGCAAGTCCCCACCACTGTACCACTATTACATGTCTGTCATGCTCCAAAATCGATTTCACTGGCTCAGTGGGTGAGACATGGACAACCCAAGGACCCCTCGCTCTCTCTTCATCACTCTCTCTCACACACGTGCAAACAGTTGTACTTTCTTGAAGAAGTAGCAATGATAATAGACTCAATAAAAAAAAACATTTTTTGATTGCCTGGACAAATGCAGTGTTCAAAAGCTTTTGTTAGATGTTGAATTTCTTATTTTCCTCAATCCAGCAGCTGGATGGCCTCATCTTATCTTAGCTGTTTCTGTAGCTGGATGCAGCCTGATGGGTCTTTGCCATTCAAAACAGACATCTGGGGGTGATTGATTAGGACACCTCTAGCTATAAACATCTCTGTCATCATGGAGTTGGTGAACTAAATTACAGAGTTGTGCTCACAGACCCTCAAAAACACTGAGTAAAACACATCCATCTAACAGAGTTTGCTTTGAAAAGAGATACAAGATTTCTTATCTCAAGATAATGAAATAATTAACTTGAGGTAATGGCATTAAAAATATAATATATTCTCAGCTTCTGTAGGATCGGCAGGTACAAAAAGTTATTTTTGTTTGTTTTTCCACAGAACATCCTCCCAACTATCCCCAAACTGCAAGGGTGATAGCAAAAAAAAAAAAAAAAATCTTTGGATTCTCATTTTAAAAAATCTAATATTGCTACAACAGACAGAATTCACACTGGGATTTCATCAAACACGTTTACTGCAGAGCTGATGTTTAGTAAGGTTATTTTGCCCGTTGTTCATTGCGTGGATAGGGATAAGAGGATTGTGGGTGACTAAATCTCAAAGAATACCGCTGCTGTTTACATAATTTTTTGTGAGCAATGACTTCATCGCCATCACAGGTTGTCCCTTTGAACTATGCTCTTCATGGTGGGAGCTGTGGAAGTGTGTTTTTTAATACATTAAATGTGCTGAAGTCCTTACACACACACAATCCACCCCCACAGGTTCTGTCACTGCAGACATGTTGACATGCCACAGCAGGACACAGATGTAAATGCTGAAATTAATGATGGCTGAATTCCATGTCGCTGCTTCTGTGTCACTGTCCTGATACCGTGTGTTCTGGCTCCCTGTCACATAGCGGAGCCATCGTTAATGTTATTAGAAACAGTTATGTGTCTTTTAGTGTGATTAATCTGTCTGCTGTGGAAACTGTGTGCAGGGTCTTCAGTAAATCCAGAAATATCTGGTTATATGTGTGATATGGGTTCGGGAACCAGACTACAGTGTAACAGAGACATTGTGTGAATATTTAATTTAATTCATGTTCATATATTAAAATTATTCAAAGGCCTAGAATTTGATGCCCACATGTGTCCTGAGCACAGCAAATAAGACAAACGCAGAAGACAAAGGCTCTGCAGACAGACACACCGCCAAATACTTCTAGTAGGTTTTATGTAATGATTGAAAGGGATTTTTGTGTTAGTGTAAACACTGTTTTTGGGGCATCCTACTTGTTATACTTTTAAGTATTTAATGAAATGAGACAAAGGTAAAAGATACTTTTAGACCCAGAAATGTTTTATTGAAATAACTCAATACAAACATGGGTCAAATCTTCCCTCTGTGTTATACTGAACTTACTAGATGTTTCTTTTCTGTTCTGTTTTTTTATTTCTGAGGCTGAAAGAGGCCTTGACAAAACTATAAAAAGCTTCAAAACACCCTCTAAATGGACCTTGTTTTATTTTGTTAACTGCTGTTTCCTGCTGTTCTCAAAACTCAAAACAGAAGAGAGGATGGAAACACAATTCAGCAACTTCACTCAACCTCTTCTATTTGACTGGATTCTACACTGCTCTGCTCAGCTCCATTCTGTTTTATTCTATTTGATTTCTAGTACTTTGTATTCTACCCTTCTCTACTTTATTCTATTCTTCTGTAGTCTACTGTACACAGTTTGACTCCATTCTACTCTGTTCCATTATTTTGTATTCTCCTCTACTCCACCTGATTCTGTTCTATAACATTCTATTCTACTCTATTCCGTTCATTTGTATTGCACTCCCTCTCATCTATGCTATAGTATTCTCCTCTATTCTGTGTTATTCTTTTGTATTCTACTCTACACTGTTCTTCTCCGTTCTGCTCCACTCTGTTCTATTCTATCATATTCTATTCTGTTCCATTCTTTTGTATTCTACTCTACTTCACTTCATTCTGTTCTGTAATATTCTACTCTACGCTGTTCTATTATTTTGTATTCTACTCTACCTCATTCTATGCTACAATATTCTACACTGTTATTCTTTTGTATTCTACTATACACTGTTTTACTCTTTTCAGTTCAAAAGCATGCGACTCCACCTCATTCTCTTCTATAATATTCTATTCTATTCTTTTGTATTCTACTCCACCTCATTCCGTTTCTCTACAGTGTTCTCCTCTTTTCTTTTCTACTGTATTCTTTATTCTATTCTACTGTATTCTACTTTACTCTAATTCATTGTCTTCTACAGTTTCCTCCTCTTCTACTCCATCCTGTTCTACTCCACTCCTCGCTCCGCCCCACGCGCTGTCGTCACGCGCTGCCCAGCCAATGAGGATGCGGATGAGGAGGAGGAGGATGAGGAGGAGAGAGGGGGGGTGTCGGTGCTCCACTCCAGCATCGCGGCGGCAGTAGCTGACAGCAGAGCGGCTCCCGGGCTTTGTTTGCGGACGTGAATGAGCTCCATCACCTCCTTCAGAAATGTGGACGGATGTGAGGACACTGCTGCTTTTCCACTCGTTACTCCTGCGGCTCCATTTCCTGGCAGGTCAGTGCAGAGTGTGGAAATGTGATCCCCCTCTCCTCCCTCAGATGAGTGAAATAAAACACAAGCCGTGGTGTGTGTGTGTGTGTGTGTGTGTGTGTGTGATGGGCTGTGGAGGTGAGAGACTGGACGCGCTGATACTATGATGGAAAAAAACACACACTTTTCTTATTTATTTGTGAATGTGTGGTGGCTGAGTGGGTCCCTGTGTGTGTGTGTGTGTGTGTGTGTGTGTTCCCCCGGCTGTGAGCATCCATACCGCATCAGGTTTAGTAGTAGTCCAGCCTGGATCTTTGTCTTCATGTGCTGAAGAATTACATCCTGCTGCTGCTCCCCTGCGATCTCCTCCTCCTCCTCTGATCAGTTTTTTTTCATCATCTCGCTTAAGCAGATCAATAACTGAAAAGAAGAAGAAAAAGGGAGACACGACGCTGCTCAGCCAATTGACCCGAATGAAAGCTGAATATTAATCAGGCATTCATTTGCAAATGACAGTTGAACTACTCCTGCTGCACCCGTTTGTTGCTCATCCATCTGGACACCCCCCTTCCTCTCTCTTTTTTTTCTTTTTCTCTTCTTCTCTTCACAATTTATGTTTTTGTTTTTTTTCCCAGCAACGGATGAGTGTGAGGACGGACAGTTTCAGTGCAACAACAAGAGATGCATCCCGACCATCTGGAGGTGCGACGACGATGACGACTGCTCAGACAACAGCGACGAGGAGAACTGCCGTAAGTGACAAAAAACAAAAAACAAAAACAAACAAACAAAAAAAACCCTGAGACTGAGACTGATCTCTGTGAATAAGAGCTGTTGTGACTGAGGTGTCAGGCGAATGTGGATCAAGAGTAGTAGCCTGTTACAACACTATTAAGGAATGATGAAAACACTTCATAATTAGGTCACTACAACCCCCCCCCCTTCCTTCCGTCCTTCTCAGTGCCACCCACACACAACAATTAACTGTGTCAGCCCGTTGTATTCCTATGATCTAAGACAGTTCATTGAGGAGGTTTTTTTATTTAGCCAGAAAGAAAATGTCCAAAAGTTGCAAAACTAATTACATTTCTATCATCAGTCTCATCAAGAGACAATACCTGGAACTGCTCCCCTCATCCATCCATTAGGAACTGACTTAATGGACTGTTCATGACAGGAACGTGTGTGTGCAGCTCCTCTGTCTTAATGAGCCATATTTCCTCACAGCATCAACAGTTATGAAGCAGAAAATGCACCCATATCACTCCTCCGGGGTCTCCGTCCCTTCACAATTTCATATTGTTTTTTTGTTTTTATGGTGGACTCGCTGTTCTATTTGCATTTTATCTATTTCCTTTTCTATTTGCTCACTGTGTCGTATTTTTTATCCTTCCTTTTTTTTCAGGAAGACATAAAAGCTTCCAGAGTTTACAAAGGGGCACAAATGAAATCGTGTTCTTTGTGGGGATTAGGCGTGTGTGTGTTTGTTTGCCTCAGGCCCAGAGTGTGTGCAGGTGATTTCATCCATGCTGCCACCTATATATAGAAAGCTCAACAAGCATGTTTTTTTTCTTTTTTTTTTTTTTAAATGAGGGTTGATTGGGTGGAACCATTTTCCAATCATCTTCAAATGAAAAGCTGTCCAGCTGAGAGACAGATTGCGCGGCGCGTCGGTCTGGTGCACAGAGCTCTGACAGGTATCTCAGATGTGTTGTTCTGCGCGGAAATAATAGAATTCCAGCTTCCTCTCTGACTGCGAGCCAGTGGCCTATATTTCGGAAGAATGCTTGCGCTCAAACCAGTGAAGTAGTGCCAAAGCTGAATCCGAGCCCTGCGCGTTTGCTCCGTTCTTTGTGTCTGGGTTAATTGTGGCTCGGGAGGGATCTCTGCACCTCCCCACACATGCATACGCACCCATTCTCTGTTTCCTCCTCACACCTCTCCCTGTTTCTTTGTTTTCTTTCCATCCCTGTCTCCAACAAACTCGCCCCCAAAGCACACACACACGCAAACCTGTTGTGTGCATCCACGTCATGGCTCCTCTGTGCGTTAAGCTGGAGGTGTTGCCATTGTTGCCCTGTCTTGAAGGCCAGTAGGCCGAACCCTCAAGCGTGCCAAACAAAGAGGTTTGGAGCATCTTCCCTCCTGAAACATTCATGTGTCACCGCCTCACACACAAACCCTTGACGTTTGGAGAAAATCATTACCCTGTCAGGCTTTATTTCCTCAGTATTTCCTTTATGAATGAAATAGGAAATTGCCAGCGAGGCTTTATTGCCCCCTGTGTGTTTTCCATCAGACAGAGCCTCGCACACATTTCAGGTTTGAGTGAAAACACTCATCCTGAAAGCCTTTTAAGCTGAGACGACTGTCAAGCCACCATTTTGATGATTATGACAGTCCAGCATTACTTGCCATTATATCAGAGAGTGGCCTTCACACTGCATCCATTTCCTTTCCTCGTGCTTCTTGTTGTATCTGCGTGGGCGGGCAGATGAGACCCGCGCAGAGTCAGCTTCGTCTCTGCGCTCACAGTGTTTGGCGTCTCTTATTGGGAGGATATTAGTTCTTAAACTTTTACCCCAGTTTGATTTGGAGAGGAGGCTCTGTGGCGCTCCGGCGATATTTAATTCATGCGTTACTATTAAAGATATTCTCAGGGGTTGCGTCCATAAACTCTTTTTCTGTTTGCTCTTCTGAGGAGGCCAGAAGACAGGGCGGCGCGCTGGAGTGTAAACCTGTACAACATATGCTGCACAGGGGGAGAGTGCGGTGAGGATTTAGCGTGTACACACAGCAAATCCGGCGCAGGAATTACACAGTTAGTTTCTTGTTGGCTATGAAGTGTTGCCTTTTTTAAATGAAGTTTCTGAGCGGTTGAATGGATGGTCCCCCCTTTTTCTATTTGTATTCACAATGTATTATTTTGGAGCACAATGCCAGGCCCAAGAATCCAGTGACTAAATGTGTGCAACAGAGCATGGTTATGAAATATGCTGACAAGAAGAAACCCTTTTGCCGCAGCTCCTTATTTATCATGCCAGCGTCACCTTATTTCTAACCTGCCTGCTGCGTGTAGCCGGTGCTGCCTGCCGCTGAGCCTCGCAGGTGTAAAGCTCTTTAAACACTGTTACTGCTCCAACCAGTATCATACCCTTCACGCACCCACCACCCTCCTCCTCCTCCACCCTCCACCCTGCTCCTCCTAACCCCATCCCCCCACCAGTCTGCCCCCAGACTGCACTCCCATCACCATCCCCCAACGTCCTATTCCCCGCTGACCAGTCACCCGCTGTTATGCGCCCATACATTCATACATGCATAATTGCACTCATAAGTATGCATGGACACAAGTGCGGACCAGACACGTGTGAGCATAAATGCATACTAACATAAACATATCAATGCATGCAAATGTGGCCTGTGCTTTTTCGAACAAAGACTTGAAAAGTTGGACTTGGTATGGAGCATATTAGGGACTGTATATTTTGTTTACCGGTTACGCAACATTTCTGGGGAGGATGAGATGCAAAGCCACCCTGCCTGTCTCCTCGTCGGGAGTTGACAGCAGCGGAAGCAACAAAAGAACTCTTCTGCCTTCAGTTCTCAAAGTCTGATTTGTGCCAACTCTGACACGGAGCCGCCGTTTAATCCTCACCCTGATTATAGCGGCGTATCACCCACTTTCCGTCTATCTATCTGCGCCACCTTCAAAGTTCGCCGTGTCCGCCCGACTGTCTTCTCATCTTCGGATATGATAACAATCCATCTCGTCCGCGTTCATGAATTTAACATCTGCACCTGCGGGGAGGCATCTCACATCGGCACGCAGAGCTCAAAGTGTTCTTTTGTTTTCCTCTGTGATGCAGAGTCAGCAGCGAAATGTGAGCCTCCTCCCCTCGTGTTCTTTTACCTGATAAATCCGCACAACTGCTTCACAGGCAAACTCACTTTTGAAACTGCTGGCGCTCCTCCACACCTCCTGTAGTCACTGTTAATTTCTCAGTCCCAAAGCCTTTCAGTGGTTGTAGCCTGAGTCCTGCCAGCACACCAAATTTGGGATGTGCAGAAAGTTTCCCTGCACCCTTCGTTAATGTTTATTTAATGCTCCCTGCAGCAGTGTTTAAACCTCAGCTACTCATCTTACATCTGACACCAGTTGAGGACAGAGAAAAACTAGGAGTGTATATCTCTTTATGTATATCCGAGTACAAGAAAGGTTTATTATTTCGATGTTCACTACTTTTATGTATAGACATTGATTAGATAATCCAAGACTTGCTTCGGCCTCCAGCCATATTCTTGTTCCTTGGAGGAGGTTGCGGCGTGCTCACTTAAAGGTGTCTTAAATCGCCTTTTGAATTGCTTTTTTATCTCTTGACAAGTGTTGAAGTAGGTTTCAACTGTGAAATCTTGCCATTTCCTGTTTTAAAATGCTGCAGGTATTGCTTTGCGTACAATGACAGAAAATGGAGAATCAAGCCATTCAGTCGCGACTGAAAGCAAGTAGGCCTCCCATTATAGGATTTGCTTTTGTGTTTCTTAGCATCTGTATTTGATTCAAAAAGAGAAGAGGTTTTGATGTCAGAAATCTCTTTCAGACTCCCTAATGCATGCAAGGTATCATCTCTGTTTATACATATTTGAAGGCAGTTTGGCGCTATTACCATCTACAGCTGCCATCTCTGTTTCACACTTTTCTCTTCTCTGTCATGTCAGCAACAGAGTGCAACAAAAATGAGACTGTGAGTTTGAAACTTGCAGCATCATGGCTCTGTTTGCTTTGGCACTGCTGGGTGACTTCCAGTTAGCTCTGCGTTTTGAGGACTGCCTCTGTTTTTATAGCTCTGGCATGCTGTGTGGACCTCATCCAGCCAGGATAGTTCACAGTGCTGTTTTATAAAATGTGATGTAAAGTCCACTGATTATATAGGAGAACATCTACTCTCAAATGCAGGAGAATAAGACAGTAATTCTGTGATGTTCTGCTTTGTGTCAAGAAGGTTTAGGGAAAGAGAGAGAGAGAGAGAGAAGTAACATCATGTTGTGTTTTTGACTTATCAGTGTTGAAAACATGTCTTGCTTTGTGTGCATGTATTTCTCTCCCCCCACAGTCTTTGTCTCTTCCCGTCTGTGCTATGTGAAGGGATATGTTTGACAGCAGAGAAGTGAGGGGTTGTTGATGATGTAGGAAAAACAAAGGACGTGGGATAAACATGAGTGAAGTTGAAGTGATAGAAAGTGGGAAAAGAACTCATTTTGACCTGCAGGGTGAGTCGAGGAGGTTGTTTGTGTTCCTATCAAACTCTCTCCATAATCTCCGCGGCTGTTGACAACTGTACACAGCGTGGAACGGATTATGCCTTTATCTCTCCACGCAATGAGGCATGTTTTCCGTCGGGTCCGTGGTCAATTTATGTTCTGTTAACTCGCTCGCAGTTCGCATAATCATGATAGAGCCTTAATTAGTGTACCAAGTTTTAATAGCCTGGGTAGAGCAGACTTTTTATGGCAAAAAAATGTTGACTTTACGGATTAAGGGAGCAAAATTGACCTCTATCCTTTTATCTGCACCTTTTATCTTTTTTCGTTTAGACAAAAAGCTCTGAAAGTCTGTGTTTATAATGAGAATAACAGGGAGTTGTTGAAGTTGAACTGAAATTTTAACTCTCCTCACTTTTTTTGTAAGTAATTATAAACTCTAATGATTCCGAAGCTATTGCACACATTTTATATTTTTTCAGAAGAGGGTAAAACTTCAAAGCTTCAACCCTCCGTGACTGTTTTCAATTTTTTTCGATTTTGAGGCTACCCACTGGAGCACCTGACAGACCTGTAAGTTCTTTAACTCTTTTCCAATAAGCCCAGCCCTCAGCTTTGGTTTGAGTACCATTTGTGTTTTAAGACCACTGTGTAGGATTTAGTGGCTGATCTTGGTAACGTCACTGGGTCACTTGGGTCCAAATAACAAAGATAAATTCTAGGTCTGGTGCATAAATGTAAAATTACAATCCAGTTGGCAATGACATATTTTTCAACATTGACGCATGACAAAGAGTAATGTCCGAAATGACCTGTCCCACAGAAAACGGGCAGCTTTGGCGTCATCAACGGTTTGCATCACTTAAAGTCACTTCCTCCCATATCATTTTTCTTCTTCATGTTTTTTCTTGATTGAGAACACAGATTAACAGTCCCTGCTGAATAATACGCATGATTCTTAATTTGGTCAAATTTGGGTTTCCAAATATCTCACAACCTGCCAGCACCTGCAACCACTTGCTTGCCTTTTTTCTTCTTCTTTGTCCTAAATGGTACATTTGTGCCAGCAAATCTGAGCTACCACTTCTCCATTAAAACACAAAAGGCCCTCTTTAGTGCCAGTGTTTGATTTGTCTGCTCTGGGCTACTGTAGAAACATGGCATTACAACAATTCTCAATTTTAAGTGATTATACACTAATCCAAAGATAATTATGGATATTATATTATATTTCTGGAAAAAGATCCTCCTAGATCCTAAATGTTAAATTCTCTTTGGTAATAACAGTTTTGCCCAAATAAAAAGAAGAAGAACTTAAAACAAAATGCACAGCAGACCTAACCGACAAAGTGAAATATATACCCTTAATCATTTAGCAATAGACGCAGTAAGTAACTGTGTTGTTCAGTAGCTCATAAATTATCAATCACCTCCCTGTCTGACCAGCAGACAGTGACTAGACATTCTGGATGCACTTAGTGCTCAGTGCATTTGTTGGCATCAGGTGTCTAAAACTCTCAAGAGGCAATTTCTCTGATGCAGCCTATGTTAACTCCCCAGCCACATGTGTGTGTGTGTGTGTGTACAGCTGTATATGTGTTTGTTTGCTTGGTCGCTGGCACTACTGGCCTACTGCCCTGTGTCTGCGTGTCTCAAAGCCAGCTTGCCCAAAGTGATCATTAAGAAGTCTGCAATTGAGCTATTATCTCAGATTAGTGCGTGTCGCTAAGCAAGGATGCCGAGAGAGGGAGAGGATGAGCGAGAGAGAGAGAGAGAGAGAGGGATTAATGTGGGGGCATAAAACATCACTCAGCCTCAACCTCTTGCCTTCATCCGCCATGTATTTATCCTCCATTGCACTTAACTTTAGTGTTCAACACCTAAAAGAAAGCATTTATTTGCATTTTAAACATCACACCTCCCAGAAATCTCGCTTCATTTCAAAGGATAAAAAGCGCTTATTTCTCTGGGGACACTGTTAGCAGTGAGTCTTGCCTTGTGAAAATGATGATGCTGTTTCACTTCGGTTGAACCATTCAAAGGCTGCCATGGTGTTTACACAACAGCATGGACTGTGTCGTCTGTGTTTTAAACAGGTTAATCTTCTGTGCGCCTTCAACAATGGATTCAAGCCTTAAACATGTTTTTAAGTCATCTGCGACTTCATTGGGTTTTATTTGAATCGACGTGTTCAGAAGCTGTCGTGAATGCAAGAGATTTCAAATGCCAGAGGTTTTGCATCACACGCCTCGAGTGGATCACTCACATTTCTCTTTTATGTTCCTTTCTCACTACTTTGGAACTTTCTTGATTGCCAAAGGATTCTGCAAAATGTGTTCCAGCAGCACAACAGGGTGCTCAAAGCGCGACAGCAAAAAGTGAAAAAGTGATGAATGGAGGTTGCGGAATTCAAGCGGTTAATTCATTTAAATATTCACGACGACTGATGAATCGTGTAAAATGTAAAAAAAACGAGGACAGTCTGCATATGCATTTAGTGAACTGTCATTTTTTTAATGAGTCGAGGGGCTGAGCTTGTTGCAAAGTCCCACCGTTCACTCTACATGAAGGTGTTACAGTTGAAGGGATGCGGCTCCCGTGGCTACAGTTTTCGTGGCAGTTGTTCAGTGGTGGCGGTGAAATGAACCCAGGTTGGCTTGAAAATCGATGAGACACATGCTGGATGTTTGAGGGAGGCTGCCTGCTCTGTGAACCCAGACCTTGGGGCTGCAGGCATCCAGGCAGACAGTGCCTTTCATCCAGAATCACTGTCAGGAAAAAAGAAAAAAAAAAAAACGCAGACCCAGAAGGGAGGATGCTGGCACACATTGTAGAAAAAATACTATGGGCCCGTGCAACTTGTGACTCATTTTTGTGAAAAATGCCACTTCACGTGACTCAACAGGCACGCTCTTGAGTCTTTGCTCCGAGGACTGGCCGAGCGTGGCTGTGAGTCTTGCTTTATTTTGATTTATATGCATGTGGATGAGTACGTGTGCTCATCACAGACCTACACAGGACATTATGCCACTCTGAAGTCAGGCCAGGAGAGCGTCAGCAGCGAGCGTGGTAGTGAATTGAAATGACGAGCAAATGGCTGTGACACAGCAACCAAAGCCCTCAGTCTCTTTCTTTTTATTGATGATTCAGTGCAGCCGGATGAATTATGAGCGTCACCTCCGCTCACAGAAGTAGCAGCTCTTGCCCGGCTGTGCAGTGACTCATTACATCGCCACCATCACCATGTTGAAGCTTTTGCATGCAGAAATCGTTCCACCTGCCTGCATGTCTCCACCATCAACACACACATCAGACCCACCGTGTCTGCGAAGTTAACTGTGGTCATCGTATCCACAGAACTGTAAAGATTAATGGAGTAGTCATAGGTCAACTCTGGGCAGATGCAGTTAGGGCTGGGAGATAAATAAACTTTCTCTTTAGTGCTGCCATTGTTGTTTATTTTCATCATAAATTCATCTGGTGATTATTTTCTTCTTATTTTTTCCTTCTTCTATGCAACTGATTCTTCACACCAGTTATAATTTTGTGCAATTGATTTTTATGTCCTATTTCTTTAACCTCTATATTTTTTTCAGTTTCTACTCACTTCTCACATGGAAAATCCGCATAAAAAGGGGGCACTGAAATTCATTTAATGACATAAAACTGCAAACTATCCCTTTTTAAAGGAAGGGACTATGAAATATGCTGTGTTGTGATTTGGCAATGACTATCAACGATGCTGGGTTAGTCGGGGAGGTGAACGTTGACCTCGTTACCAAGGTCAGTGATGCTTGCTGACCTTGAGCAAAACCTGTGATGGTGTGAAATACCTAAAAATATGTTTTTATGAACAGTTTATTTTCAACATGTTATAGTTAATTGTAAATGTCATTAATACCCTGTATCAATACGAGGTTTGTGTTATCATTGTGATAATGATATTCACAGCAGAATTCATTTTGACCACATCACCACAGTTCGGGTCCATACAAGCAGGACAGAATAGCTCTTTGTTTGACGTGACCTCTGTGTAATTTCATGGAAACCCCAATTAAATCACATTTTCATAACAATGTGTCCTAACTGGAGTGAACACCCTGGGCCTCCCCGATGATGCCAATTCCAGTGTGATTGTGAGGAGATATTGGAAATGTAGATGTATTTGCTCATTATGCCCAACAGCCACTCTGGGTTATCTTTTTATTGGCACAGCAGGTTATTATGAAGCTTCAGCTGAATCAAATATGTTGGGGCAAAAAATGTTCTGACGGTTTTTAGTCATTGTGGGAGTAAAGCCGAATTAGCTTCACCTCCCCTGTCAGGGAATGATTTGTGATTCATTTTCTACATAAATGCAGAATTTAGGTTATTAAGTTAAACAGGGATTTAATAGTGTCATTGCACTACCTGAACAATGATAGCAAATAAGAATAAGCTTCAGAATAATTTACTCAGGAGTAGATTGTGAAATGTGAGAATGCTTGACAGGGACAGTCAAATTATGTCCAGAAGCCAAAGCAGCCTTTCAATTAGAGGAAGAGCGCACTTACACGATCAAATGTGTCAAACGTCTAGACTACAGACTCATGATGCCTCGCGGTATGCTCAGTGTAGATCTGTCCAAAGAAAAATGTGACACTTTGTGATGAGTGGAACATAACATAACAGACTCTGACGTTTAGACTCTTAACGGTTCTGTGCAGAGCGCAGAGCTTTTCTGCAGAGCAGCTCTTTTTTTCACTGTCCTCTGCAGGCCCATTTTACATCAAAGTGTGTTTTTTTTACTGCATGCCACTTTCACTACGCTAAAATCTGAATTTTTTTCTTTTTTTCTTTGAAAGGTCACACATGTACTGTATATTAGTGGAGATATGACATTAGTTGTGTATGATCCATGGGAAGTGAATGATAAATTATGCATAGTTATGTCATGAGGCACATGTACATATGTATGTGCAAACACCTAATTTGGAAAGTCTTCCCAAATGCTGCAGCTGGTATTAGATTTTGAATTTGAAATAAAATGACTCCTCCCATGATTTTTAACTTTAATCACAGTGAAATATGGAGCTTTTAATAGATGCCTGCAGTCCCTTCAAGGAAAACCCAGATTTCATATCAGGAAAGGTCAGTCACTCCTGTTTTAATTTAGAAAGCTTATATTTAAATTATAGGCTGTATAAGAATTTAATGCTTATTCAAGATTCATCTTGACCATGTGTGTCAACACAAAAGTTTTCTTGATGTGTTTGGAAATATAACGCTGACAGAGAGCAGAGGAGTAGGAAACGTTAGCTGGCAGAAGGTCTCCCTGTGTTGTGCCTGACCTCGAGTGCTGTGGGGAGGCATATTGTGATCAAAGCTCAGCAGCTAAGCTCTGCCTAGAGATAGATATGTTTTAAATGCATAGCCATTGGCCACTTACATGCACACGCACAAATGTATGCATGTATGCATGCAGCCGTGCACAGTCCGAGCACTGAAAGATACTCATGGAGCAGCTTGATGCGTGCAGACACTGGTAGAACAACTGTGGGCTGTGTTATTGGTTTGTGCGCGCCTATCGTGCACGGAAAATGATGTAATCTCTTGTGACATGGATCATTGGAGAAAGAAGAACAAGGGTAGTGGGGAGTGGACAAAAAAATAAAAGGAGAGAGGGAGAGGAGGCAGTGTAGGGACGAGCTGAGGAGGGTGTTGTTGTGGAGCCGGTGTGGGGGGTGGTAGCAGGGATGAGGAGTGCTGCAGTGTCATTGATTTCAGAGTGGTTGTTTGGCAGTGTTATTGTCGTGATGCAGATCCGATACAAAGTGGCAGATAAGACGGCCCATTAAAAATCACCTCTGGTCTCTCTACGTCATGTAGGTCAGATTTGAAGATGTGTTTTCTGCCTTACGCTAAGGTTATCACTCACCTACCGAGCAGGACAGAGAGGAACCACAGAGGTACTGGGAGAACACAAACAAGGCCACAAAGGAAAGAAGGAAACAAGATGGGTGAAACTCGAGCCAGAATACAAAATTGAAACCAATGGCACCCACTTGGTTTGAATGAAGACAAGCAGAGTATCTTTCTGAAGGACTCGGGCTCGCTGCACAACATCTGCTCATCCTATCACACAGCCAGACTGCTGGGACACCTGGCATACGTGCTCTACTTACCATGCTGTTTGAAGTACATTTTCTGTATTTAACTATCAGTCAAAATGGTGGCATGTAAGGCTTCCTTAACTGTCATTTAAAACAACATATTTGACACATTTGAAATTGAGCCAAAAAACACAGCAGCAGGCTTCTGATAGATGAGCAAAACAGTCTATCATACAACTTAATAGCATAGCCCTATAAACTGCATACACACGTGTGTAATAGAGTGTGACAGCCGTGCAGTAATTACTACCTTTGTGAGCTCAGTCTTAAAGATAAGGTATTTGCACGAGGCTGCCTTATATGCAGCTGTTGCTTTTGTTGTATCCTCCTGTTCCAGATCCATCAACACCTTCTGAACCTTTTCCAAAATTACGTATTTATTTCAGGTCTGACACATCCCTTACTCCTGTTTGTATCCACACAGCGGAAAGCTCATTTACAGTACAGCTCCACGGCCTACTTTGAATGTCGACACTACATATGTTATTACGGGGTAGAAATAGCAGCGAAGATGTCCCAGAAAACTCTTCATTAAATTGCCTCATGCAATGGGACGCTGCTATTGCAAGTGAGAGCTGCAACGTATTTTACATAGTTAAAAAAAGTCACGATCTTTACGTTAATGTGCAAGCTTGTGTTCCTTTTTGTGCCTGGGGCTTATTAAAAATGGCTCAGTAAATGCAGAAACTGTGCTTACAAATTCAAATGTCTTAAATGGCTTACACATGCTTCTAAACGAGTCTCAATTCACTTGTAATGGCCACAGCCATCTCGCTTTCTGTTAGAGTTGTTTTCTATGAGAAGGCTTGGTCAATCAAACTGTGTTACATCAGGTTTGCGTTGTGACATTCTGCTCTGTAGAACCGATGCAGCTCCAATATTCTTCAGCCCCTTATGGCTTAATCAAGACTTTATAAAAACAGCTAATGAATCACTTCACTTCTCTCCTATTAGTTTAAGTGAGGCGAAGCGAAACGCTACATCTCCGATGCGTAACAAATGCACCTAATGGAGGCATCAGAGCTTTACATGCGTGAGAGAAATGTTGGTAAAGAGCGTTGCTGCCGTGTCACCTCCAGCATTTTGGCAACTCACTCGGAGATGCAGTGTATTTTTCCATGCTGAAACTGTATGCTGCAGGTGCAGATGTATAGCCCTGCATTGGAAAAAAGGAAGAGAGAGCGATGTGTATGTTTTGACGGGAATGTTTGGGGGCTGGATCTGGCCATTAATAATTTACATGGAGAATTATACAAGTCGCTTTCTGTGCGTGGTTGCAAACATCCACACCTCGCATGACCCTCGGGGCTTCGAGGTGTGTTCACTATCCATTGATAAAGTATTCATCTAAAGCATCACCAGAGGCAGCTTTATGTGATGTGCCCGCCCTGCACAGGAGCTGTATTGTGCCACTTTGCTAACATTCAGCAGCTTTGGTGGTGAGAGGGAAGCCTTTAGTCACAGTCTGAGTAATCTGCTTCTATGGTGGGTGGCTGCCGGACTCTTGGATTGGACAGCGGGCATTTAGTGGGTCCACATGAAAGGATATTGCGCCTCGCACAATCCATCAATAGCAGTCTGTGACTTTGTTCCTCCTGTCGGCTTCTGTGTGCTGCTTGTGTATGTGGGAGAGAAGAACACCCCCCCCCCTAAAAAAAACAATAGAATAAGTATAATAACCATGGAGAAACAGAAGGTCTGCTCGCACACATGCAAAAATGGGTGAACGTGCGCGTGGCTGTGTGTTGTGTTTGCATGTAACTGTTGGGTTATGTTCAAACGCAAACAGCAGCTGGGACCAGATTCTCACTGTGTCTTAATTACGCTCCTTTGTTGCTAGGGGCAGATTTTCTAGAACAAGAAATTTGACCTCAGGCAGTATAACAGTTATGCTAATTTTCATCTGCGGTGGGAAATGTAAAATCTTGCTCTCAGTGCCTTGTCACAGCAATTTGAATGCCTCAGTCTTCAGGCCGGCGAAGGTCTTTTCTGAAAATTAGGTCCGCAGCTGGCATTGTGTTTCATGGCACTGGAGTCAGGTCGTTGCAAGAAAAAGAAAGAGCGAGGGAAGGAGACATGGAGAGAAGTGGAAGATGTGGTTCATTCTCCTATCGGGGTAAAAGGCTAATCTCCCAATTCCCATTACAGTCCCTCAGTTAGCAGACACTGCAATCCGGTGTGGCACACATTTCCATACACAGGAGTGACTGTGCTGTAGGCTCTCCTAATGCATCTGGCTGTCTTAGAGTGGCAAAGCACTTTTGTATTTATTCTTAAATCCAGACCTATTGTTAGCTCAAGATGCATAATGGAAGACTACTTGAAAGTAATGAGAACAGATATCAGCGTTGCTGTAAGCTTTTAAAGCCTTGTTTGTTTTCTGCGTTGTGTTCAGAAACAGGAATGTAAAGACATACTTTGGCTCGCCCACAAGCACTTTTATAGATTCATTTATGTTGTCTAAGATCAGAGGTCGCAGTACAGAGACATTTCAGAGACCCAAATACTTCTGACATTTAGTTCTTGTTGTGGATCATGTTCCTTATTTATACTTTTGTCTCATAGCTAAAAGCCATATGTGATTTCTTTAGCCACATTTGTATATGTATCTCTGTTGATGAGTCTTGATTGCATCTGTCTTGGAGATCCCAGTGCTGTGCCATCAATTTGTGTTTCCCCTAACATGATCTTGAACCTGACCTTAGCCCTGACCTCAACCAGATAATCTCATTGATGCCTGTTTGAAGCTAAACTCTGACCCAACCCCAACGATGGTGGGAGGCACTGTGGGAAACACACACGGGGGATGACTTTGCAAAAGTAGATCTGGCTACATGCAAGTGAGGATTGACCCTTGTTGAAGAAGTGAGGGTAATGCAACAGAAGGTGTTTGGTAACGGATAAAGAGCACCAAAAGAATCTCAGTTAAACAATTTAATTTCAACAAAAGCAGTGTATCCAGAAATGAAGACGTTTACGACTCGTACTGAAAGACTGTCAGTGAGGCCGAAGTTTTTCTCATCATCACTCCCACATACAGATGTTTCAGTGGCTGCACTGATCAGGGCTCTGATATGCCCAACGACAGCACCTGCTGCGTGGTTGTATGTGTTGAAATTGCTCGATTTGTGTCACTCTAGCAGTTTAGCATTATCACTGGGGACACGCTCATTGGCTATTTCCACAGATTGCTCACTGACCTAGTATCAATTTGGAGGAGCAGGGTTGGTATACATGCTGGAGGGCTGAATGCATTTACACCCTTTTAACATCTGGCGGGAATGTGTCTCATTTGCACCTTGGCCTTTAGCCATGCTAGTGATGTGTATCTAGAGATGGGCAGGGATTGGTCCACCATTTTGGTTGGATGGATTGCCATAACATTTTGTACACATATCTGTGAATCCTGGTGACTGATGAATGCCTACTTTTCTTTTCCTCCTCTGCCACCACGGGTTAACAGGTTTTATTTTAAGTGATATATTTTGGTAACTGATGCATGCATTGCCATGACAATCAGGAACAATCAGGATGACATGACTGTGCTAAGATAAGCATGAAAGCATTGTGAATGTGAGCATATGAGGTTGGTTATTTTGCCTGACAGAGCAGCTAGCGAGGCTGTAGAGTCTTGGTCTCTTGGTTTTATATTTGCCAGCTATTCACTTTGAACAATCTGCATGAAGTGATTAAGTTTAAATGAGGTAAAATGTTCCCATCAAAAACTCAACTTAAAATGATGACCCACCAGCTCTGTCACTGTTGCTGACTTCAGGGACTGTGGCAGCGAGGTCTGAGTGAGTGATAGGCATTTGGTCCTGGAATCATAATTACTTTAGACAGATGGATAATGATTGTTAAGAAGAGTGTCTCCCGTGTGCAGCTACATTGAAACTGAGAGGAGATTGTCCAAGTGAATTGGGGGAATTGCTTTGGGATTCTCCTCATTAATTTCCATTCATCTGATCGCTCAGCAGCGTGGGCTTTCATTTCTGAGTTATGCTTGTTCTCAAATTGCTGTAAAAGAGGGGTAAAGGCCGTTTTGTGTTTTTTTCCCCCCTTGAGTTCAAGTAATGGCTGAATACAAAGATGAATGTATGTGCATTAAAAGTACAGCTTGAGTGAATGCTGCGGTGTAGGCGTATGGTAAGATGAGCCACGATGTGTTGAAGTTAAGATGTTTTGTTGTCTGTGTTTTAAATGATAGGTTTATATGAATCATTTTAATAAGAAAACTTGCACTGTGTTCTACTGTAAGCTCACAGCGTTGACATTGTCCCTCGAGATCCTTTATTAGGCTTTGAAAGTTCTCTGCTTGTGATCTGTGAACTTGAGTGTCAAGGTTTGAAGTCAGCTGTGTCTTTGTAGTGAAAGCTTTTATTCCAAAATTCTTTAGTAACTTCAGAACTAATACTGAAATGCATGGCCAGTGATAGCCTTGATGTTAAAGATGGGGTCCTTAGAGACTGGATATTTGAGCTCTGCTTTGGGAGACGTTAAACTTCCAGTATTTCTCTTTCCAAATGTCTTTGTGCAGTTGCCCTAAACAAGCTTCTGAACTCTCAGCCTCTGGAGCCTCTGCAGCAGCTGACATACTGTAAACATGACGGTGTTATTGCTGAACAGCTGTAGGTTTAAGATGGTGAGAACAAGCTGGATGTGAAGCAAAGCATTGATGGGAAACGTGTGTTTGTGTGTGTGTGTGTGAACCTCCCTAAATCATTAAAGGTTAAAAACGTATGTGCCTGATCAATACATCTCTGGGGAAAAGTTCTGGGTGGACTGCTGTGACAGTGATGAGAAATACAAATCCTTCAGGACTCAATAAGCTGCAGCACAACACAAAGCAGCCTCTGCAGAATATGTAAGTTATGTTGACCAGGATCTTGGTTTGAACTGCGGGCTGTGGACTGTGGTGTTTGATGCCAAGCGGAAGAAGCATCTGGCTGCTGCGTTGATTTGGAGTTAGTTCCACTGAAGCGTGCAGGAGAGGCTCAGGAGGAAAGAGCAGCAGTGGAGGTGTCAGCTGCTTGGCTGAGGGACCCGTGAATTGTGTGTCTCCTTGCTTTCTAGACCAGGGAGACTTTTATCACCAAAAACTGCGGGGCAGGTGACAGACTGCACCGTCCAGCTTGTCTCCTTTCATTTGGATGGTGCTGAAGTTGGAGGGTTAGCAGCTATAGATGTGCGCTTTGTTACATTTCTTTGGCAATGTATCATTATCTGCAAAGTTTGCTTCAATAATCCCTGTTACTTCTTTCTGAGGGAGGCTTGTGATTTTATGTGTGAGCTTGTCAAGAGAATCAGGCCTTTATCAAAGCTTTCAGCATTTTATCAGGCCACAAGAGGCCCGACCATCTGTCTAGCAGGATTAGTTTTATACGGAAGTTTCCTGCTTTTCTGCTCATTTTCTGATAAAAGTAGGATTTTGGGGCGGGGTGCATGCGCTAGCTCCAGCAGCAGAAAAGTACGCATTGTCTGACCCTTGCCATGGATTAAGAAACAGCAGTGGGGTCTGCTTCCTGCAAACCCCCGCTGTTAAAACCTCGCCTGCTTCCGCCACTGGCCGCCACAATTAGACTCCTCTGCCAAAATGCTTTATTTCACTTCGAGCACTGGTTTTTCAGTGAAATGCTCGCTAATTGTTTGGCTCAGCATCACAGCTGCTTATATTTTCAAAGTGACCCATAAATCACTTTCAGCACATGAAACAGAGCAGTGCATGCAGTAGAAGTGTCCCTGCAGTCCGTACCTGTGCTCGCTGCTGCAGATCATCCTCCCTCTGAAGGCGTTTCTCTTGAAGCTATGTCTTACATATCTCAGTGATAAGCGTCTGTCGGGCTCTGTTTTGGCACCCCCGGGGTCTGATGGTGCTCCCCGCTGAAGCATTAGCAGGCTGCTGGAATTCATGTAGGGAACACCTCAGAGAGCAGAACCCGTACTGTCAAATATAAATGAGTACCTACCTGTACAACAGTTGTTAACTTAAATAGGTGTAAAACATTCCTAGCTGAATCTAGGTTAGACGTTCTAGCAGAAGAGGTAATTACATAGGACTGAATGACATTGCAGCTAGGTTGCATCAGTGCTTTAGAAATATGTAAAGGAAAGAGGAAAGAAAAAAGAATTACCATACGTAAGCTGGAAGGCAGTACGGTATGTTGTATGTTATCAGAAACACCGTCCTCTACCTGTTCTTGTCTCTTGTCTCTTTCATTCTGATCTTATTTGATATGGTATAACTTGGTCATATGGGCGCTATGCATGTTCCCAGCTTTGTTCTTTGCTGAGAAACCTGTCACCATTCACCATATTATTCTACATAATTATAGTTCACAACTGCAGAACTTCTGTCACATTGCATTTCTCTGTTGGCTGTACAGTAAACAGTAGTAAAAACAATACATAGGCGGCTATAGTGGAACTAAATAGTAAGTATTGTGAGCTGATGTAGGTCAGCTCTTTATCTCACTCCACTCCACTCGCTCAGCAGCCCATTGTGAGTCACGGTGACCTACAAGATGTCAGGAACATTTGTACAGTACAGACCAAAAGTTTGGACACACCTTCTCATTCAATGAGTTTCCTTTCTTTTCATGACTATGAAAATTGTA
>JBAJHX010000062.1:16997767-17009583 GCA_037176925.1 Amniataba percoides
TTAAGCCAGCTGCACTCAGCAACACAGTCCCCTTTGATGTGGGACCATTTTTAGTGTGGAGTATCAGATGTGCGCAGCTTTCTGTTGATATCTGGAGGTGTCTGTCATCGCGTTTCGAACCTTGAGTCTTTAGCCTCTCCACTGCGGGGCCTTCTGAACCATTGAAAATGACATCACCCCCAACCCAGCCAATCAGACGACTCAACCGTGCGCTGCGCCCTCCCCGTCCCCCCACCCCCAGTCCCCTGCAGGGACTATCCTTGCCCTACTTCTGAGGCGCCGTGAAGAATTGGCTTCTTCTTTTCTCTCTCTCTCCCTTTGCCTCTTCACGTCAAGAAAAATTGATTGAGGCAAAGGAGCTGTAGGGGGTGTAGTGTTCACACTTTGAAGATTGTGCAAAATGGCACGTGGCTGCGAATCCACGGAGGGAGAGAGAAAAAATCCTTATTATCCTATATAAATGATGTTATTCGTTTTTTCAGGCATCGTCTCCTCCCTGTCGGTTGTTTGTGCGTGTGTGTTGAGAAAATGACTGGCTGGCGATTTGTGTTTATTTGTGGGGAATACACACATTTAGAGTTTTTATGTGGAGAGGAAGCCAAATCAATTTGGCATGTAATGAAAACATAAATCAGAGAAATGATCTTCTGGAATAGATATTCACCTTGAAAGATACCTGATACCAACACTCTTAATTTGTCACGCAGTAAAGATATTTTTCGCCAGATCAGCCTGCAAGTGGCCTGTGGAAGACTCCTCGTCTCAAAGTGGCCACACACACTCACGCCAGAGCAAGTGGAAGTGATTCCATTGACTTTTGATCTAATGCCTTCCTAGCTTAGATGGCTTTTCACTGCTCTGTCCATTGAGACCCAGTCTAGCCTGTGCTAATCCTTTTTTCATTCTAATGTCTGTATTGATGTGGCCGTCTTAAACCTCTCAATAGTGACATGGGGCAGGCGGCGGGCTGCTGCCCACCCAGGCAAAGGCCAGAGTCCCTCCAGAGAGAGATGCTGCCCATCTTCACCAGGAGGGAGACGTTGACTCCAACACTGGCACAGCACACTGCTAGATAGCATCACAAATTAGGATCATTATGTGCTGCTCAGGCCAGTTTATCCGAAGGCTGATTAGGCCCTGTGCCAGCCTGAAAGATGATGTCTAAATCGAGGGCACGAAGCTTTTAAATGTTACCACACCGCAGATCAATCTGGACGTACCAAGCATCGATTCTTCAGTGATATGTTTGCAGTCCAGCCCAGAGAGCAGATGAATGATGTTCTTATTCGACATTTCAGCATTACATTTATTGTTGGGCTCATATTCTCACCCCCTCCTATTAAATCAACCTAGCCTGCCTTAGTATTCAACAATAACAAGGCGTTTACCTTGTTTGAACTGAAATTTTTCCCTGACTACCTAACCAAACTTTACCCACAGCACCATACGTGAATGTGTAAACCATCTCTGGAAATGCAAACTTGAAAGAGGTTAAAGTGCACAGGATTAGAGCTGGACATGGTTTAATCATTTCATAACCTATCAGAAACACTGCATGGTGTGTTAATCTTAAATGATGCAGACAGAAAGCTTCAGATCTTTCACATTTACAGTCGTGAAGTGTGGCGAGGGAGAAGTGGTGGAAATTACCAATTGGTTTGAGTGTGCGTCGGTGAAGACTAGCTGTTGGCAAAAGGGCAGCTGGAGAATGCACTTCAAAGCGGCACTAACTCAGCTGTGTGTTTGAGTTTGGAGGAGAGGACGAATGAATGAAGATGCTTAAAACGATGCAGCAGCGGGCGCGCAGAATCCAGAATAAAGCCACTTTACAAACAGACTGACTTGTCCGAAGTGAGCCAAGAGTTATGGACGTGAATTCCCATGTGCCGGCACGTAAATCATTTATTAGACAGCTTTGGTGACCTGGCATCCTGCAGCGCCGCGTGGACCCGCCGGGCAAAATCAAAACAAAGTTTCTCCCAGTGACTGTCACATCAAGTAATGATTCACATCACTGCACCTTGTGGCTCAATCTATCCTCTCTGGCAGGCAGAAAAAGTTAATATGGTGTCAACAGTTGTTAGAACTATTGTTGTACTAAGTGTTAAAAAATAATAATGAACAGCAGGAAAAAAAAAAACAAGGACAGAAATTAGTCTGTTCTACCACAGTGTTATAAGGAGGAAAGGCTCCTGTCAAACATGAGAGTCAGAACTTTTTGTTTTACTCAGTTTTAATGAGGCACAGACAGAACTTGGGGTGTACGACTCATCAAACCCATTTTCATGTGATTGTTTTATGAGTAAATAATCAGTGATTTCTTTAGACTTTTCATTATCCCTACAGGAAACATACATGTGTTTAGTTTAGTTTGAACTCGTGTCACAAAGCCATTATTAAAATTTCATTTCACTTCATTTGGTTCTCTCTCTGTTTGCACAACCAACTATTTTGTTTCACACCAGAGTCTGAATGGCTCACACCAGCCGACTCAAACCAACCAAACGGGTGAACACACCAGACTTGGTTAGAGCAGCGCCGAACTGATGAGCTGTGAAAATGCGCCCAGTGTGAGCCTGCATTTTGTCGTCTTTCACACTCGATGCTTCTGTGAGCGTGCTCGAGCTCAGTCCTGCTTACAGTGAGCAAAACGTTCACGCTCACTTTACACTCTCAGTCATGTTTACAGAGGCCGCACTCCCCAAAACTGACTGAGCTGGAAAACGTACCCAGTTAGCCCCAGCGCGCTCTGCTATTAGTAGAAATTTACAGAGCGCATAGCCTGCTGCAGACTTGAAAAAGTAAATCTTGCAGAGGCATCCTGCTAATTGAGTCATCCACGTGTTGAATTATGCATTAAGTAGAATCTAGCCCTCACCAGAGGAAGCTTCCCCTGATCAACATTACATTAAACGGCAGTTCTGGAGAGGCTCAGCGAGAAAGCTGAACTGTCCTCAACCCTCAGCGATGTGGAGATTAATGTGCACTCACTCACCGGGCATCTCTCCCGAGCGCACCTGTCTGCTGGGATCTTCAACAAGGCACAGGAGCCGGCCTGGATTTGTGTGTTTTACGCGCGTTTGGGTTTGCACTCAGGCGTCAGGTTGAGTCGACTGCCTGGCGCGTGCACATAATGCTTCCGTGCGGTTGTATTTTGGCTTGTTTTCTTTATTTATATTTAACGCTGCTTGGATAGTATGAGGCGAACACTTACTTCCTGCTCTCCTCACAGCTGTCTCCCGCCCCTGTAGTGAGACCGAACTAGCAGATGATGAAGCTTTCACACACCCTGCTCCCGCCGACAACATTTCTCCTTATTTTTCATTCTGCTAATTTAGCTAAACTGTGAGTGGTTTGTCTCTTCTCGGCGCTCTTTGTCTCCTTTACGCTCCCCTCATTCTCTTCTCAGTCAGAGAACAACATCAGAGGGGAGGTTAAAAAAAAAAAAAAGAGAAACTGCTTTTACTTTGACTCCCCTCTTGTTCCCTGTTATCTTCTCGTGGTTGTTAACCGTAGATGAGAGAGTTGTTACGTCTCTATTATAGCCTCTGTGTGTGTGGCATCGCAGCAAAGGTCAACCACTGAGCTATTTCCCTGGTGAGCCGCTGTGACCCGTCTGGATAGGCAAACAGAGGAAGTGTGTATGTGGTTCTACCTTGCTGGGCTTTTGTGTGTGTGTGTGTCTGTGTGTGTGTGTGTGTGTGTTCCGGTGACCTTGCTGTGGCGGCTCAGGCTGCAGCAGACCTCGGCTCTCTGAGCGGAGCGGGCAGGTCTGAACTGTCCCTCAGTTGAAATCTATGAATATCTATGAGAAAGCCGAGAGGACACTAAGCTGCAGAGACAGTGACTGATGTGTTTGTGTGTGTACAGATAAAAAAAAGTAAACGGCTCTGTTTTGGCATGCAAACGCACAGCCAGGATGTCTTTTTTTTTTGTAGTCTCACTTATCTTTCTCTTCCTTTCACTCGCCCCACAGTAAAACTCAGTGGGTGCCTTTATTCTGTCTTTCCATCACACATCCTGAGCACTCACACACTCTTCAGCTGTAATGCTAATGTGAATAAAACACCACTGGTTGCCGCTTGCAACAATCTCCCACCAACAAAGCCAACAGAAAAAGTAAATTGGGCTGCAGTGTAAGCCCCTGACAGCCACAGCGATAGTCACAGAAAAGCTTCTCACACTAGAGGAAGTCAAGATTAAAGGACAACATATGACGGTGTTGGTGGACATCATAGGGTATTTTCTGTTTAATTATGTATTATTCATTATAGTTTGCAAACAGAAGTTGTGTTGAAAAAGAATGAAGATGAATGAATGAAGCCACCTTTCCTGGAGAAAATTAAGTTAAGTGAGAGTTAAGTGAACTCTCTCAGCTTATTTTTACTTGGTTATTATTCAGAGGAACTTACTGTAGATGTGCTTTTCACTACGATTATACCCTAAATGATCATATTTGACAAATAAACTGGAACCTTGAATATGATGGTAGCGTCTGACAAATTAAAATAAATACATAAATATAAAGATGATTTTTATTTATTTATTTTCCTGCGTTTTGATTGCATACATCAGATTTTTTAGGGATATTTTTAAGATATCCCACTGATGATGCAGAGGTAAAAAAAGAAACCCTCAAGTATCAAATATGATGGCGTTATTAAAGGGTTAATTAAGCATTTTAGCATGCCAACATCTGTTTATTAGCACTAAACACAACGGCAGGGGCTCATGGGAATGCCATCAGGTTTTCAGGTATATTTTCAGGTATTACACAAATAAAAATTTGACCCAATAATGGTGCTACATGAGGAGTCAGGAGACCGTCTGCACCAAAATGTACTGGAAATCCATCAAACTGCTGTTGAGACGTTTCACAGTGAACCAACATTGTTAATCACCAAGATATATCCTCTGGGAACACGTCAGTACAGTATTTTAAGGCAATCCATCTAATAGTTGGTGAGATATTTCAGTGTGGACCAGCCAACAGACTGATGGAGCCATACCGTTTGCGTATAGCGTTGTATAATGGTACACTTAAGCACAGAAAAAGTTGAGCAGTGCTTCAGCGTATAGGGTATATCTAATTTACATATTGCAATAAAAATATTAAGTATATACTGTACATACAGTGTAGTCATGATTATACACATATCCACGGGTATGTTATTTTCCTGCTTGTAGTTAAACAGCCATACCAAATTATGTAAATAGATGGATGATGAATTAAAGAATTCAACCCACTGAGTGAAATTCTGGGTCCCTCTGCGAATTATTTATCATTTAAAAGCCACCGACTTGTACAACATTTCACGCAGGCAGTCTGTGGGCTCAAAGTTGCACAAAAATCTTGAAATTCATTTACCAAGCGTCCCCACTGGAAAACTGCGTAACCAGCGTAACCAGGCCACTCATGTACACTGCTAATGGCCTGCCCCCTGTGTAACAATGTACATGTCTATTGAATCTGTAATTATTTAATGCCATATTAGTATGGAGTTAGGGCAGAGGCATAACAGGGACACGGTAGTATTAAAACACTTCAGAATCAGATGGAGCTTGTTTAATATTAATGAATGTGAACCCTATCACTGAGCTGTATCCACGGCACTTGTTTTTCGTTTCAGTGGCTTTCCCCCGTGCTTCTGTGGTAATCATGTCGGGACCAGTGAATTGAGCGAACACCGATGTTTGCAGTGGAGAAAACAGATAGTGACTTTAACATATGGTATAATTACATAGGATGGTAATTAGGACACTGTCTTGCATCCAGTGTTAGTTCGCACAGTTAAACTCACGTGGAAAGCTCCTACCATGATGCTTCATTTGAAACACTTGACTTCTGCAGCCACTTAAAATACCGATAAGTGGTTTGATCTACATTTCCATAACCAGCTACTTTTATTGGGAAATGTGAGCTTCCTCCTGCAGGTCACTGACAATATGCTGCCTCTTTACAAAATGCTGATTCTGTGTAAAATGTTTTAAAACTGCAGTTCCTTCCTGTAACCAGCCTGAACAGCCACAGGCAGCGGTGATGGAGCTGAACTCCCCGTGGTTTGTGTAAATATCAAATTCTCCTTCTCCGTGTGCCGGCCTCTGTGCCACTATTGGCTCACAGTGGGAGCCCTGACTCTCTTCTCAGCCTCAGTGCTTTTGGCCAGACATTAGTGTAGACAGAGAAAGTTGGAAAAGGTAGGGAGAGACAGAGGGGGGAAAAGGATGCCTTGAGGTTGGCTTTGTGAAGAGGAGAGGAGCAGCACAAACTTTTCCTTCCCACATAAGAGCATTTTCATGCAGTAAGGAACAAGGTCGATAAAGCCAAAACACAGGAGCTCCATATTTTGTCAATATGGAGTCAAGACCAGATAACGAAAGACAGAAAATATCATGCTTTAGAAATGTGTCGTTTGCAGCAACTACAAAACAAACTAAGACTCAAAGGTCCACTTTCCCCAATCCGAGAAATGCATCTTGATCCTTCTTAGTAACTAAAAAAGGCCGTAATTGCCCCTGTTTCACAAAGCATAATTGCCAACTAGGTTAAGCCTCTGACTCTTTGATTTTTGATTATGATTTGGTTATTTTGATTTGGCTCTTTGACTTTAATTATGCATTTAAGCTTAGTTCAAATCACATATTTTAATCTACTATTATTACTATTATTATACCATTATGTATAATCACATTATCTAGTTAATCACATTATCCAGTCCATGAGGGCAACAAACGGGACATTTTGTTTGTGTTTTTGTGTTTTTCCCATGGTGGTTAGATTGTTTGAGATCTGAAGTCATTAAGTGTGACAATATATATTTTTTTCTTCATCAAGGAGCCTGCAAACATCAAACCCTTTTTTCTCAGCTGTTCCCAGAGTTACTTCTGTGCATACAATGATCGTATAATGTTTACTGTAACCTGTATTATGCAGACGGGTGTGTGCTGTAGTACAGTACGTGGACAAACAACGTCTCCCTGTTGGTCGCAGTCGGGAGTAAGACGAGCCAGAGAGAAGAAAAAAACAAACACACTCAGAAAGAGAGAGAGGCCTTGGAGAGCGGAGGAAGTACCCTGATAGAGATCCGTCACAGAGAGGGGAGAAGGGCTGGATGATGGCAGAGAGTGCTCTATTATCTTCACTCCACAGGAGGGGAAGCCTCTCACCTCCTTCTTGTTATAACCGCCGTCATCTTCTCTCCTCCTGTCCAGCACCTCTTGTCTGTCTCTCCCCCGGGTTACAATACCAATAGTTGATTTTCAGCCTCCCTGAGAAACTCTTTCTGTCCCTGTATTAGAAGCTAATAAGTTTCTCGCCCCTTGTCTTGCTTCCCCTCATCCACCTACAGCTGCAGCCAACGTTGAAGCTTAATCTTTTATTTCATGCTCTGTGGGCGAAACCTGAAACACTGCTGTGCATTTTTGTATGTCTGTGAAATTGCTCGTTACATTTCGGTTCGTTTTAAAGGAAAGGCATATTCAACATATTCATTAAATTCCACTTTTCTGCAATTAAGAGCCAGCAGCATATTGACCAAACTGTAAATTCTGAATAAATGTTGAGCCTTCCCTGCTTCGCTGTTGGCAGACACGCAGGCCCTCGCTCTGCTCTTCACAATCCTCTCTGAGTTTGGTTCCTCTCTGCTGCTCCTCTGCAGATGCCAAAGCCTGCCCCAGCGGTGAGTTCATGTGTGCCAACCGCAAGTGCTTGGCCACCGTCTACGTGTGCGATGGCGACGACGACTGCGGAGACGGCAGCGACGAGCTCAAGTGTTCCTCCCCGCTCACCTGCGGGCCCAACCACCTCCGCTGTAACACCTCGGAGTGCGTCCCGCTCATGTGGAGCTGCGACGGGGACCCCGACTGCTCCGACAGCTCGGACGAGGGGCCTGAGCGCTGCGGCGGCGACGGGGTCCCGTACCTGCTGAACCGGCGGGCGAACTGCACTGCCGGGGAGTTTCGCTGTGCAAACGGGGAGTGTGTGCGGCTGACCTGGAAGTGTGATGGAGATCCAGACTGCAAGGACAAGTCTGATGAGTCTGACTGCCGTGAGTTTCTGGTTCTGTCTCTGTTTTGTTTCAACGTGATGCACATTTTTCTCTTTTTTTCTCTTTCAAGAGCCGATACAGTATAATATTTGTTGTGTCAACCCTTTTTTCCCCTGCATATTGAAATGTTGTCATTTACATTAATGCCGAACAGTGGTTCCTGTAACTCAATGTAACCATGGTTTTCTGAGGGAAGAGCTGTGCCTCGATTTAATCATTCTAATCAGGTTTTGAGTTTGATGTCTCACTGGAAATGTACACTCAGAGAGGTAAGTATGCATACTGAAATTGCTTGTCTCTCAGAGTGCAATTGATCTGCACTGTAGACCTCCAGTGCAGTGTGCTAAGAAGATGGTGGGGCGATCCATTCCTGCAAAACATTAAATCAATTTAGAAGATGGTGGTAAAACAGCTCAAGAAAGATTAAAAAAACATGAACAAAATATGCATAAAAATCATTAGAAAGATATTTTGCCTTTTGTCTTTGAACCTTGATTGACTGTTGTCTCCATATAAAGCAGTTTGATCTGCACAGGACAGTGTGTCAGTACAGAATTAAAAAAAAATTATCTTTTGTCGTTGTTTCAACAACAACATAGCATAGACACAGCATATAGTCCATTCTGTATGCAGTCAGGCTGAAAATTGGGACACAGCAGATGTCTCCATCTGAGAGCCACAAGAGAGGTTTTGTTCAAATGTCTGTTTTCATCTTGTTTAAGGTCAGATTACTTTTGGGTCGTGTTTTTCTTTCTTTGACTCAACATATATTGTATTACCACTGAATATTTCCACCAGAGAGGTTTTTACATTTACGATACTCATCCTGTTCAAAAGTGTCTCAGATCAATCACATTCCAACACATTCAGAGGTAATTATACTGAAAGTCAGTTTCATCATTAGCTTTGTGTGGACGCTGTGTTAGAATATGTTTGCTTTGAGAATGGAGTGCTGAAAAAAACCTCTGCAAACAAACAAACAATATTTCCTCTCTCTTCTGAGGTGTTACTTTGTCATTTAGCACATTTCCACTCTGTTGGGAGATGTGTGTTTTTTCCTAAATTTGTCTAGTGAAGGATGTGTTTCTGTTGATAAACACAGTGTGAAGATAGGGCCTTGTGATAAAACCTTTTTTCCTATTAGCTGGTCATGGATGGGGGAGCCCTGAAGCTCTTGTCTCACTAAGCCAGAGTGTGAAGCCCAGATAGTCCCACTATTCATTATCAAGATGTGCAGCGCACACATCAAACCCACCTCTCACACTCGGTGGTGTCATATAAGCAGCACTTACAAGAGATTGATGTTTTGTTTGCCGGCTGTATCCCTGCATTAAGAGAAGGGCCTGGAGACGGTACCACCAGGTATTTGACTAGAGGTTACTGTACTCTACCCTTCCATACTCGTCATATTCATTCACTTTATGTCTATGTGTGGGTTTCTTTGCCATAGAAATAGTATTTTCTATGGACTTTTTCAGCTGAAGACTATCTTGTCTGTTATTATGAATAGTTCACCCAGTGTGCTTGTGTCTGTATGCAGCACTGTGTTATTGGTGGATCAGATCTCTAGATTGATCTCCCAGATACAGAGAAACAGTGTATGAAGAGCATGCTCCTCGTGTTATATGTTTGTATGTGCATATGTGTATGCTGGTGTGTGTCCCGGCTACAGCGGCTCTGCCTCCATTACATTCCCTTCTGTTCTGCCCATCTTGTGATAACACTAAATCATATCCCCCCCAGCCATATATATTGCTTTTTAGTGTGGTTTAGAGAGGAGTTATATGAGCATACCGGGCCCCGTTGATGAAAAGCTTGTCTGTGCTTGGGATATTAATGAAATTTGGTGTGGCTTCATGCAGCCTCCATCTTTGCGTTACTATATTGGAAATCATTCATCACCCGCCCTCAGGTTGACCGAGGCAGCTCCCAACACAGGCTTTGAATGGCGAAAAGTACAGCACTGTATAATTATCACATGCTGTTTTTGATTTTTTGCATGCCTCCACAAAGGATTTTAAACATTTAATGACATTCCTTGCTTTTATTGGACAGGCGAAAGTAGAGAGACTGTTTAAAAACTGATGCTGGAAGTGTAACTAGAGGTTTTGGCTTGGTTTCAACCTCAGGATGTTGTATTGCTCTTGAAGGGATTAAAGGGGATTTACAAGTCCAATGTGTGCTTACGTGTGTGTGTGTGTGCCTCTTACAGCCCTGTTGACGTGTCGTCCTGATGAGTTCCAGTGTGGTGATGGTTCCTGCATCCACGGCACCAAGCAGTGTAACAAGGTCCATGACTGTCCCGACCACAGCGATGAATCTGGCTGCGTCAACGGTGGGTACACCTGTCATCGCTGCATGTCTGCCCGCCACAATTTTTCCTCCTTTCTGCCTGTTCATCTGTCTTCTTATTTCATACAAGTGTCTGTTTGAATCCTTCCTCGTATTTGTCATCCTGTCTACTAGTATTCATCTTTGATTCAGTGTGTCTCTGCCTTTGTTTTATACTTTGAAATAAGACAAAGTGCGTCATAACGACTTTGTGGGAACTGATTTCATGCTGAGTGTGATGAAAGTTTTTACATGCAGCAGCACGGCACAGTAAAGTAGCTGGCTACCTTACAAAGGAGTGGGATGAGGCTGCATGTCCAGTCTTCGTCCTCTTCCATTACTTCCTTCAATTTCCAAAACTCAAAAAAACAAATGAATTTGGCTGTTATTTTGTAAGCCAGTTTTTGACAGATGACTGCCTCATTTGCAGCCCTCTATTATTTCCTGTGGATATTTTGTGAGTTGTTACTGCTGCCATTTGAATCCAGTGTGGGAATGGCACACCCACCACTAACAATGAAGACTACTATATAGAGTGGTAATTACAGAATGTGATTATTTAAATGTCTACTGCAGAAAAATGCTGAACTTAAATAGTATCAAAAACAGGGTTTGATCCCATGAAATGGATTAGAACTTTCTTTAAAGCAAATTATGAGATTTTTCTGGACATAAATGATTGTGAAATGAATTGCTATAATGACCGCTGATGTTATGTTGTGTGGATCCAGCCCAGTGCAAGCTGATTTCATTATTTCTCCCTCTTCTGACTGATGCATAATTTACCAGCGTGCTGCAAAATTATTTTGCAGGAAATTAAGCCCTAGCACTGTGAAACTAGACCAAATTAAAGTTCAGTTTTTATTACACTAGGCGTTTTATGTGGGATGATATGAATATCTGAGTGTGAAGCATTTTTTTTTTTGCTGTCGCTTGTTTCATGTGAGCCTTCAATAATTTGGTGAACCACTGGAGATATTCAATTTGACTCCACGCGTGCTTTTGATGCATGAGGTTCTGAATCAGTTTGCAATAGCTTATGCAAATAAATGTTCATTAAGTTCACAGCTGATCTCTCTCCGGCTTTTCCGCTGCAGCCACCAAATGTGAAGGACCCCTGAAGTTTCTGTGTAAGAATGGAGAGTGTATCGACAGCTCCAAGGTGTGCGACTCTGTCAAGGACTGCAAGGACCGATCAGATGAGCCCAAGAAAGAGTGTGGTAAGAGGACTTTTCCTGCACACAATTAATTGGATGTAACCTCATCTCAGCTCAACAAATATTACCCCCAAAGTTTATGTATTGCTTTTGGTCTGGTCTGCGGTTTGGGAAAGAGCTTTTTCTTCATTTCTCGGTAGAAAGAAATGAGAGAAAGTGTCAGTGGATCCTTTGTCTCAGGCCAATGAGAGAGCCGTGCACATATCTATTGTAAATGGAT
>JBAJHX010000062.1:17022969-17036341 GCA_037176925.1 Amniataba percoides
GTGTGTGTGTGTGTGTGTGTGTGTTTCTCAGATGTAGCCAACAGGCGCCTGTACTGGGTGGATTCGAAGCTGCACCTTATAGCCAGTGTGGACCTGAACGGAGCTCACCGCAGGACACACATGTCGTCTGCAGAGAGGCTGGGACACCCGTACGCTCTGGCTGTTTTTGAGGTTTGTGTGCAATAGATTTTAAGGATCATCCAGCCTCCCACATCTCATCATATCATCTCTCTCATCAGCCTCACAGGGGCCTGCAGTGTGCCTGGGTGTTTGAATGTAATGACTGTTAAATTCAATTTACTGTATGCTCACTGTGTGTGTAATGCGTGTGTGTGTGTGTCTGTGTGTGTGTCCTTGTGTGTATGGGCTGTCTGTCTCCCTTGCGGGACTGACTGGCTGAGCATACTAAACAAACGACAGCTATAGGGAGTAGAGAGCAGCTTAAAGCAACACACACACTCTCATGCTTTTGGCCATCAGCCATCTTGTGTGTGTGTGTGTCTGATATGCTGTGGCCATCAGAGAAACTTCAATCTGGTTGTGTGCCAAGCAGTCTTGCAAATCTGCTGCCCCGTGGTTTCTATGTTGTGTGTGTTTGTGCCAGTGTGCAAGCACGCGTTTGCTGACAAACTCTTGTCTGGCATGTCTCTGTTGCTGCCGCTGCAGCAAAGTCCCAGCCAGTTTCAGATGGGTGGTAATGTCTTTACCCAAGGGGCCGTTCCCCGGTGGGGCTCCTCTCACAGGAAACAGGTCTCAGGAGGAACAGAGATGCGGGTTTCATTCAACAGTAGGTCACATCTACAAGCATGGATTTTTGAAAATATCCACTTGGGTCTGGATAACATTGTGAGCTGAGGGTTGTTATAGGACAAAAGAGAAGAAACTAAAGCAGAAGTACAGAAGTTTTATCAGCAGAAGTACTCATTTTGCAAAATGACCCCATTCAGTGTTTCACATTGTCAGGCTGTATTATATTATTGATGCATTACTGTCTAAGCAGCATTTTAATGTTGTTCCTGGTAGAGGTTGAGCTGTTTTACATGCTGCAGTTTATTCTATAAATGTACACTTATAATAAAAGAATTAACTGCTTAACTGTGGTACAAGTACCTGAAAATGGTTATACCTTATGAAAATGGATATTAGTTACATTTCACTGCTGCTGAAAAGCCTCTTGCCTGAAATGGGCCGACTGTTTGTCCTCTGGTACTGCCGCTTGCAACTTTCTCGAGAACCACTCAGCCATACAACTTTACACTTGATGCTGCCTTTCCTTGGATCCTGATCGGATGATGGTTGCAAAGTTAATCGAAGGACAGACAGATAGAGACTCCTTTCAACACCCTCGGTTTGCCCAGGGAGTATTGCAGTCAGCAGTGTTTTCAGTGAACCGCTTGAGTCCTCTGCAATACAACCGCCAAGGTTTCCTGCTTGGTCCAAACAGAAAATCAATCTAACATAAATGGCCATGGTTTATATGACTAGATGCATCCGAACTCACAGACTTACAGCTCAGAAGACCAAACTGTAAAGGGAACATTCAAACTGCACCAAAGTTAACACTGCACTTTGTGGGGTTGGGAGAGTTAAAGAGTCCAAAGCATGACCTTGAGGATTTTTTTTACTGTACTCTGCTGTGAGTCCACCCTGCAGGCAGCACTATAGTGGTAGTCAGGGAAATGATGATAAATCCCCTCTGGTGTAATACATAATCGATCGGGGGCTTCTCTGCCCTCTGTTCTGTCGCGACTACAAGGTGACCCTCGTGTTTAGGATGTTGAGCATAAACCAGCTCAGTGTTATTGAGTGGAGCTTGTTGTAGTGTACATCACATTACCATCTCTTTGTGACTCAATGACTGACTCAACACAAACACATGCACACACACACACACTGGTCGCGAGGCCCGTTGTCTCACTGGAGATCAGCTCGTAGTTTCTAAGGCAACCACAAAAAAAAGGAAAAACAAAAATGTCAGCCCCGGTCTAAAACTGTCTTTTTAAACTGCCAGTAGGGTGAACTTGGGAAACAAAGCAAACAAATCAATTAATAAACAACAAGCATGGTTAAAATGTGCCTTTGAGCGACTATTTCTCAGTCTACGTAGGATGTGTTATAATCATTTGAGACGCAACACTGCAACGAACCAGAACTGACACGCAGACACTTGAAGCCTATATAAAGAAACTGAGTGAGAGATTAAATCTTCCTCCACAACATGTCTCACTCCCATTTATTACATGCCTGCTGCTCTCTGTTCTTACTGCTCCAAGTGAATGAAAGCATGCCTTAGTTACCGTTAAACATCTGCACATGCATTTCGGTGATGCATTCATCCTCGTATTATTTGCTTCAAAAGCCCAATTAACGAGCTCTCTCTCCTGCAAAAAGAGAACGAATTAGACTACACATGGTAACAAATATTTATCGGTGCATGTTTCACTCTCGCTAATTTACTCAGTATTGTTTCCCTCAAATAAACTAGACTTGGTAGTGCTCTCAGCCGAGCCTTGACAGCCATTAGCACTGTCTATTCTTCCACAGCATGTGTCTTGTGTCTCTACTTTCTCTCCCTTTTGATCATTTTGTCCTTTTGTTTCTCTCTATTCATCTTTGTGAGGTTCGTATTTTGTTGATCCTGTTTCATTCAATTCATTATATTTTGCGTCACCTTGCCACTGACACATTTTAACATGGTCAGATTCTTTACGTATAACTTTCTAAATTGAACTTTTTCATCACAATTATCAATACATTATGCTATACTCTGTAAAATGTAATAAAGTATGTACTGTTCTAAGTTTATAACATGAAGCACACGTATCTACAAAAATGTAAAAAAGAGTGAAGTGAAGGGATTATGATTCAGATTATACAGTGAAAATGTTATGATAATCCTTCCAGTAGCTGTTGAGATATCTCAAATAAAACCATAAATGTCATCGTCCTGGTGGCACTAAAAGAAAAGTAATTTATTATTTAGGAACCACAACTGTCGTGCGTAATGTGGTACCAACCGCTAGATGTTGAGATTTTTCAGTGGGTAAGTGAACTTTACCTGCTGGTGGCGTTAGGAAAAAGGTCAAGGTACCAGTTTGTATAAGATTCATCCTCCAGTGACCAAAAATGTCTTTGCCACATTTAATGCCAATTTATTGAATTGTTTTTAGATATTTCGATCTGGACCAAAGTGGTGGACAGAGCGACAAAAAGTTATATCCTTAGTGGCAAAAGAATACTAATAACAAACAGAATAACCATGTAATTATCACTGAAATCACTTCAAGTCAAACACCATGTAAAATAAATGATATAAAAAATATTAATATTATGTTTACGAACTGGGATTATAAAATCAGACTTCGAAGTTTCCCAAAAACCATAAAGTTTCTATCCTCTCGAGCATGGTAGGGATCTCTAGTTATCTGAATCTTTCCTTCACCACCAACATGTGCTCTTAGCCTAACACAACCCTGACTAACTTTTCTACACGCTGCCCACATTAAGACCACGACTCTCTCTGTGTTTCAGGATCGCATCTACTGGACGGACAGAGACAGGGCGGCGGTCTTCATGGCCAACAGGCTGACGGGTCAAGACATCCACACGCTGGCTGAAAACCTCAACGACCCCCACGACATCGTAGTCTTCCACCAGCTGCGGCAGCCTCAAGGTGTGTGTGCACGGCGCCGGTGAGGGAGGCTCTTGCATGTGCGTCTGCGCGTCTGCTCGCTTTCCTCCGCTCGCCGAGATCGTGCGAGCCGAGTCGCATCTCTGTGACCAAGTTTCCTCTGTGGGTCCGTGTCGACCCAGGCACATGAATAAATGATGCTGAGGCTTGTGAGTGATCAAAGCTGGGGGAGCCGCGGTACATCCACACATCTGTCAAGACTCTGCCTCCAACCCGATTTGCTCTAACAGGACAATCCAGATTTGAGTTGAACTGAACAGCTCTTAATCATGAATGTGATGGCTGTGTACCTCCTCTCTCGCGTGTCACTCTCCATAGCTATCTCTGTCTGTCTGTCTCTTTTCATTTCTTCCTTCCAGTGCTTCGTCCGCGCCCATTTATATTTTAATCTTTCACTGTATGTCATCAGCGGCTTTTCAATTGGATCGTCACGCATCCCTGTCTCCCCTGGTTTGTATCGAAACAGGACTCTGGGGAGAGCACGGCAGAGTAATACCTGCCAGGAACTGTTTAATATTTACAGCAAGTTTCTGGATGTTGCCGCCACATTTTATCCTTGGTATTCTTTTAGATTTTGCTTGTGCAAAGGAGTTGGTTTTGTTGAAAGGGAATTCAAGTGTTCACATTGGGGGAGGAAAAAGTGCAACAATTTCTGTCTCTCTGCTGTCTCTCCATGTTGAATAAGTGATAATCTTATTTATATAACCATAACTGTGTAATGCTCCATGTCTCTCTTTGTCTCTCTGTTACTTTCTCCAGGCCCAGACAGCTGTAATCTGGGCAGTGTGGCCAATGGAGGCTGTGAGTACTTGTGTCTGAAGGCACCGCAGATTACCGAACACTCGCCCAAATACACTTGTGCCTGCCCCGACGGACAGGACCTGGGGCCTGATATGAGGGGCTGTGTGCCAGGTGAGCCAGTTTATGAGTGGTAATTCAGAGTATTTAGTAATCAATAGCACCTAAAGGCATTTGTCGGGCAGGGCGCCACAGTGCTTACTGTGTAGATAATCAGATTCTGCTCCTTGTGTTTTTTTGGAGTGTCATCAGAAGGGACTTTTCCAGACACAGTCACAAAATGCTTTACAGTAATGACAACAAATAATTTATTTGTATTAGGCAATAATGAATAATAAATTATCACATATGATCTCTCCAAGCAACAGTTACGGAACCTGTAACTAAAAAAAAGATAGTTGCTAAGCAACACATTCAGGTGGTGGCTATCAGGGATCACTAAACATGATGTAACGCAGTCGAATGTCTCTGGAAGAAACACAAGTCTATGATGTTCACGCTGTCTTGTCAAGAAGGGACGGCTTCGCTTTGAGCTGCCTTGAAATCAGTCGTTTTCTCCATAATTATAAACAAGAATGTTTCAAACTGAATGAAGCATCATGGGATTCACAAGGGGGCTGTTTAGTGTGTGCGACTCGAAGTGCAAGTGTGTATTAAGTTCATGATTTTGTATCCAACCTCTTACAATACTTCCAGTACTGGGTCTTTTGAGGATGTTGATATTTAGTGAGCTCACTGACGATAAGATATGTTTTTTATTGATCTTATAGCACCATTATGCTAATTACAACAACCCCCGTGTAACTTCATTCAGTTAACTACTGTATGTGAGCGATAGGAGCAGACATACTTAAAATCTTTATCGTGATGGTAGTTGGAGCTGTTTCTGCCTTCCTAGTAATGCTGCAGCTTCATATTTAATAGACAGAACAAGCATGATTTCCAAACTACCTTTTTAAGTTTATAGGGAGAAAGCTCTTATCCGAGGAAACATTATAACCATGATTTATGTCCAGGGGCTTCAAGACATCTACAGTAACTCAGAGTCTTGAGCTAAAGGTTTCTGGTTGCTGTCCTTTCTTTTCAGCAGCACCGAGAAACGACATGCCACCGTCATCCTCGCCTCCTCAGGGATTTACACCCGACACCAACGCCGCCGAAGGTTTCCCGCCGCCCTCTGGGGGAGTATCACAGGCGGACGCCACCCCCCGCTTGACCACAGCTCTCTCTGGCGCCCCAGATCTCCTCACACCCCTCTCCACGCTCAAGCCCGTGTCGTCACAAGAGTCAAAGGCACTGGGCTCCCACTCCACCGCCACCGCCATGGTCGTCTCCACCACGCCCGCAGGGGACAGCAGCGTCTCTCAACACTGTAAGTGGGCTGTGAAATCAAAATAGTGTTGTAGCAGGTCATCCTTTGTGCATAGGTACCGAAAATACAAATAAAATAAAATAAAATACTAATACTGTATAGCACTATATAAATCCAGCACTATGCAGTTCATATTTTCCATGTGACCCCTGTGAGATGTCCTCTCTGTGATCCGGAAAAGAAGGAGTGGCTCAGTTAACACAGGATGAGGCCCAATTCACTGATAAAGCGCCGCATTCACCTCAGCGTCCTCATCTCCTGCCAAGTGCCACATCCCGCAGTCCTGCTCACGCTCATAATGTGGCTAACAACCTCACCCTCACTGTAATGACGGCATTAAAGTGAGATATCTGCAAACCCTAACAACCACTCTCTGCTGACTTTAATGGGAATGATGGAAGGCGCCATGTCGCCTCAGAAATGTCGCGTTTCCCTCCATAAATCGTGCTCCGTGTAGGCTGCAGCATGCGTGCCGGGGCAAGCACGCACTCGTGCAGCTGTACATAAATGAGTGTGTTTGTAAGCATGTGATATGTAAATGAGGAGTGAGGTGCGAGACTGGAGCCCAGGCGGATGAAGCGTAGAAGGTCAGGGGTGGTGTCAAGGTCGCACTCAGGCAAATGCCAAGCAACTCGTCGTTTGTTTTTTTTTTCCCCTCCCACCTGCTCTTTCATTTTTATTTCAACCTTTTTCTCGCTATCTGTCTCTCTTTGTAAAACATTCACAGCCATGCACACATCATCTCCTGCTCCAAGCCTCTCTGTTTTATCTCCACTCTCTTCCTGCACCCTCCCCCCCACCCCTCGCTTATCTCTCACTCTATTTCTCACACATTTTTTTTTCTCACTCTTATCCTCTCTCGCTCTGCTGTCTTTTCTGACTCCCTGACTTTGACGCCTCTCTCTCTCTCTCTCACCTTTTTCCTCAGCCGGAAGCGAGCATTTCCTCCTGGGTGAGAACCTGACAGTGGCCGTTTTGGGAGTGGTCATCCCCATCGGTAAGTCACCCGGAGCCTTCTTGTCCATGCGTGTCTGTCCACATTAAGGGCCTGTAGGGCTGCTGTCTACCTGCTGCCTATGGCCGCTCTGTCTGTTGTCCATTCACGCCGACCCTGCTGTGGCAGGATGAGAGAAGCCGGCCCACAGGTCTCCCTCGCCGAGTGTTTCTCAGGAGTCATTTTCTGTGCGTCTGACATTGCTGCCACGCTGCATTATTCACTCCACACTGTGTTGTTGTGTTGGGCTCTGCTGCAGGCTTGTCAGTAGCCCTTTTTGTCTCTTTGCAGTTAGCATACTATGATGTAGTGAGAGAGCGCAGAAAGGGCTGGTGCACCTAAATGAACAAAGATGTTTTCACACTTATCACCAGTGGTATCTACTGCAGCTATCCACGTTTGGAAAACTAATGCAGTGGAGACTGATTGTTATCCTCTGCCCCCATAGTTAATATGTCTACACCTAAAGCTTTCTGTACATACACACATACAGGAGAAACATAACAACAGCATTGTTTTTATTACAGTGTAGATCCAGTTAAGTCAGACTGCTACTTGTAGTTCTAATGCTTTTTAACCAGTTAACCGTAACAAACTATGAAGGAACAGCACCTTCTAGTGGAGGCGAAGTGCAAAAACCACAAAAAACCCTAAAATCGCACCGAGGATTAAGTGGTTAATGTTTCAAGAGCAAATGCTTGTGGACGAGGATTCATTAATGTGTCTGGCAAATGTAATGTTATCTCAGGTAACATTTGCTTTGGTTGCTGGCGTGCAAACTGTGACAGGAGAGATGATGATTGGACAATCACAGTCAATTCAGACAGCATGCGACAATTCAGAGAATCAAACTGTTACGTTTGAAAAACTGTCCCCGCTATTCTGAATAATGGAAGCTTTTAGAGGAGTGCAGTTTAGTTAGACTAATCATTATTGTCTCTAGTAAAGCTGGTCCTGCTTTGACATCACAGTGGGTACATATACCTCTGACATATAAACTAGCAAAACCAGAGCAACAGTGAAATAAAATGAGGCAGTCCAATTAGATCAGATAGCCTCTGCTCATTATATACTTCATGAGGTGAACTGGCCACTAGAGGAGAGAAAAAAAGATGCACCAATAAAGCTTTCACACTTTATTGGTGCTTCATTGGTGTAATCTAATAGAACATTATTAAATTACATTGCTTATTCAAGGACACGTTTGCTGAGGATGATGCAATGTGATAGTCTAAATTTTTTCTCCCCAAGGATAGTTTAAAACTAATTTAGTCCACAGCCAGGCCACTGATGGTGCTTCACACAGCTGATTTAGAGTCTGCGTTAACCGTTGGTTGGTGTATGACCCGACTTTGACCGCCCACACACACAACTACTCTGTCGCTGCCCCCTGCCCTCTCTGTCCCCCGCATGCCTGTGCTGCTCCTCTCTGTGCCTCTCATCTCCATGCCATGGACTTATGCCTTGTTAACGCTCCCCCCTTCCCATGTCCCTGCCGCTGTGTGTTAAACGCATGCAGTTCCTATCGTTGCCACAGTGGTGTTCGGCCTGGTGTGCGCCGGAGTCTACCTGGTGTGGCGCAACTGGCGGCGCAACTCCACCAAGAGCATGAACTTCGACAACCCCGTGTACCGCAAGACCACCGGCGAGGGCGAGGAGGACGAGATCCACATCGGGCGGACTGACGGGATGGGACACCACGCGCACCACCACCCATACCCGCAGGGAGTCAACATGGGCGTGGTGGGAGCAGGAGGGGGCACCTGCCCTCAGTTCATCGCCCTGCCGCTCGGGGGCAGCATGCCTGATCCAGGGACTCACTGGTACACGGAGCAGCCCATGCTCTCCACCGCAAAGTGACCCACAGGAGCGGACTGTGGGGGGAAGATGGCCGCTCAGGCACACGCGCACACAGTGAGGTCAGGGGTGACTTGGACTGAGTTTGCAGAAGGGACAAAAAAACATATCATCAAGTGTTACATGCAGCCATTCGCAGCCACGTCCTGTGCCAATTTTCATTTGAAAAACAGCAAAATGAATTAGGCTATCATGATTTTTTAAAAATTTGTTTTATACCATTCATGAGCTGGAGATGTTTATTCTCTGCTGAATGCTGATAATTAATTACAGAATTATTACTGTGTTATCATGTGCATCCAACTTTGACCTAAACTAGTTTTCTTTATTTCCATCAATAACTGAGTGAGGTGTGTGTCTTATATTATGTGACGGGGCTAGTGAGAGGTTCTGTTTCATCCTTGATGTATTAATTTGGGCTTTGTGTTAATCCCTGAGGGCCGAGGAGCTCTGGGAGCACTGTTTAGGAAGGAGGAGCTCTGAAACTGGGACAGCACCTGCGTTGATGGGACAATCTGTACAGACTCATGTTAGAATCAATCACATAAATGTCATTAACAGAGCTGTCCTTTGTAGTTAACATTTTCTTGGATGGGTTTTTTTTTCCTGTAAGAGTTTTCCATTCTCTGATTGATTTTTGAAGAAAGGTTACCACCCACAATTTGTGCTCCCTCTCTCTTTCTCTCTCTGTGGTTCAGAAGCAAGCCTTTAAGGGTGAGCCGTCTTACATTTCAGAGGGCAGCTGAACACGGTTGATTTGAGGGGTTATATTTTTATTTGACCTCCACCACCCCAGAGATTCAAAAGAGTGCAGCAAGTTTGCAGACTGAAACGCTCAGTATTTAGACCTGTGAACAGAGAGAGGATGAGGAGGGAACTGGATTTTACGATTGGACGATACGACTGGATTTTTAAGAGTTCTGTCCTCTTTATTGTGACTTGTTTAGGTTGTTAAATGGTTTGAGAAAAGCAATAGACTGCAGCTTTTAGTCAGGCTGCAAGGTTAATGTGGTTGACAAAAATCCTCCAGTGTTAAGAATTTTATTTGATCACCCGCTTTTGACTGTGACAAAATGCACACATAAATAGACACGGGGTGCGATGATAACAAACTCATGCTGTTCTCCAGAGGACAGAGACGATGTGGACTTGCCCTCCGAAAACACAAACAGCATGCATAATTGCTCACCAACTGACAATGCAGCCATTCATTGTTCTAGACACACACACACACACACACACACGTATGCACGCACACATTCACAAAAGCTAGCTGGATTCCACAGCATGCCCTCCTCCTCCTCCTGAGAAGGCCGATATCTGAGCAGACAGTTTTAGATAGTGCCGTGTGGGAGGGCCCAGCTGGAGGCTGCATGATGAAAAACACTCGTCATGTGATGTAACCCCAGAAAAGTAAAATCTGTCTCTGATGTAATGAGGTTGAGACCAAATTGTCCTATCAGTGAACATATTTCATGCTGGTTTAGTCCCGTCATTAACACCGTTACTCAATTCATAAACCTTAAAAGTCTGTGTGTATGTGTGTGTGTATGTGTGTGTGTTTGCGTGTGTGTGTTCATTATTATGCATGTGAGTGCTAATGTTCATCCCACAGCCATATTTGAACTGTTTTGTATGCTCTCTGTTGCACAACCCTCTTAGAATGCCTTCTGTATTGTGTATTGCATGGAAGAAAACAGTGTATGAAGGTGTGTGGATACACAGGTGTGTAAGTGTGTGTGTGTGTGTTGTATGTGTGTGAGACAGTGTGTGACACTGGAGAAGCTCTGAGGGTGCTTTTTGATTCATTGATATGTAAATATGTTTTCATAAGGTTTTTGATAATGTATTATACAATTATGTAAAAGAGAAGATGTACATAAGATTTTAGATAAAGTGTTGACAGGTATATTAATTTATTTGTATAAAAGGAGAGCACTGCATTCCCTGATTGTAACAAATCTGAATTATCCACCAAAGTGGTTTGTGTTGTTTCTTGCTGTGCATCATTTAGCATCCTTTTTGCGTGCAACCCCTTTTTCTTTGTTAGCCCATGTAAAACATAGTGACCCCTCCCACAAAGACTCCCACATCTTTGCAACGCTTCCCAACCTCGGTGTTAATGAGATGATTGATTTTTGTTTATTTGTGCCTTTTTGTTTACGTTTTCATTTTTCTCCAGTATTTTTCATGAAAAGGACAGGGATCACCCAACTACTGTACATGCAAAGAACTGTGTGAAGACCAAACTGGTTCCACTTTTTGATTTTCTGTAATGGATTACTTTTGAATATCTCTATATATTGATATATAAAATCTGATTGAAAATTTCCTTCATGTGTGCTGTTTCGTTTTCTTCTTCAAAATATCAAATACCACAGAGACATTTCACAGACCTACTCTTCAAAATATAGTTTTGTGTTATTGAAGGTCTTTAAAGTGACACAGACTAAGATATGCTCAACTGGAGCCACAAACCGCAATAACGGGATTCTGGGACTATGAGTTTTCTTTATTTTTCTTACTTCTCTTGAATTAGCTTCTTTAAAGCAGAACTTGTCATAATTAGTATTGAAAAAAGGTCACTGTCTATGTGCAGTATGCAAGTTGTTACTCATAGTGACAAACTCACAGAAACCTAGTCCCCAGCTTTGCAGTTTGCCTCAGCCCTGCAGAGCTTTAAAATGTGTTTTAGCTGATTGTTTTGATTTTCAGTCCCACAAACATACAGTTTTGTTCACATCCATTTCTGATTCTATGAGCAGTTACTTATGGTTAAGAAGCTTTGATAATCAAATGCACACATGCACATTGTCCTGCGCCAAAGAGCACACAGACAAAGATGGCCACCAGGTAGTGAACATAGATTTTCCTTAAGTTGGTCAAAACCTTATAAGTTATAGCTCTGTATTAGTGGACTTCAAAAAGTGTCACCCTAGTTGTTATATGTTTAAGCTGTGCGGTTTTCATTGGTCCTCAAGTTGCAAAAACAAAGAAAGAAAGAAAAAAACATCAGCTTTGATTTCATCTCCATCTTCAGGCAGCAGAACAGGATCAGAGACAGGAAACATGCGTCCTCATAAGGTAGTATGTGTTCACTAACATGCTAACTAACTTGTGATACCTGGAACGAAAGGACAGCAAAGTGAGAGAATAGTGTCATTTTATTCAGCAATATCTGTCTTGTGTTTGGTAACATTAGCTAATTATCCGCTGTAGATCATATACCAGAGGTCTGTCACGTTGTGTATGGATTCATCTGTTCATGTTAAATGCTCTTAAAGTATGTTAAGTCCACTCCGACCGAGCTGCCTTTCACATCCATTCACTTAGAAAGTGATTCATCAGCAGACAGAAAAACAGTAGTAGGCTGAGATAAATCCAGTCCATTATCATTATTAAACCAAAGGGGGCCAAATGCTTTTAAAATTGTGCTTTATGTACCCCTATTTGGATATTATGTATACTATTATTACTTATTATTATTAAGGATTTGTTTTTATTCCGTATTATTTCATATTTTTCCTGCAGCAGACATGTAGGTGTCACAGATGTTCACTGCTGCACAAAGGCTGAGATGAACACCTTTATTCACTGTGGCTTGAAGGCCTGTTTGGGTGGGGGATGGTGCATTTCCACCTATAGATCTGTGGAATAGGTACATGAGCCTGTGCCTTCACATGAATACATATTGCCAAAATGCTTTAATTATATGGTCCATATACAAACATGGGTCATCCGTTCACAGCAAACAGTGTTTCGTTTGATGGAGCAGCACTGATCTCCATACTGGCAAACTGAATTTGATCTATATTTGACTAACAGAAAAACAGCTGATTCCCTCCCTCCCTCTCTCTTTCTCTGAGGATATATATTTGCTCAGGGTCATTACAGCAGCAGGACAGTCAGTCATCCACGCTGGAAAAAAATCCTCAGGGGAAATGAGGTGGCTTTGCTCTGTCAGACAGAAATCCAGCCTCCTCCCCGTCTACACACTCAATCCTTTTTGTCTTATCTCACCAGTGTAATCTCAAGTCTTTGCAGAAAGACTAAGGCTCTGGCCCTCACTGGTTCCCAGGGGGTTAGAAGAACAAAGGCCACTCAAACACATCTACTTTCACGCCTGACTGGGCCATTCCAGCTGCCATACACTTGGACTGCAGGTGAATCTCATTGTGTCCTCTCTCACAGTGGAATTAGTACAATTCGGTGGTTGTGATGTTTATAATTGTCTGTCACACTTGAAAGGGATTAGATCTAATCCCTTGGATATGCTCATTTTAGAATTCCAGATTTATGTACATTGTTGCTTTCTGTATGTGTGTTATTGTGTTTGATTTGGCTGACAGCGGTGTGAGTGAAATAGAGGAGCTGTGCCACCTGCTGGTCAGGTGTGTCACTGCAGCAACACAGCTGATAAATGAGTTTTCAATGCAGCCTGACTGCTTAACCACTGTAGCGAAGAGCATGTTTGCTTCTTTGAATAAGCACAGTACCCTCCTTTTTCTGCCATTTTATTACAAACAGACAGTTTATGCATCAGTATAAGAATAACTAGTGAATACAATCAAACAGCTTAGTTTGTTGGCATGCAGCAAGTATTTTAATATTATACACACATTATATTTAAAAAGTGCTTACCTGCTGCTAGAATGCAAAT
>JBAJHX010000062.1:17036441-17053844 GCA_037176925.1 Amniataba percoides
AAAGCTAAGCCACTACGTGGATGTGCAAAGATCAGATATAACTATGAACATCAAACATCAGCAAATACAATAAAAAAACCCCACATCATTTAACTCACTGAAGATGTAAAGTCCTGTTATAATCAAGTCAGTCCATCCAAACCTCAAGCTAATTCTCGTGCAGATGTCCAGAATTCAGAAACAAGATCACGGCATAGAACAGCTCCATCCAAGCACATAGTGTGAACATTAAACTGGGTTTCTAAATGCCACAGACAAACAGGTGCACATTTGAGAGGATCGTATGTCTGTAGATTCCTTTCCAGTTTTTTGTACTACAAAGCTCGAGCTTTAGCGTGGGCTTGCAGGAGGGCGGCCGTGTCCGTGTGGGAACCTTGCAGGGCGATGGAGAGAGCTGTCCGACCACGCTGGGGGATAAAAACAAAGAAAAAAACAAAGAAAAGAAGAAAAAGATTGACATCATAAACATTAAACCTGTCAGTATGTAACCCTAACCCTGTGCAACCCTATGAGGTTGAAATGTTTGGTTTTTAGTGAAATGTTACCATGCAAATGCTAACACTATCGCACATTCAAGCCAATAGAACAAAACAGTTGCTGTCACGTATCATTGGTTCAGCTTTGGCTCACTGGAGTCACCTGAGGGAGTTTCAAGGGCCAAAAAAAACACTCAGACCACTTTTCTTCTTGAACTAAAGCTAAAGGTTTCCTATGCTAACTGTGATACTGCCACCTCAGATCAACACGTGCAACATAAATGCACACAAGCACCACAGGTTTCAAACGAGGTCATGACCCTACCACAGTAGTTTCATCACTTGACGGGACTCAGTCTGTCTGACTCTCACTGCACTCAACCATGAAATGCAAGTTGCACAACAAACCAGCAACCACTTGAGGCAGCATGTGCTTCAAGCATCAGCAGTGTTGTGATGTGAATGCAATGGAAGGCTGAATGTCTTAAAAGTGTAGTGCATGCTAAACATTGTGCCAATCAAACATCTGCATGTTAATATTGTCATGCTGACATTGCATCTAGCTCAAAGCACCACTGTGTACAGCCTCACCGAGCCTCTGGCATGGCTGTGGGCTTAATCTTGTTTTCATGTGAAGAGTTCCGAGGTGCAGAATTAAGGCTCCCAGAAGACAGATTAAATAATAAAACCACTGTATGTGCAAAGCTGCGTTTTCAGTCCTTAAGATAAGTTAAGATTTAATTTCCTCAGACTTTAATTAGTCTGATTAATCTAACTTTGTGTCAAGGTGAAACACGCTTTGGAGTCGAGATAGAAGACCTGCTGTTGATGGTCTTTTATTTTCTCTTAAACTCTACTCTGAATGCAGACCGTGTTATAAGTAGAGCATACATTTGCATCCTCTCTTCTGCTCTTTCCTTCTGCCTCCACTTGCTTCAGACTGGCAGATAAGGTACTGTTAGCGGATTAGCTCATTTGAGCCCAGGGAGATTTGTCTTACTGTGGCCCTGATTAATCCTGGGAAAGCTCTATTCAGCCGCATCCAGACTGTCAGTCCACCCACGTCCACACAGTGTCAGTCAAAACATGCCAGCTTTCATACATTTAAGCTCCTTTTTGTGCTCACTTATGTGAATAGAAAAGTAGATATGTCGTTTTATTAACAAATGTAACAGGATTGTAGCACAGCACTGGAGTTGGAGTCATCGTATGAACTCTGAAATTTCATTTAATGGTTTGCTGGCTATAGGTTTTCTTGTATTTTTCAGAAATGGTTGTCCAATTACATTTCTTTGGTATAATGACCATAACAACTAATACCATGGACAAGGCAACTTGTAGCCTTATAGACTATAGACTTATAGACTCTTACAGTTGCACACTGAAAAGGAAGACAGCACTTTGTTTGAACATTGTTTTTCTGGTAGAAAGGTTCAAGGATCATATTGTTGGAGGGTGTCCATGATGACGGTTTGCTCCTTCACCTTGTCAGTCAGGGTGAGGTCACACTGGCTCCTCTCCAGCAGCAGCCTTGCGATGTGTGTGTGGCCCCGCTCAGATGCGAACATCAGCGCCGTGGCTCCCTGGTTGTCCTGGATGTTAGCATCTGCTCCGTGGCTCAGCAGCAGGCGGACCATCACAACTCGCCCGTGTCTCACTGCCAAGTGCAGAGCAGTTTGGCCCGTCTGTGAAGTGGGACAGGTCATAGGAGAGGGACAACAAATGAGAATTTTGGGATTCGTAAAAAAAAAAGAAAAAAACAGAATAATTATTTTTCCTGTTTTGCACTTTATTTAATTGCTCTTTAACAAGATGCCAGACTTCAACACATGTTGCCTTTTGAAGTCAGGATCCTTTAGAAGAACACAAATTAGTATTACAGTCAAGTTGCAAATTCCACATAAAGTTTGGAAAGTAACAAGAGAAAAATCTTTTTTTAAAAATGGTCAAAATGAAATATCCTGAAATTTAGGGCCTGGTGTGGGTCAAGCTTCAGAAACACTCAGCTAGTCAATCAGTTACTCGTGTTACATTTAAACAGTGTTGGTGGTGTTACCTGGCTGGAGCGAATGTGAATGTTGCCCAGCTCCATTAGCTTGCGGACCACCTCCATGCCACCTGGGCCATCAGGTGCTGTCAGCGAGGCCAGCATCACAGCCGTGTAGCCGGCATTGTTCTGGAGGTTTACGTCACTCACGCCTGTAAAGCAAGGAAAAGAGTCAAACTCAGCTTTCTCAGGATTTCCCTGCACAATAACCACAGTAACAATACCTGTGTCCAGTAGCAGGCTGACGATGCTGTAGTTGCAGTGCGACACACTGTAATGCAGCACCGTGTTGCCATTGTCGTCAGCCATGTTTATCAAGAAGGCCAGCAGAGAGGGTGTGGTCTTCTTCACTTCTTTCAGGTACATAGTCAACCTGCTGGCCACTGAAGTCTCCTCTGCTGCTACACTGAACCAGTGCTGAAACAACACAACCAGGGCCTTCCTCTGGAAAAACGCCATGTAAGGTTGACATGTTAGTAAAGAATCGCCTATTTTCACATTCGGCAGACACAGAGAAACAGTAGTATTCATTTGGAGATAAGCTTCTGTCTACTTGACAAATGTTAGTCCAATTCACTCCTCCTAGAGCTCTGTTAGATGTTAGATGTTAAATATCAGTCTCTTTGGCTGTATGGCAGCTGAAATTCCATCACAATCAACAACATTTGACCATGTTTCTGTCAATGAATCAAGACAGCTTACCGTGTCATCATTGGGGTTATCCATGTTGTCCATGTGGTCATTCAGAAACTGACAAGCAGCCTTAAAATCTGCGGTCACCACCTCCCTAGAAGAAAGAGCATGTGTGCATGGGTGCATAGGGAAAGAGAATAAAAAGACATTTTGTTCCACAGCATTAGGAATATATTCCTATGAGCTCAAATAAATTCTTGTAAACATCACAAGTACATTTTCCAAACACACACTGATAAGGCGTTTGCTCCAGGACTCTAACCTGCCCCTGGTGGTGGCGTCTGAGCCGCAGTTCCCGTCCATCTGTTCTCTTGGGGCCTGAGGTTTCATTTTGGCCGTTTTTTCTGGAGCCTCAGCTTCCACAGACGCTATGCCTCCATCTGTCCGCCCTGATCCCGATCCATCCAATATCATCTGTCTGTCCGGGCTCGTTTTCCTCGCTCCCTCCATCCGTTTCTTCTCCCGGTCTGCCTCCACCTGGGCAGCAGCCATCTCCAGAGGGATGTTGCTTCCCTCCTTCTGCTCGCTCTGCTTCACACAGTCCTGCCCAGCCACATGTCCACTTGCAGTTGCTTTGTGTCTTTAAAGAATAAAGAAAGGAGAGCAGAGCAGAAAATTAAAACTATCAACCACACAGATGCTGGCAGAATTATTTTCTTCAAGATGTACTTTACAGAGTTCACCTATTGTTTAAATGCTGCAAAAACTTTGTCTGAGCTGTCTCATTTAGGAACAAGACAGAGATTTTTGGAAGAGGATTCTAATGCATTATTCATGTTCAGGGTAATTTGGTCAATATTTAGAGTCCAATCCTTTTAAAGCTTCAAAACTGGAAGTTAAAGGAAAAAGTCAAAGCAAGTTGAATATAATCCCTGTGTGGTTTCATTTTCAAAGTCAAAAGTCTCACTGTATTGACTCAAGATTTGTCTGTTACAACCAAACAGATTTCATATTGTGGTAATTATAAGCCAAAAAGTTTCCTGGGCCCCAGAAAAAAACACAGAATAAACAGCACTGTCACTTTTTCCATCTTTTCTGGCGATCCTTACTTAAAAGTCATAAACTCTCATGGAGGCTTTTAGGAAATGACAAATGTTCACAGCAACTCATCAGTCATCATAGAGCATGGGAGGCACCGCCTTTCTCATTTCACTGACAACTTTAGAGGGAGTGGCATTCATCTTTCAGACTTAAATTATGATGTTTTTCTCAAGTCAAAAACAGTAGCTTAAATAACCTCAAGTTAGTATGTATGACAACCAAAAGTATGGTTAAAGCAATAATCATAACTCTGAAGGTTGCTAAAGTCAGAGAGTTATTTACTAACCCTTCATTAACACCCCCAGAATGTAGGTTTTTTGACGTCTGGGCCCATCCATCTGTCCCCTTGATGGATTTAGAGGCTACATGGAAGCCAAGCACAGAGAATATGATGAAATGTTAAAACACATCTGAACAACAGCATTACATGCTCCTGATGAAATACATATTCATCATTGTTTATGGCTCAGTACAGCTTGACACATCCACTTCTTCACAACAGAACAAACATTTAGTCAAAATGATGATGAAGACGAGAATCACACAAACCAACAGTAACCATCAGTTTACATCTAACAGGTAACTCGACTTGAGGGTCTGAATTTGACAGCGGGACATCATGATCCTGCCTCTTCTGCAGTAAATGGTCGCAGCAAAAGAAAAACACCCTTCTGCTCATTGAGACAAATGTGTGGTTTCAACTCTTTATACATTTCTGAGGTTGAACTTTTTGAAGACATGTATTGTTTCTTCAGTGAAATTAAAATAAGCTCATATTTGTCAAGGTCCACGTATACACTTGCTCTTATTCCTCTGTTGATGCAGTTGTTAAGTTCTTACATTAAGTTGACAGCAAGCCGAGCTCTATTTCATACAGGCTGTACACTAGACAGGGCTTCACTATCTCATCTCACAGCTCTGACATTTAGATAACCCTGTTCAACCCCATGGGCCTCCTCCTTATATTAAAGCAATAACAACACTGTTCCTCATCCACTTTGTCTTCAGTGACTTCTCTATAAGGCAACATTCTAACTATCAAAAAAGATAACATATTCTATCTTGAATTTTTAAATGTTCAGGTAGGTAGATTTCAAAGCTTGAATCAAGTATGTCATCAATTATGTTGCAGCTTTTGCTACATACATTCAATTTACTAATTATGCTCATTGCATGTTTGTTTTGGTCATCTCAGAGATTCGTATATTTCAGATTTCCATGTTGGGACTTTGATGCTTTTCAAATGGGGAAGCTCTAAACCTGAAAACAACAGCAGTTCAAAAGACCTGAAAACCTTTATGTGATCCAAGTTGATCACATGCTCCAACCAAAACTTTTTACCAATGTAAATAAAGACCAATCACCAACCACAGGGCAGAGTCTAAATTGAAATACAACACAGTGATTGATTTACCATGTAACAAACAGACCTACAACTTCTTTCCCAAACCAAGTCCAAACCACAACATTAGAAATTAATATCCAAAATGGTGTGGCAGACGGCAAGACCTGTGTGAAGTACAAATGTGTGGTAGATTTTCAGTTCCATAATTTACGCTGAGTTGATTTTTGAACACATGCAGACAGAGGGCAAGTGACCTTTCTTCTATGTGCATTAAATACAGTCCTGCAAAATACATCCATGCAACTGAATCATTGCACTAACATTATGAACAAGCTGTGGACTACAGTACCTTCATGTCGAATCCTCTCTTCATTGCCATGCTGGGTGTAGTAGGAGGTAAGGATGTCAACAAGTCCCATCATCTCCTGCTGCAGAGAGTTGACTTTGGGGTCTGGGTGCTTTAGAGGTTTACCATCCTCTCCTGACTCGTGGTCTGCACACAAACACTCCCACTGCTGATTCAGTAGCCTCTTGATCTTCTTAATGTGGTGAATGACCACTGCTGTATCTACACTGTCATCCAAGGCACCTCCAGGTTTCACAACCATTTGTGAGCTTCTTTCAGTGGAATCCTGTTGTCGATTTCTTTGTCCATTTGTGCTAACAGCTTTTGCAGTGATGAATGCATCTGGTCTACCTGACGTTTTGTCGTATGGGTCAATGGATCTCACCACTGTGTCATCTCCGTCCTGTTCAACCACCACTCTCTCTGCACGGACCCAAACCCCGGGATTGCTGATAAGGTGCTCAATCTTCTCATCTTTCCTTCGGCTCTCATCCTGCTGCTCCCTCAGCTGCCCTAAGGCCCTCTGGAGATCCAGGCCAGTCTCGTGGAGCTTCTGCTCCAGCACAGCTACCTTAGCCTGCAGGGACGTCACTGTCAGCAGCTCATCCAGATCTGTACTAGTCCTCCACTCGTGTGTTGGATTACAGACATCTAGACTCGCGCTGTGATGTCTCGGAAACATGATGTGACTTTCATGCCGAGGTCTTTTGACATCAACCGTGCCATAGTGGGACGATGTGTACAGATCTGCATTTCCGTTCATTGATTGGGGTGGCATGTGTGGATTCAAGCCCATACGGAGCCTTTCTCTTTCCTCTTGAAGGATGCAGATCTGTGCCCTGAGCTCTGGAATCACCCTCATCTCCATCTCCAGCTCCCCCACACGTTCGAGGGCCTCCGTCAGGCGCCTCAACAGTCCAGAGCAGTCCTGGGTCCTGGAGCTGTTTGAGGAGTAGAAGACGTCTTCACAGGAGGTGTTCCTTCCATCGAGGTGATCCCTTGAACTTCGGAGGCTGCCGAGGTCATCGGTGGATTCAGATCCCTGTCTCAATAGCACTGTGAGTGGCAGACTGGAGGCACGGAGGAGATGAGGTCTGATGTGCTCACCCAGAGGCTGCTCATCAAACTCCTTGATTCTGGCCTCCATCTCAGCCAGCGATCTCAGCCCTGTGGGAGAAAGTGATGATCTGTGATCATTTGCCCAGTAGCCATGATGATGGCCATCTGAAAGTCGGGACCTGGGCCCAAGAGCACCAGTAGATCCCCAGGGGCTGGCACGGTAGCCACACCCAGAAGGGTTGAGGTGCCTGGGTAGAGTGCTTGGCCGAGGGCCCTTGCTTCGGCGCTGGATGGGGACTCTTTTGATTGTGTTGCCTTTCTCTATGTCATCTACATATTTTAGGAAGTCCAGGTCAAGTCGAAAGCCATAAGGGGTTTCCACTGAGTAAGGGGGCTTCCCTTTAATTCCATTCTCAGTTGTTTTATGAGGCAAGATATTTCCTGTAAAGATTAAAACAGTAACTTAGTATCCCTTGCAAATAAATATGTTTGTGAAGCAGTTGTTATATTAAGGGATTTTTTTTACCGTTTTGTCCTTCCATCATTTTTTTTGTCCTCAGCTGTCCAAACGATTTGTTGTCACATTATCTAGTTGGACCTTTGGTATCTGGCAAAACAAGCAAAATCAAATAAAATAGAAGTTTGAATCGAGCCAGAAACACGTGAAAAACACATTAGGGAAGTTTTACAAGTGGCAGAAGTGGTTATTGTGAGGTTATCTAATAAAATAATGAACACATTCATGATTTCTGAGGGGGAAAACTGAGATTTTGGCTTTGACACTCATTTGAGGTTCAGCTGTGGCATTTTTGGTGGAAAACTAAGTCAAAATTTCATGACCAGATGAAGGACCAGGCTGAACAGCGACAGTCCTGCTTTTGTATTCCCACGTGCGGCGCAAAGTACAAAACACAAACAATCAATTCAATTATGCTCTAGTGCTTTCTCTCTCTTTTCTTCTCTTCTCATTCTCCTCTTGTCCCAAAGACTTCTGTTTTTCTCACACTCTCACTGCTTCATTTCTTCCATGCATCAGACTGCTATTATTCAACAGTGGCAGGCCTGATGTTCACTTGATTACAGCCCTGCCATCCAGGACGAGAGCTGAAAATAGCTGGAGACTGTTTAGCCCAGCAGCTACGGCCAGCAGAGAAAAATATACTCCTACAGACACAAATACAGACAACCATTGTTGTGACTCACTATTTTCCTCCCTTCCTGCTCTCCCTGTGCCTCCCACTGGGTCTACAGCTTTCTTTTAGATCCCTGGTTTACTAAACTGTCTCAGACTGTAACTTCCTTTTCTTCTCTAATGTTTCACTAGCAAGTATTTGCTCTGTACATGATGTTTACAGTACATGGCTCTGCCGACTTCTGAATCTTCTGACTCTTCCTTCTTCTCTCTATTTGGTCTATAAGGATGGAGAATAGCCTGTGCTCTGTGTAGTCTTTGCTTCCTTTTCCTCTGTCTCTCAGTGTCTCACCCTTCCACCCTTACCTCTTCCCTCCTCCCATGTTCCCCTCCCCTCTCCTGACCACCAGCCTCTGTGGCAGCTTGCTGTCCTTTTTGAGGCACCACAGCCACTGAGCCGCAGCCCCAAACAATGTCAACTATGCAGTAAACAGACAAACACCACCAAATGGCCCTGCTGGGAATTTTGACCTCCATCATTCACACTCTCTCTGATGGGCCGCGGTAAACAGCTACACATCTCCGAATTGCAGATGCACACATTTACACAAGCTAAGATGAAAACAGAGATCTGTGCAATTACACTGGAAGTCAAGAAGTCATGAAGCAAGTGCACATGCATACTTTTGGGTCCCGCATGCACACTACGTCTGTCATGACCAGTGTGTTTATCTTTCTATTATCTAGTATCTTGCACATACTATGAGTTTAACACATAGTGTGTGCAAATATATAAAAAAAAATCATAGTCAATGAAAGTTTGTGAGAATTAACACAAAATGACATAAAACCACATGGCTCTGTATGTTTAGTATTTTCTTTTTCCTTCCTTTGATGTTCTTAAATAGTACATGTCAATACTTGACAGCTTTCTAAACTTAAATCTTGGGGACACATTTCTATTGCTTAAGATGATTTTCTGACCACCAGACTCACTCATAATACATTATCTGTGTTTACCAAATATGGGAAACCTCGTTTATCTGGTTAAAGAAAAGGGCTGCAAAGAAACAGAAAAGGCAAATCTGTTAAAGGTATCTTGTCTTCCTTCTCGCTGTATGTTCTGTTACATGTATGTTACACTGAAACTGATACAGTGTGAATGTTGTTATCCCAGTAGGGTTTTATGATGTTGAGAGGAATCTTTCAGCACGCGATCTGACAAGTCTAAATTTAGCCTATACATGTGGGTGTAAAGCTAAAGTACATGTCAAGAGACCCGACCAGTCATGTGTATGCATTTTACACACTAATACAGCAGAAGATTATTCAGACGCCCTCCAGGTAGACAGACAACCTGGGAGGGCAACTAGATCAATGATTTTGTTGCGATGAAACGTCCAGAGCCAGTGAGGCATAAAGATTAACAAAATAGCCCAGTGTTGACTACGAGTGGAGGCTGTATTCACTGTTGACTCTGTCAATCAGTGCGGTACAGCAGAGCACCTGTTTCTGCAGACATCTCAATTAGTCTCTCCGCGGGCTCAGTCAACAAGTTGAGGATGTAGGTGGCTCGCTTCACTTCAACAGAATGGAAACACTTTTAGTAAAATTATCTTACATTTGTGCTTCTAAGACAAGATGAAAAGTTTCATCTCAAGATTACATTGTAAAAAAAGTTATCCTTTATACTGCACAAATGAAATATAAACAATAATAATAAATTAAATGCTCTCTCTCTTTGCAGGACTTGTCACTTGCATGACTTCAGGACACACGCCCATGTGAACTCACAACTAAATTTTGTTTTTTGCACAGATAAGTAAACTAATTAAACACAATGTCCTAATTTGTGAGTTTTAGAGGTGCTAGGAGGGTGATTTTTGTCCATTTGGACAGTGTCAGGCTAACTGTTTTGCACTTCCAGTCTTTAGCATTAGCCTCCATTTCACAAATGAGTCAGGCATCAATCTTCTCATTTGGCTCTTGGCAAGAAAGTGAATCAGTGGATTTCACAAAATGCCAAACACTTTTATTACATTTTAGACTATTTATTGCCTGCCCTCAGACAAACAAGGGAGAAATCCAGACTGCTGTAGTCCACAAGTTTCTTATAGTAAATATAGACACACTTGTAAAATGTCTCTCTGACCAGGTTACCGCAGAGGAAACAATATAGCAGCGTTATGGTTAGGCTATTCCCAAGAGTCATTGCCTAACCCTCTCCACATTTCCGTGGCATAGGTTTTAATTGTGTATGCTTGGAGCAGTAGGCCCACCTCACAGGAAACGCAAGAAATGAAACGTAAAATATTTGCCTTACCCCAGACAGGCCCCAGCCAAACACCACTGCACAATACCTCTGCACATATTGAATTAAATCCAAAGTCAAGAATCGGAGTTTTTTTTATTTTTTAAATGAAAGTTTGCTTTGTGTCCGTCCAAAGCTCTTGTTGTATTTCACTTTTGGGGAATTTCACAGTTTTTAAAGTGCCCGTATTCCTTTGATTGAGTTCTTTTCAACTTGGTGTTCCCACAGCAGCTGCTCTCCTCCTCTGGTTAAATTCTTCTCACACAGACCTTTTAGACTTCCTACATAAGCACAAACCTCATAATCACAACATCTCTATCCACAGCATTCTTTACCAAAGCCACAAATTAAATATGAACTCATGACACAGCAGGAGGGGCGACCTCCCAATGAAGCTATGAGAAATGCATGGACCTCAGATAAGGGATCATTTCAGATTTCAAGTCAGTAAACATTTGGTTCAGTCACTGATGGCACCAACAAAGATGCTGCAGTGCTCATTTTTAGCCATGTTAGTAGTCAGGGTTGGTAATGTCACTAAGTCAGTCCACCACATTGGTCCAGACTGAAAGTGACTCAGCTCCTGTTTGATGGATTGCCATGACATTTTTTACAGACATTGGTGGTTCCCAGACTCTGGCGACCGGCTGCCTCTTAGGCCACCAGGAGGTTGACATTTATTGTTTCGATTGAAACTTATTGGTTTGGTGACCCCTGATGCTTCAATCTTGCTCCACCAGCAGATCAAAATTTATCTTAGTACTGTAAAACTGAGGACCTTCCAATTAGCTTCAACTGTACATTGTCTTTAGTGCTAATTAGCCACCTTTAGCATGCTAGCACGCTAAAATATGATGGCACATAGGAGTCGTTACACCTACTAAACATCAGCATGTTAGCATTGACATTGTAAACCTGTTAGCATGTTGACATTAGCATTTCGCTGTTTAGCATTTAGCAGCCTCACAGAACCGCTAGACTTTCCACGATGTACTTGATATAAATCCTGTTTTTGTTTTCATTTATTCATGTGGGGTGACCTTGCAGAGCTGTCGACCACATTTTTGACACAACTATGGTGACTTTTCCTTTACAGTGAGATTTGAGTTGCAGACCTCTGTCCTTGCATGCTGCCCATCTTTGAGTCCCTCCCTTTGTCCCTTACTCCACGTCTGTCCATCTGTATGTACTGAATGTATATACATGTTTCCCTGTCTATGTTCTGTTCCCGGAAAAAAAATCATTCCATTCATCCACTTTTTGGCTGTACAGATGGTGGTTTTTCCAGCGCATAACTCTAAACCGTGACTTCTGTTCAGAGTTGATTTAGGAACCAAAGCCAAGTCTTTGGACTTGAACTCCTTTTCCTTTCCTGTTCTATCTGTCTCTCCTTTTTTTCTGTCAAACTCACATTTTTCACTCACAGTCGCCATAAAGACTTCCTCGAAATCCCTCAAGTGCTGTGATCTTTTTTCAGTTTGTATGTTTTTGTCTTGCGATTTTGGAGCATTGGAGCCGTCCTGGTCATAGTCCAACAGCAACAGGGCAGATTTGCATTGTGGCATCTAAACCTCATTGTGTGGTATGTGAGGCCAAAGCTCATAGGATGAAACAGCTGCCAGGGGCTTCACGCGAGGAAGAAAGCTGTGGTATGTTAACATGGCAAGGTTAAAATAGAAAGTCTGCTGCCTTGTGTGCATGTGTGTGTGTGTGTGTGTGTGTGTGTGTGCGTGTATGTGTGTGTGCATGCCCATGTGTTGTTTGTGGAGGTTCTGGTTCACTTCCTTTCACTGCAAATATAGATGTAAATATAATTCAACATTTAATCTTTAAAAGGCAAATGTATTCCCCTAAAGTGTGATTAGTATTCAGCACAGGCCCAGAGGTCCACTCCACACAATTTGTTAAATCACTTTAGAGTCAAAAGCTTTTCTGACCCTGAATTTAGATCAGGCGGTCCCGGATCGAAGACTTTCAAGGTCAGCATTCAGCATCTCTGCTTTGATTAACTATCCAATCCAACAGTCCTCCGCTGGCTGAGAGATATGAGATGAATATTAAACCAGAGCTTACCTTGTGACATGTGTTCAGCAGTTTCCTCCACTTAGTCCTGCTGATGTGAGGGCGTGTTTGTCAGACAGTCACCCTGCAATGTGCTCTCGGCTCAGATCAGCCTGCGTGTCTGTCTCCTGAGGAAGGCAGGGAGGTGCTGTCAGGCGCCGTGGCATGCCGTGGCTGTTTGGTAAATGCCAATGTGTTGCCCCGGCCATAACAGAAGCTGGGTTTGCTTGTGTGTAAAAGAGAGCAGGGAGGGGCTTGCGAACATGCCTTCCTACAGTACCTCCTGTCCAACGAGACTGACAAGTGGGAGGCTAGACATCCAGAACCACTCCCACTCCTTCAGGCAGCAGCCAATAGGAGTTCAGAGGTGTCGCTGTCTGGGAAAGTCAGCAGCTCTTCTGGGACTCTGGTGACAACATGTCAAAGTATGAAGCATCTGGTATGAAGTAGGAGAAAGTACCAGAGTCACCTTACTGTGTACAGTCCATTATCTTCTGAGATAACAGCGGTGACCACGCAGTGCCTCACAGACCTCCCTCTTTCAGAATGTGTAACCTTACCCAGTGTTATGTGGTCTCTGCCCTCTATGATCAAGTGAACAGGGGGAGAGGAGGGGGCTTGGTGCCATCCATGGGGGTTAATTCTTTCAGTGCATACCGCTCATTCTTCATGGATCCTCTTTCAGCCCGTATCCAGTATCTTCCTTTGGGGAACTTCCATGAAAGCTTTTCATCCTCTCTTTATAAGGATAGTAAACAATAAGAAACAATAGTTTGGTCTGCCTGTACTTTATGATCAAATTTGCTGTGAAAAAAATTGCACTTTTTCAGTCATGCTTTCTGCATGTTTCTAGTGATGGCAATGTCTTTTAGACTGTTGGCCCATCACTTTGGTCTTGAATGAAATATCTCAACAATTGACTGATGGCTGTGAAATTTTGCCTGAGTGATCACCTCGAGCATCACAGCAGGTCAGTGAAATATTTACCTACATTTGCCAGATGGACTAACAAAAACTTTTGTACACACATTCATGGATCTCAGATTATGAATTGTGCTGACTTTTGTGATCACCTGACTTTTACTAACTACAATGAGGTTGACATTTCTTATTATAGTTATTGATTGAATAAATGAATAAAAATGTCTTGTCAACTATCTCATGAATTGCAACAAAATTTGGCACAAGCATTCATGGTGTCCAGATGATGACCCTTACTGGCTTTGGTCTCCTTACTTTCACTAGGTCAAGGTTTTTACTTATTCACTGTAATACTCAACATCAACTGAATGATTTTTACATTACAGTTACATTTGTGGTTTCACATGAAATGTCTTAAAGCCTATTCAATGTATTTCCTGTTTTTATTTCATTCAGACATCCATGTCACCCCACCTGCAACACCTGACATTCCCCTTATCTGTACTGTGTATTCATTGCAAATTAGTAAGATAACACACAGCTAACACACAAAACTGAGACGATGAACACACTAATCAAAGTAATGTACCAGCTAAACATCAGCATGTGAATATATTATTGTACATTATTACGATGTTATTATCTAGTTCAGTACACTCAAAATACAGCCTAACACAGCAGTTAACTCATTCTGTTTATTTTATACCTCTGTTGATCTCGCTTTCTTTTCTGCAACTGGCTCAGTTTGTCTCCTCAGGCCAAGAGAATGTTTTAAAATGTTTTTCCCATCATGTTTCGCCCACAGTATGTGCCATACAGTGAAAACTGTTTGTCACAGTCAAAGCTGGAAGCATCCAACTTGAGCCTAACTTGAAAGCAAAATAAACTGGGTGGTGTTGATGAAGTGCATGACATGATGAAGCGGGAGAGCCACTCGGGGAACTGCAACCACCGCCTTGTGCACCACCATGGATGGAAAAGGAATTAGCAAGAATTAGCAAGAAATACTCCTTTTCCATTACCCAAGCAGACAACTGACTCCGAGAGGGATTGTGGTTTAACTTGAGGGAGAGAGAGAGAGAAAAAACAGTCTTTATTGGACAAATGACTGCTGACGGACTGACCACATACTGCGGAAAACTTGGCCAAAAGGCAAAAATGTTCTCAAAGGCAGTTTCACAGAAGGATTTAGAGTTGCATCACATCTGAGGAGAAGTGTGGGGTATAAATGAACTTTGTAATATAACTTATAATATTAGTTGAAATATGAGTTGTAAATTATTAACTTAAACAAATAGACGTTTTGTGCCCACAAAGTGAAATGCATTAGGCTCGAGGCTTGTCGGCTGCAGGGTATTAATTTTCCATCCATTTGACTGTTATTACTTGTGGAAGCTGCCTCCTGGTGGAAACTATAGCTGGAGGTAAGTGAAACAGTGCCAGGAGGCAGGTCCTCCTTTTAGCAAAAAGCATGTGATGTTTTTGGAGGCTGTGTTCACTGAGGTTTTATGTTGAACATTTTGCCAGTCTTACCAATAATTAATAGGTCAATATCCATATGCTGTTGTACATTTTCTCAGTTAGACATGTAAAGTACAGCTGAACTGACACAAAACAGATGGAGAAGTTTAAAGTAGATCAGGCTAGCTAAAGGTCTGTCCGACGTCTTTCCCCCATTTGATGTCTGTTATATAACTGTGGCTTGTGGTCGGGGGAGTTACAGGTTGTGCTGGAGCTGCATTGGCCAACTGGAAACAGCGTAAGTAGTCATGTAACAGTGACCTACGAATCAAGACTGTCCTTTTGACCAGAAGGACACAGACCCTTGAGAGCTGAGGTTATTCAATATCAAAGGTGCACAAGTCTTAAGCAAAGTGGCTGGAATTCATTTGAGCCTTCAGACATCAGTTTTTGGCTTTATGTCATTCAGCATTAGTGTTAAAGCTTAAGGCCGAGGCTACAGTACATAGGTTAGGATTAGGACTCGAACAGTTCACCAGCTGATCTGGGTCAAACAAATCAGAGTTTTTTAGCTAATTCTGTCAGAAAATTTCAAAACCTGTGCAAGAACCAAACTTAAGATTTAAAATACTTTATTTTCTCTGTCAAATCTGTACATAATCTGTGTCCATGTGAATCAAGTTTTGTTTATTGACAAATCATCGTGATTATCTGAAAATAATCAGTTACCTAACTGGATTACTGAATTACACTGTCTGACAGAAAGCCTAAATGTAACTCATATTTCCAGAATGTTATATGGTGGGTTTGGAGAAAATATAAATGTAACTGTGTAACTGTGTTGATATTTTATTATTTTATGTCATTGGATTAACGTAACATACAGTGATGTTCAATGATGTGATGTTGATCTACATAGACCAAAATAACTTATGTCTCCTTTGGGAATTCAGCTTTGGACAGTTTATACCAGTTCACTGACAACAAGCCAAGAAAATGTAAAAATGCTGTTGAGAAATCATTCCAGTGTCTACAGTAGAAAGAGCAAGGCTGCAGTAAATGTGGATTGACCACAAATGTGCCAGCAGAACAAAAATCTATTTGGTGTTGGCAGTTTGAATAAGCAGGTAAACAGTCTGTGTGTATAGCAGATAAATAGTATTGTGAAATATTTCTGCAGTTACTGTAATAGCTAAACCTCATCATGTTGTTGCATGTGTTTATTCAGGCAGTCAGTCACTAGGCTAAATCATATTTGGGCGATGGCTGGAAGGAGAAATGCGCATTATTATTTGTTCTAAAAGTCACTGGCATTGTATCATTATAATGGAAGGAGGAGGGAAATTGCATCAAGAAATGTTTCCATATCAAAAGCAAACGACTTACAGATCAATCCAAAGTGTTCAATGTGCACAAAGCAACCAGGGGCGTTTGAATGGATGTTGCAGTACACTTGCTTCAGCACCCTCCAGCAGGAGCTGCTCAGGCAGGAAGCGTTGTTCAGTCTGATGGCTGCTGGCAGAAAACAACACCTCAGGTGCATTCATCTCACCTGAGAGGTAGATGAAGAGAGCTTTGAAGACTCTCTGTAGCAGCATCAGATCATCATGAAGAATTTTTCAACCATGGGGTTTGGACTTCACAGGGGATAACTTTCATAAGGGGTCGCAGTGTATGTGTGCAAAACTGATTCAGTACTGTATTCATATCTGGTATTATCTTAGGACAAAATGAACCTGGGAAGTAAATATTTCTGTGTTTAATCCATTTAGAGCTTCTTCCACGCCTTTGAAATTGACATTGGCAAGTCTTTTATTGCTCTACAGAGAAGCGGATCCAAAAAGTATAAGATAAAGTAAGGTCCCCAGGGAAAATTCAGTATTTCATTTACCCCTGCCGTAAAAAAAAAAAAGAACAACAAAGAAACAGGGCATTGTCTATTTGCATGACACTGACCTTCTCCAGAGAAGAATAGGCTGGATGGAGGTGAAAGTAGCTGAAAGAGGAAAAAACACAACTTATTTGTAATAATGCTTCAAGGCCTCTTCCTAAACACTGCTGTACAATTCATTGAGTGTGGAGTCCATCACTGGGTTTTACGGGCCTGTAGTGTCTCATGTTGTAGCTCTCAAGGGGCCAGTCACTCTTTAAAGCCAGATCGCAGCTGATCTGTCAGAGGTTTCATAACTGTGGGCCACTGTGCACCCACACATATTGCCTTTCAGAGCTCAGGGCCCCTCACTGGAGTCAGTATTGTGGACTGTTTACTGTGTACACACTCTGCAGAGGCTCATGCAACCCTGCTCTCATATGGTTAGTTAACATTTAACAGAGAATCAGAGAGGTCGTCACCCTACGTGGGCAGGAGGTTATATCTCACCTCATACAGTACACCCACTTTAAATCTCACTACAGTTCAGCCACTTGTTTTCTTGCACTGTGTGTGTGTGTGTGTGTGTGTGTGTGTGTGTGTGTGTGTGTGTGTGTGTGTGTGTGTGTGTGTGTGTGTG
>JBAJHX010000062.1:17058094-17076163 GCA_037176925.1 Amniataba percoides
AGGTCAGTTTTTTTCTATTTTTTTCCCATTTAGACCACGGAGCAACAGTCATCCAACGAAGGAGGGATGGCTCAGTGAATTTCGATCAAATCTGGGAGAAGTATGAAAATGGGTTTGGAGATCTTCAAGGTGAGAGACACTATTCTCCTCTCGAAAGTCTCAGCGCCATTATCTATCTAATGTTTGAAAACTCATACAGAATGACCAAATTATAAATCACTCTGCTTATATAATAATTATAACATTCGTAGTTGTTTAACTTCTGCAAGTAAAAGCACGTCTGCACCCCTGCACCTTTTCAGTGCTCCTCAAAGGTGCTTGTTGAGTCTTGTCAGCTCTGAGCTCTCAATGATGTCTCTCTCACAGGGGAGTTTTGGCTGGGCCTTAGGAAAATCCACTCTCTAACCACTCAGGGAAACTCTGTCCTTCACATCCACCTGGAAGACTGGAAACAGGGCAGACGCTTCATAGAATACAGATTTCACCTTAATGGTCCAGAGAGCAATTACACCATTCACCTCACGCATCTGTCTGGAGATCTGCCGGACCCCATGAAAAACCACACAGGCATGATGTTCTCCACCAAGGACAGGGACAATGACAACCACCCGGACTCCAACTGCGCCCACAACCACACAGGTACAGCAGATGTGCATGTAGGCGACATGTTTATCCTCATGTGATGGGATTAATGAATGCTTGTCATGCGGTATCACGCAACATGTGATTTCTGTCATCCTCCAGGTGGATGGTGGTTCAACGCCTGCGGAGACACCAACCTGAATGGGAGATATTTCCACATGAGGCCTAAGGGGCGCTCCGAGCGTAGGAGAGGGATTCAATGGAGGCCGGGCCAAAAGGCTTCTTATTCCCTGAAGCTCACTCAGATCTCTGTCCACCCTGTGGCTTCTCCCAGCACCACCTTCTCCATGTCAGCTTCCTCTGAGACAGGTGTCTTGCTGTGATCCTGCTCTGACATTCTCCAGTGAAGATACTGCATTAAACAGTGGCCTCTTCAGGAGGGTCTTGGCGATGCTTCATGGCGATAGCCATGGTTTAAGAAGGCTTGTGTGGAGAGGAAGACTCGTCCTCTGAGTGTCAAGTCTCAGTAGATTAAAGTCAGTCACAGAGGACACTAAATAAGCTTTACAGTTTTGAGTGCTGTTCTATTGTAAACAGAGAAAGTCAGAAGAATGTATTACCGTCTACTAAAGGATAATCTCTGATGTAAGAGAACACTTTGAAATGTATTGTGAAATGTGAAATATACTCAAATACGGTTAGCAAACATATATCTTCACTCACTGTAGTGCAGGGGATCTGGAGAACAAATTAAAACGTACAGCCACATGTGAGCAGTTTTTATATTGAGTCACATTGACTCTCAGTACGCAGCAGTGGTTCCCAACAGGAGGGCAGATACACAAGATACACACAAGATACATCTAAGAAGCCAGGAGAGAATTAACAGGATACGAAAGACTGCAAAATAAAGTACAGCTACACAGTGGACTCTAATGAACTTTTTGATTGGTTGTCTTGAGAAATACTCATACAGGCTTTTAATTTATATTATTTAAATGTAACAAAGGCTGCATCAGATTTACACATGGATACCTGAAGGTCATCCTGTGTAAACACTGTTTGATTCTAAAGGGTCAAATGTCAAGAAAGGTTGGGAACCAAGGTTGTAGATAACATTCATCCTTACTTTACATACTGTATTTTTGATACATTTGCTATGTTTTATCAATTAAAATAAAGTATGATGGTGAATCCACAACTGAAAATATTATGTTAACCTTTTTCTTCCTTGTTCAAATCCTCTCTGACCGACACAAACTCATATATTGTCTTGTTTGTTATCATGGGCTGTAGATTGCTTAGGTCACGACCTTGGTTAAGCACAGGACAATCCTCCCATTTCAACAGAAAACTAGCCCAGAGTAATGACATCTCTGAACTAAATGTACCAACTGTGCTGTCCTGCCAAAGTCTTGTAAATGAAGGATGAATGCACGTGTACATATGAAGTCTCGCACTAGGAAGTAACGGCAAATTCTCTTGTGCGTTTGTCACTCACCTCTAGAGGGCAGTGTTAGTCCATCTTCTGCAGACACCTTCCACTCTGATTTGATTGTGCTGCTTTGTATAACTAGATTTGAAATGATGTTCGTTTTGTAAACAGATGCTTTCTTGAAACCACATCTATATTCAGTATGTGCTTCTAAAGACTTTCTAATTGCTCCCCTCCCTCTCTGTTCACACACTCAGCTTTAAGTAAGGGTAAATATCCTCCACTGAAACAGCGCAAAGTGCACTCTTGATGAGAGATGTCATCCCTCTTTTTGCATATCATTAGTCCGAGCACAGCTGCAGGCGCTCACAGATGGACGAATCACTCCCATAACGCCTCAGCACTTCCACACAGACACACCCCAAACACACACACGCTTCTTTGTGACTGGGCCTGCAGCTTTGACAGTGATCTCCCTGCACATGTGTGAAGGAGCGTCTTCAGTTACTCCCCCTGCCTCTGCACCACATATTAGTTTGAAAGGTTATTTTGGGCCTCAGAAGCACCCTGTGCTTGCAGTGAAATAATAGGAGGAGTCAAGATTTTACCCTCCCATTCTGCCCCAGTGTACAGATCCCCGTGTCAACTGACAGGGGATTTCCCTCTAAACAACAGCTTCCCTGGCTCTCCACACTGTTGTTTTAGGTTGGATTCTCCTTTTCAAACAATGGACAACAGCCCTCTGCAGGTGCTGACTCTTCCGACAGCCCCTTACCCCGACCAGAGGCCCGGCACCAGCGGCCTCAGGAAAAAGGTCTACATATTCCAGTCAAGGAGAAACTACTTACACAACTTCATCCAGAGTATCTTCTTCTCTATTGACCTGCGTGACCGCCAGGGATCAACAGTGGTGGTGGGGGGAGACGGCCGCTTCTTCAACCAAACAGCTATTGAGGTCATTGTGCAGATGGCAGCTGCCAACGGGGTCAGTGTCACCGTGTGTGTGTTTGTTTGTTTGTGTGTGCATGCTGGTGAGTGCATGTTTGTGTAAGTGTGTGGGTGGCCATCGACAAGTATAACGGTGTCACTTGCCCTGTCACCTGTTGTTACCCCTTTGTTGTTATTGGTTGTTGTTATTAGTCTAAAGTTGCAGTAATATGATACATGACATGTTTGTGTTTAGAGGGATTTAAAAAAAATAGTTATTAAATTGAATTAAAATGATAATCATACATACTGAACAGCATTATAGACCACACATTAAAGGTATAATCACACTACAGATGATCAGATCTTTTAAACTGATTAGCAGGCCTTTTAGTGAATTACATTATATAATAATAAATATATCAATAAATACATTAATGCCAGCCCAACACCCACTCTCTATCTTTCTCTATAAGCATATTAAATATTACAGTGCCACGGTCATTTATCAGATTTTATGCTAATTACATTAGGGGAAGGTTTTGAAAGCTTCATTTGCATATTTACTGTAAATGCATGCCTGTGTGTTTAGCCAGTGTTTTGGTAGTTGTGTGGCTCTGTGGATATCAGCGTCAGCTGTTCGATTATTTAGTCCACCAAATTCCAGCAACTTGACACTTTTCATTAAGCACCATCATCAAGTCAAGATTGTACTTTGGCCAATATTGTGACAAATATCCTCAGCTTTACTTTACATTTTTCTAATTAGCTAAGGTTAACTCTCTAAACCAGCTACTGCTAAGATTTCAGTTAAGATTAATTCCAGACAAAAATATGAGTCGTTTTAAGTAACTGTATTGATACTGCAAAATAAACTTCAATATTTATACAGAATTTTATATTGTATATTTTTTACCATTAATAGCATTCACTCACCGTCCCATATGAGCAATTAGCATTGATCTTTTATCAACTTAAAATATGATAGTGAAAATAGATGGTGAGAGAGGATAGCATAATGTAATACAATACCAGTCAAATCAAGTAGTCAAGAATTTAGGGATTACTGCTGCCTTTCAATCATAAAACCAGCTAGTCGATGCTGTAACTCCCACAGCTCCTGGCTCTGCTGTCTTCAAAACACATAACCTGATTTGTTTTATTCCCACTTGCCAGCACCAGTAATGAGCTCTCTGTGGTCCTCGGGTTTAAATTGCATAAGCTTTGAACGTCTTTTGCTTTTTTGGTCAGACGGTATAGTTAGATGGATTAAATACACACTTACACATAATAAAACTTGCTGTTGACATATTTGTAACTTTACCGGTTAATTTTAAGAAGTAGCATGACACATCAAACCTGATATTCAGTGGCTATCCCTCCCCTCCCCCATCTAGATAAATTAAGCTACACACTCATGCTAGCCAACTCAAACAAACACCTGTGTGGCATTTCCTCAGGTGGGGCGACTGATCATAGGACACCATGGAATAATGTCCACGCCGGCTATCTCCTGTGTGATCAGGAAATACAAAGCCATCGGTGGCATCATCCTCACTGCCAGCCATAACCCTGGTGGACCTGATGGAGATTTTGGCATTAAGTTCAACACTGCAAACGGAGGTATGGTAACTGGAGAGGAGGAAGCATGCAGGGGCACTGGCCAAGTGAAAAATAGTGTTACGAGAAGTCACATAGATATTTAACAAGGCCTCATTCAGACATGTGGTACAGATACAGTGCTGAGATCAAGTCTGAAACTTTCTCTGAGCAGAAAATCTGTGGTAAAGTTCAAGCACATCAAAAAGATCTGCACGGTTTTTACAGTAAATATCCAAAAACAAGCCTGAGTATTATCATCAGTGTGCTGACCGTGTTTAGCTGTGGTTGCATAGTATCAGATGTGATATCAGAAGTTCTCTAATACATCCAGGCCCAGCCAACGAGGCTGTCACAAACAAGATCTTTCAGGTCAGCAGGACCATTGAGGAGTTTGCCATCTGCCCTGGACTGCAAGTGGATCTGACAACCCTGGGCAAGCAGGTGTTTGATCTGGAGAACAAGTTCAAACCTTTCACAGGTGAAGTGCTGCATTAATCTGTCACCTATCAATACGAATGAGGAGAAAATGAAAAAAGGAAAATGTGCATGGATACTACAGCAAAACTCTCCCTTGAATACGTTTTTGTCACGTTTATCAAAAATACTGTCGAATCAGATTTTCTTTATCAGTTGGTCTTATGCCATGTTCCTGCCATTCTGTGATTACAGACTGTCCAACCTACTAAGCCTTGATGCTTGAGGCTTTTAATGTTGATAATGGCATGTAAATTCATAGATTTACTATTTTGTTTCTCATTTGTGGACACCTCCAGTGGAAATTGTGGACTCTGTGGAATCGTACGCCAACTTGTTGAGGAACATCTTTGACTTTGCTGCTCTGAAGGAGCTCCTGTCTGGTGAAAACCACATCAAGATAAGACTAGATGCCATGCATGGAGGTGAGAACATCTAATCTCACCAATATGTGTTCTGTGACTTTAAAAGATTGTTACGTAAAAACATGCACATTTTATGTACCTCTGTTTGAGCAAACAGTACAATCAGTATAACAGTTTTTTGTGTCAACTTTTAATTCTACTGGTTCAGTTAGTTTCTCTATCTAATCACTGTGAGTGTTATATATTTTATTGTTAAATTGTTCTTACTGAAGTTATTGTGTTTAGTGGCATTTCACTGTTCTTAGTGGTTGAGGTGGAGCTGATTTTAGTTAACATCAGGAAGGTTAAAGCAAAGGTTTTATAAGGTGATAATATGTTTTACATATACATTAGTGCTCTGAAAAGAAAATAGCAACTATTGCTATTTTACGAATGTAGTGGAGTGACAGAGAATAACGTTACATAAAATGGGAATGGTCAAGTAAAGTAGCTGTTTATATAAATATACTTAAGTGGTTTCCATCATTGCACACGGTGTATTCAGATTCTTGGTACTCACACTCAGTATGACCTGTTTTTTTTAATCACTGGTTCTCAGGAACAACAACATGTTTGTTATTCATGTTTGCATAAGGTCAAATGTGACGTACAGGTCAAGCCACCACTCAGTACACTGAATCTGTTTTGGCCTCTCAGTCACCAAAACATCCGACTATTGCGTGATGTTGTACTGATTCCACTGACAAGCGCTTATCAGTCATGATGCTATTCAAGCCTAAACCATCATATACTGTGATGAAAATGAGCATTGTGTTTTTCTTCATTATGATGATGGAGAGGTAACATGTGGTCACTGGAGCTGCTGGCTTCGGAACAATTCATACTGATTAGGTTGCTGGAGCTATTCAGAGCGTCCCCAAACACTGAAACTAAAACTAATGGCTAAAGTCAGATCCCCCCCTGCCACTCATTACACACACACACACTCTCACACATCCACACCACCACAGCGTAAAATAAAACATCTCACATGAAGTCATAACAACTCTTGCTATTAAAAGAGGAGGCATTATAATAAGACACCACTATGACCTTTGCCCTTTCTCTTCAGTTCAGTCACGCACAGAATATATATACATTATTCATGTTTGATAACATTTGAAATGGACTGGAAAACTAGCTTAAAGAGTCTCTGAGGCACTTCAGTAAGGAGGCAAACTGAGTTACCAGACATTTTTTAGTGTCTTAGAGGGCCAGTAGTTCCCCTTTGCACAACACCATGTTTGACTTGAGTGCTTTATTGCTGTCTTTATACCAGTCTTGCTTAATCACTGTCTCTGTCTCCTCTGCCTGCTCCCCAGTGGTGGGGCCGTATGTGAGGAGAATACTCTGTGAGGAGCTGGGCTGCCCGGCCAACTCTGCCGTCAACTGTGTCCCATTGGAGGACTTTGGGGGTCAACACCCAGACCCTAACCTCACCTACGCTGCAGATCTGGTTGACAGCATGAGAGAGGGACAGTATGATTTTGGTGCAGCATTTGACGGTGATGGGGTGCGTGTCTTCCTTTTTCTAATATAACAAAGTATGACTCACATTTACCAAAGGCCTTGACTCCTATCCTCTGTCTGTCGGATTTCCAGGACCGGAACATGATACTCGGTAAGCACGGCTTCTTCGTCACCCCACCTGACTCTGTGGCTGTGATCGCCGACAACATCTTCTGCATCCCGTACTTCCAGCATACAGGGGTGAGAGGCTTCGCCCGCAGCATGCCCACAAGCGCAGCCTTAGACAGGTAAAGAAATACAGCCTGGCTTTCACATCACTGCCAAAACCAATGAGCCAGTGGCTTTCCAGGTCGAAGCCATGTAAAACTTAGAGTACTTTTGGTGCAAACAGATATCAAATAAGACTTATGTGACAAAGCACTGCATTTAAACATGCAAAAGTAACAACAATTATAGGATGTTATTTCAGTGTTTCACTTCTGTTGCTGTTTCAAAGGTCCGCTGTGCTTTCTCAGAATACCCTTTCCTTGTATTCCCTGCAGAGTAGCCAAAGCAACAAAAATAGAGTTATATGAAACTCCCACTGGGTGGAAGTTCTTTGGAAACCTAATGGATGCAGGCAGGCTGTCTTTGTGTGGAGAGGAAAGCTTTGGTACAGGTACAGTGCCTCTTCAGAAAGTTATTAGATCAAATGATGCCTGATCTCAGCTGATGCACTGTGGAGAGATATGAAGATTTTTTTTTCTGTGGCAGGGTAAACTTGATTGCATATCCTTTTTCAGGTGGAGACCATATCCGTGAGAAGGATGGGCTTTGGGCCGTGCTGGCATGGCTATCCATCCTGGCCGCGAGAAAGCAGAGTGTGGAGGATATTCTAAAGGACCACTGGCTAAAATATGGGAGAAACTATTTCACCAGGTGAGAGGTTGAAATGCCAGTGTCGAGTGTTTGTTTACATTCAGAGTTGTACTCAATCACCCATCAAAAGCTGCTAAAACAGCAAAGGTTAAATAGTGTTCATTGTTTACCTGATCCAGATAGCCAATGTTTTAAAAAGATAAATACAGAACAAGACTAACATCTAGTGGAAAATAGAGGCCATTACATGCAAGCACATGCCAGATCTGACGTGGTGATTGACTGTTGAAATAAGTACTTACTGTAACCAGATACATCATCAATCAGTCAATCAAATGTATCTTAAGTGTGGAGTCTCCATCCAGCATGGACCCTATGAATTTTACAACTCTCAGTTTAAATCTTGTGATATTGTCACCTTGTACTAAATAAGAAAACAACCATGCAGTTGTCGTACAAATATTTCCTGAAGTATTGAACAGTGGTTACAAATAATGTTAAAAACATTGTATAACAAAAAACATTGCACATTTGTGTTGCTGCTGCTCCATTAGAGCAAAAAGTCTGAATATTTACTATCAAATAGTTGATAATAATGATAATTGCTCATGATAATGTGCAATCATCCAACAATAAAGCACTTATTCTGTTATTCATAGTTGATGGTTTCTTGTCCAGGTATGACTATGAGAACGTAGACATAGATGCAGCCTGTGAGATGATGGAGGATTTGGAGATCATGATTGCTGACAAGACCTTCGTGAAGCAGAGATTTGCTGTAGAAGACAAAATCTACCAGGTGGAAAAGGCAGACAACTTTGAGTACACAGACCCGGTGGACAGCACCATCACCAGGAACCAGGTACATCACCCACACTGAGCTGTAGTCCAGATCTGTCCAGTATGCACTAAGTATTAAGACTCTTTCAGCGCTGAGTCCGCTCTGCCTGCAGAACCGTAAAGCTTTACATGATCTGAACTGTCTTCACTGCAGGGTCTGCGGATAATCTTCTCGGATGGTTCTCGAATCATCTATAGACTCAGCGGGACAGGAAGTCACGGGGCAACAGTTCGAATCTACATAGACAGCTACGAGAAGGAACAAATCTTTGAAGACACACAGGTGAAATATATCATTCTGAATTTTTCATGGCGGATCAGCCAAACCTTTAAAAGTTCACTGGGCTAAAAAACAGGAGGTCTTTTTGAATGAAAAGTGTTACAATTTTGCAACATATGAGGTGTTAATATTTCATTGCTCAGTTTCTATTATCATCTTTCTACATAATACAGGCCTGTTGTGTGACCACCTGCTTTTAAGCTCATTCTAATAGTTTTAACTGTATCACCTTTTGCTTGATTTAATGACACTTTTTTATACATTGTGTAATTTTTTACTTTCTTCTTAAGAGGAGGTTAAGAGGAACAACAATATCAAACAGTATGATATTGAACTGCTTATAGTTAAATATTGATGGGAAAATACATCAGCATAAGGCAGCCAGGTGGTGGAGTCTCTAACCATAATCTTTGTTTGGGACAGGTGATGCTAGCACCCTTGGCAACCATCGCCCTTAAGATTTCCCAGCTCCATCACAGGACAGGTCGGACTGGCCCATCAGTCATCACATGATTCCTCCCATATGATGCTTTGTCATTGCGAAACTTTTTGTTTTTTGTTCCAGATTTTTGTACACAACTGAGCTTCATTTCCAAATGTAGTTGCATAAACTTGCAGTAGTTTTGTGTTTTTAGGCTGAAACATATTCTGCAATTCTGCGTTTCAATTCATTAAACTGCTTTTTATTTTTGATTCATGTGTGGCTTGTGTGGCTTTCTCAAACAGCAGCAAACAGACTTTGAGTTCTGGTCTTTTCAATCTACTTCCTTTATATTTTTGTTATGTGTATTTGTTCTAATTTAAACCAATGAGTCACTGGCAAAAAAAACCATGAGCGTTTCAAAATCATCAGCTGTCAAAGTGAGCAGAGCAACTAATCGTGACATAATGTTATCTTTTAAACGAAGCATGTGGCTCCGCAACAGCAGTTTCACTTCCTTTGTGAAACTCTTTTATAACACCATGTATCATACCGTTGTTTTGGAGGGCGGCTGTACACAGTCATGATGTCTGTCTTGTGGTTTTGTGTATGAATAGTACAGAAGACTGTTGAGAGGTAGATTTGAAGTAAAAAACAAAGTAACATACAGTTTCTCACATGCATAATATTTCCTGCTGCACACAGTGTTCACGAACTGGGTGTTTCCTGCCATGAAGCCTCAAATTGTTATTTGGATCATCCGTACTCTGTCATTCAAGGAAATTAAAACTCATCAGTGAATAACAACCTGAAATTGCAGTTAAAAGTGCGGCGCTGGGGGATGAGTGACAACGTGACAGCTTGCTGGAGCGAAGACACAAACACATTTTTCCACATCAGGAAAAACTGTTCATTGTGGCTATAAGGAACCTAATATTTCACTTCTGCTATTTCTTCTAACTTCTTTGCTGAAGTAAACATTTAAGCTATAATAGGTGACATTTTAAAAGGGACTTACCCAGCTCTGGTTGCAACTAAACTTCCATCCGGACAGCAGCAGGAGCAGCCTGCTAACATCTGGTCCAGCTCGCTCTGTGATCACTCATGCCCTTTGAAGTACTGTACCTCTCTCCTGGTTTCATCTCCATATCACACTGAACCTGAAGCCCAACAAAAGCGAGACACACTGAGTTTAGCTCTGGATCATCTGCTCACTGGGAATGAAATTCAGAGTTTGCATGACTTTTCTTGGTCATCATAATTCTCAATAGTTTTGTTTCTCAAATATGTATTAACTTAACATTTTAAACAGTGAATTATGTGTTAATGGGGCAAGAAATAACATTCAATATTTTGTAAATGCGTACAGTGCACGTGTACATTTTGATGTGTCAGAGTAGGAAACGCAGAGGCATTACTAATAATATTAAGGATGGTGTACTCATGTGAAGCAGCTACACTGAATTCAACTGTCACTCATCTCATTATCTACACCTGTGATGTGAATTGCAAGTTTGTTTGTTATGTATAGGAGGAGAAACATAACTGGACCACTTGAGCATAGTACAAGCAAACAGAAACAAACAGAACCTCAGCACAGTGCTTTGGTCACTTTACACTGACATGGGTGTAAATGGTCTCGTGCTCCTTATCACGAGGGATTGAAACAACCGCAGCAAGAAACTGTATCTGACTGACAGTGATGTGGATATATGATTAATCTGCCCACAAGCAGCTAGTGGTGGTGCTGCTGATGATGGTGATGATGATAGTGAAGGATCGGTGACGGGTCGGGGCTACTGTCCCTTTAAGAGAGTCACGTGACGTCAGAAAAAGAAAACTCGATGGAGGAAGCAGGAAGTGCGTCTGCCGAGCAGGAGAGTCTGAGCTCCTAAACAACGAAGAGCCGAACAAAAGTCAAACAAAGTGTCACGCATTTAGCGCAATGGCCGGAATTAAAGGTATTTCATTAGATGTGTTCATGAGTTAGCTGTCTGTTAATGTTTGCAAAGTTACTTAGATATCCGTGTGTGAAGCTTTAGAAACTTTGCTAACATAGTTTTCAACATTTTTGAAGCCATCGACGAACCATTTCGAAAGCAAATTACAACACTGTTTAAGGATGTCAGGTTTTGTTGCAAGCCATCTGGTGTCATTGTTAAATAGTTAACCTGTTTCAGCTTCTAAATTGCTGATATTTAGTGCAGTAACTTCATCTTGAAACACAAACCACTTTCATCGCAAGTGCTGGACTACTTGTGGACTACTTACTTTTACGTGTTTTGTTTCTTGTCGTGTGACTGAGGACAAAAGCATCTCTGCCAGTGAAATATAATGTTTCTCTCCCTTCAGCTCTCGTTGGTTTGTCCTTCAGTGGAGCCATTGGACTTACCTTTCTCCTGCTGGGCTGTGCTCTGGAGCAGTACGGGTAGGCTCTTTGTCACGACCCAGTGTGTGTTACCTTCAGAGGTGACTTGTATTACTGCGGGATTAAAGGGATTAAGATATGTTTCCAGTTAATCAGAGAGACATGAACAGCTAAACAACAACACAACAATTAAAGGGATGATCTTCCATAAAGTTTAGACTTTTAAAAAGCAGATTAAAAGAGCAGATTTTAAAAGAGAGGTCAAAAAATCAATGCTGCAGAGGGCTTTCTGTTTGTTCTTTAGTGTGGGTCAAGCTCCAGAAATGCTGAATCTTGCATCTTGACTTCCATAATGCAACTCAATAGCGTCTTTCATTATTCTCCCCCAACCCAACCCCCGGCCTCTGAATGCCAACTTTCAACCTCCAGGCTCCCAGTCTGTAATGAAGGCTTTCAAACTTTTAAACTTCAGTTTTAAAAAATCTCATGAGGGTTTGTTTTCATGCTTAAGAAATCGTCAGACATTACTCAAGTTTTTTATTTTTTACATGCAAGGTACTACTTGTCATGACTTGTAATCTGAGCATAATTTACGATATCTGTGGAGTCTCCCACATGCACCAGTCTATTGTTAAACAAATTTGAGTGGTTTGTTTTGGTATCTTTTTTTGTTGTTGTTGAATTTGCACCTGTTTGTTTTTATCTGTTTTTGTAGAGTATACTGGCCACTGTTTGTCCTGATTTTCTACATACTAAGCCCCATCCCGACCTTCATAGCCAGACGCCTCAGTGATGATGACTCCTCCAGCAATGCGTGCAGAGAGCTTGCCTACTTCTTAACAACTGGCATCGTGGTGTCGTCGTTCGGGCTCCCCGTTGTGCTTGCCCGCAAAGGCACAGTGAGTCCTTTCCGCCCCTCTTGAAATATTTTGAAAGCTGGTTTCTGGTTTGCTGTCTGCACCACATTAGTTGTCAATCTGTCTCGCACTGCATCCAAATCCAAGAAGACTGTGGATTTTCCTTTTGGTCAAGACTTGATTGCGTATGAACTATTTTTCTACTACAGATCCAGTGGGGTGCCTGCGGTCTGGTGATGACAGGAAACGTTGTCATCTTCTTCACTATTCTTGGCTTCTTTGTCGTGTTTGGAGGTGGAGACGACTTCAGCTGGGAGCAGTGGTAGAGTGCCTTTGGACGAACGAACGGAAAGACGGATGGACGGATGGATGGATGGATGGATGGATGGATGGGTGGGTAGGTGGATAGTTGAATGGATAGTTTGCAGACTGAGGGGCACATGTGTCCTGCACTCAATGGGGGATGATGCTCATGTGTATTATAGGCTACACTTAGTCACATTTACTGGCAGTGTTTTCAGGCAGGTTTTTTATATAAGGGGGTGTTAGGGTTGAAGACAACACTATGTACCCTATTCATGTGCCTTATGCGTTGGACCAGAGAGACACTGAAGCCTATACCCCTCATATGCCGTAAACCCATCACTATCCATCCTAACCCGGGTATTTTAGCTTGTCTCGCCTTTGTTCCAGCCACCAAATTTCCCTGCTCTATGCAGCTGCCTGCTATCTCATTATGCTTCAGTTAATCAATATCATAAAGGGATCCTAAATATTAACTCCATTGTAATATCCACTGCAATGCTCACTGCATTATCTGTCCTCATTGTTCAAGGGGGAAGTGGCTATACTGAATTATGGCTTTCTTTATTATAAGCACTGTTTGCTGTTTAAAATGTAAAAGGCAGGGCAAGTTATCTTAATCCACGCTATCTGACAAATTAGTTGTAGGAGTCCTAATCAGCTAGAGATATATTTGTATGACGATGATGTGTTTGTTTTCATTTTGCTACAAAACTTTAAAGCCTTTTTTTTTTGTTCTGGTGCAATTGTTTACATTCTCACCAAAGATCATTTTAGAGTGCAGAAATGGAGCATGTTCACCACTGATATATGAGATTTAATCTGTGCTATGCAGCAGCATGATCCTCAGGAGCAATTTGAGGCCTTTGGGAAAAAGCACTGTTTAGTGAATGTCATACATCTAAGCATCTGTGTTATCGCAGGGACAGGCCAGCCGAAGCACCCACGTCCATTTTATATTCCTGCGGACGACAAAGAAAGTCATACTGTTGACAAGAGCATGAAATTTATTTGTAAATCATATTTTTCCATGTTAAATGGTTAATACTGTACCTGTATATTTTTTGTGTTCCTGTCCTTAAGGAGAGGGCTTTATTTCCACACTCATTCATAATTGCCTGTCATTCACATTGTATATTGTGATTAATAGAGAAATCACTGTGATTCACTTCCGAGTCTTTTGTGTTTTTCTGTTTTTCATCATCAGGGGCCATTGAGATCTGTAATTGTGAATCAATATTACATCATGTTTTAGTTCATCATTGTCAATAACTGACTCTCCATGAAGTTCTGAAGTTTGTATTATTTGGCCACTTCATAGAGACTATCTCAGAAAATCAGTTGGTGTCCTATTTAATTTCTCATTCCCTAAATCCTTAAGTGCTGCAAAGGAGAATATATTGTGTTGTATGTATCATAACTGACATGTTTAATAAAGAAAGTTTTGTTCTCTCTATTGTGACTCCCATCACAAACACTTTGAAGACACTACTGTGTGCCGATGAACTCTCAAATGTAATTTTGTATGCTCCTGACTGCATTTTGTTTTCTAACATTAATTAAAACTCTCTGTATGAACAAATATTCTGGCTCTGTCTTACTGCTGATGGTGTGATGAGGACAGTGAGTCTTGTAGTGGTCAGTGAAGTGGTTGGAGAACTTGATTTGACGTGATTGTCTCTTGACAGCAGTGATGCATGATGCATTCAAATAGACACCAGCACACTTATACACGGAAAAGCAGCAATGACAAACCTCTGTGATGGGAACCCATGAGACTGGGAAAGAAGGGAGAGGTGCTGTATGGGTGAGTGTGTTTTGTTTCTGTCTGGCCAGGCTGTGTGGGTAAAACCTAGGCCTGACTGAAAGAAATGCAGGTGTGAACAGCCACTAAATAATGTAAAGTATTTTGCAATATTCATCAAGTAGCATGTAAAACAGCTTTATGTTTTGCCTAGCACACTATAATTTTCCCTGAAAGACACCTTTCCACACATCCACCGTCTGTGTTGTTCTTTCCAAACACAAACATTAATATAGAATATGGATCGAAAGCATTGTCAGCTGCAAACAAGCTGTGTGACAAATGAATGATAAAAGCCCACATTATCTATTCAGGGTTCAATAAGAGGTAATAGAAATCAACCGTGCATCCTGAGTGGTTTAATTTCATTCTCTGTTCACGTGTGTCAGGAACGCACTGAAGCTGCATCAATAATTTGCGTGTTAAGCAGAGTGCATTTCCTCCGTAAACAAAGGGAACCCACACTCTGCAAACGAATTACTATTTCCACTAAAAACATCTGCGCTTCCCGCCTCCAGTGATTGCATTTCACAAGGGGAAGGCAAAGTGTGTATGGACTAACATCCCACAGAGAGGATAGTGGCTGCATCAGCACTGCTCTGTGAAGAGGAACGTCCGATATGTAAAACTTCTGCGACATGATAATGCTTGGTTGTGCCAAGTTTAAGAAGCCCTCTGAGGTTGACCATCAACATAATGACCAGGGACAAGTACATGTGTAGATCTGTGCCAAAAGACAGGGGATCACCTTCCTCTGCAGAGGGTTTCTGAGTCTACTCTCCCAGGACAGTAGGCGCGAGATGATGTCCATCAGAACCAGAGGGAGACCTAAAGGTGGCTGATTGACTCGTGACATCTGATAACTACATATTTCATGAAGAAAAGCTGGTGATTGACAAACCCTGGCTCAGTTACATGGGTACACCCACAGCTCCCTGGCTTACATCACCCGAGACCATCAGTTACACTACGTCCCAAAACGCACAGTGCAACACTTCACTGTAACGGACTGTAGGTGTCTGCTGAGTGAGAGAAATACCAAAACAGCGATCTTGCATTTACAGTCAACATCATCTGTGTGAGTGAAAGACATTGAGAGGGAGAAAATAAGATGAAGGTAAAGATGATGAAGAAAGAGAAAGCGCTCAGGGACACCCATTCATCTCTGTTCCAGGACAGCTGTTGCCTGGCAACAGCCAAGGCATCAAAATTATTCTAAAAGACTGCTGAGTCTGGCCTTGAACGCTACACAATGCAACACACTTTAAGCAACATCACACCAAGCAACACAGCATATGATGTCGTGTGATAATATAATATGTGGTGCCAAACACAACCTACAGCTGCGAGGCTCAACACAACACAGCACAAGATCAGAAAGAGCTGAATAATACAGCAGTGCAACCCTACACACACATCACATCGCAGTGCTATCCAGAACAAGGATCGTCACTTCAAACTAGCACAACACAGCGCAACACTTCACGGTGTGACTCAATGCAACATTTACAAACCAACAACAATGAAATGGAAAGCACAAAACACACACGTCTATCAGGGCCCCAATGCACACTCAGAAACAGGAATACAATTTCTGCTCCACAAGGTGCAGCCTACAGTACTGTGCCCCCTTCAGGCGCATAAATGTAGGCTATATTTTGGGGCAAAAAAGTCCTTATGTGTTTCTGAGCAGTAAAAGGCAGCTGCATACATGTACTTCTTCTTCTAAATATTAACATACAGGGCGGCACAGTGGTGTAGTGGTTAGAGGTTTCGATCCCCGGTTGAGGCCCTTCTGTGTGGAGTTTGCATGTTCTCCCTCTGTCTGTGTGGTCTCTCCGGGTACTCCGGCTTCCTCCCACCATCCAAAGACATGCAGGTTAGGTTAAATGAAGAATCTAAATTGGCCTTAGGTGTGAATGTGAGTCTGTCCTCTATGTGGCCCTCTGACTGACTGGCGACCAGTCCAGGGTGTAACCCCGCCTTTGCCCTAAGATAGCTGGGATAGGCTGTAGCACCCCCGTGACCCTGAGTGCAGGATGAAGTGGGTTAGAAGATGAATGACTGAATATTAACGTACAGTATCAGGACAGTGTGTCATTGTGTGTGGTGCTGAGTAATACAATACATTTTATGAAAGTGGAAAGAACTCTGCGTACAAATATAAGACTGATTCACACTGAATTAAACATTAAACCTAATTCTCAATGTTTCTTTTTTTTTTTTTTTGCTGAAAGCAACAGTCTAGAAACAAAGTGGCATGGTTTTCCTTTTTTTCTTTTTCAGACAAATAAACCAGGAGGAGGTAAGTTTGTTCACACATAAGGTCCCATATCAGTTCCCAGTGTCGAGGCTGCAGCAGCTGTACAGGGGACACAGTGAGGGGCCCTTGTAGTCCTGACTGAAAGAAACACACCACAGAACTAGAGAAACAGTAGCCTAATAGAGGAAGAGCTATGACATTTATCATAATATTCATTAAGACTGACATGTTTATGATAATGTGTGTCATCTCAGTTTAAGGATGGTGTTTGGTAAGCTCTCACAGCTGGAACAGCACAGCTGCCTACAACATGTGTGAAACTGTGTGTGAGCTTTGACTACAGGAGAGTGTGAGAGCCATCTGAAGGGACAAGCAGCTAGAAGTCAGCAGGGAGTCAATGTGTGTGTGTGGCTGTGGGGTACAGACACATCCATCCTCTCCTCCGGCTCTGGGGCTCTAATGGATGCATGCCGGGGGAAGAGGGGGGTTGGAGGGGGGGCTCGCTCATTGGTGAACTGGCGGATTTGCGTCGTGAGCGTGGAGGCCAATCGATGCGCTCTCGTGGTCGGGAAGGGGAACGAGCGCGAACGGCACAAATGGGATCCCATATAAAGGGGCGCGCGTGCTTCCTCCGACAGCGCTCGCGGAGACAAAAGGGACGGAGACCGGAGAGCACGCGACGCAGCGCACCGGCGCGCGGGACAGCGACACACCGCCGGTAAGACGAGAGGCGTTCACTGTCCGGTACGGAGAGAGAGAGAGAGAGAGTGTGTGTGCGTGTGTGTGTTGCTTATTTCGAAAAAGAGCGAAATGTTTCATACGTATTTCTTTGTGTCGCTTTAAAAGACAGCCCGACGGTAACACATAAACCTAAAGTTCCGCTGTGTTTGTTCATTTTTTATCTAAAGTTCTTTATGTTGACGTTTAAGAGGTATTGAGAAAAAAACACGTTTACGCAGGTGTGCGGTTTCCGTCGTCTGAGCTCTTACAGGAGCTGTTTTTGAGAAAAGCTGAGCAGATGTGTCGAGTTTCTCTGAAAAGCTCTTTTGATTCACTCACACCGCAGCTCTGTCGGTGTGCGGCGTCTCCATCAGGAGTTTGCACGGTGAGCATCTCTGTCAGCTGTCTCTCATTAGACTTGTTCAGTTGTGATTCTGTCTGACACACACACACACACACAC
>JBAJHX010000062.1:17089610-17103154 GCA_037176925.1 Amniataba percoides
GTGTGTGTGTGTGTGTGTGTGTGAGAGTGTGACAGAGTTAGGGAGAAGCTAAACGCACAGATTTGAGGAGAGATGGGGAGTTTAGAAGAAGGAGACAAAGAAAGGTGTTAAAAGACTTGGCGACATTTAGGGCTCTGACTGAATGGAGGCATGGCTGAGAGGAGGAAGGACAGAGATCTGACAGAGAGGCCCATCTGTTTCTCCTCCACGCCACCGGTGTTTATGACTGGGCAGGCAGGCCAGATCATTTACTCTGACACTGTCCAACAGGAGCTCAGGGGCCAAACTACATCCTGGATGGTGAAAGTTTTCCTGCTGCGACTGGCCTCCATCATTCTCCAACCACCCCCAACCATTCAGATTTGGCAGGTCACTGCAAATTTGTGTTAATGCAAAAAATGGTGGTTAATTTCTCAGTACAGTGGCTACTAACGTCAGGAATGATTAACGTTGATTGTTACTTTCATACCAGCAGTGATTTTGGTAACAGCAAACACATTTTTCAGAAGGTTTTTTGCAGGATTTTTTAATGTTTGAAATATTTCTGTACTTCAGTGTACTGTGATGCTGTAAGCAGGAAAGCTACCAAGGCACCCAACAGTTTGAGACACTATAAGCAACAACAATAAAGCATTCTCATATATTTTATAATACAGTAGATTGAAAAACTAACCCTTGGACCTGCCTCAGTCATTATACAGCCATCAACCTTTGTCAAGATGGAAACACAAACATTCACTAAAGGTACTCTACTAAAACTAGAGCACTAAACTTTACTTTTGCTTTCTAAAACTGTTACCAAAGGAACCGAAAAAAGAAATATCATTCAAGATGTAATGAACAAGTTGTAGTCAATTTCCATTAATGTATTAAGTATTTTATCATGTTTATAGCAGCTTGCGGTTTTTCATTTTACAGCAAAGTTAAATGTGTTTCTGTGAAGACGTCTGTTCTGTTCTCCACCACTCAACACCTGCGAGTGTCCATCTCCCACTTCTCATTCAGATTCTATCACTTCTTAATAATTGAAGCCGTCTTCATTGGCTCATATGTTCAATAATTCAGACACTACACCAAGCAATGCTGTTAGAGCTTCAATCCTAAAGCTGTCTCATTTGTAGCACCTTCTTCAAAAAGGCTTTTTGGAAGCATCCCAGAGGACACAAGAGTTGTTTAGGCTCTGCAGCCAAGAAAGGGCTTTCATCTTCACCGAGAAAACACCCACTCCACCTCTGTTTGACACCGGAGCTACACTACCTCTGTTTCAGACTCATTGTTTTACCTTTCATCTCAGTTCCTCTCCTTTTATGACCATGGTCCGGCACATATGATAAATCCAGCTTTCTAAATTTACTGATGCTCTGGATTTGGAAATTATCAACAGCCTTATCCTACTCCTGGTCTTTATACAGGCGTGCACTTAGAAAATCAGCAGTAGTTCCTCTTCTAAAAGCCATTTGGACCACAGAAATGGGATCAATGGGGAACTAGAATTACATGTCCAGATGTCAGATCAATACACAATTGATGAATAATTTGGCAGTGAAACAGCAATTGAACTGTGACATATTGACAAGAGACAATTTAGATGTCTGCTTATAGCGTTTGATCTGGGACAGTGTCCACTCACACAATCAGTCTTGTGAGTCGCTGGAGCAGATTTATGTTTTGCCAGATTTAATTTGCACCACTTTTCCCTGGTACAGGAAGAATGTGTCTTAAAGAGACAAGCACTATAAATCAGACAAATTACATTTCCTAGAAGGAGGAGGGGAGTCAGCAGAGTTGTGTTTACGGACAATCAGAGAGGAGGATGGACTCTCTCTCTGTGGTTTCTGATTGTCTTTCTCATTCACTCGTCTTCCTCTTGCTCATTCAGAAACTTTCCATCCTTAAGCCTCCTGCCTCATTCATGTTTCTTCTTTGCCTCCAAATGGCTTGGCCTTGCCATTACTGATCATCACTACTGGAGAGAGGAGCTGTGATGAAGTCCTCTTTCTGTCTGTTTTCTCTCCTTGTATTCCTCAGCTCCCTGCCTCATTATGTGTCACTGCTCTGTCTCATTCCACTCGCTCGCTCATTACTTTGAATTTCTCTCCCACATTTTTCCTTTTGACCTTTCATCACTTACAGCACTCCTGGCTCTGTCATTTTAAAATTTCAAAGAGGAGCTTGCTTTTCGTGATGAAGAGCCAATTTGGACTTGAATCAGTGTACTTTTCTTGATGCAATAAAAAGACATTTTAATGGGAGCAGATGAGTGTTTCCTGCTCCTTGGAAGATAAAACTTCATCACCTCAAAGAGGCAGATATAGCAGGGACCTCAGCTTGATAATAAGTCAAAAGGAGCACTGTGAAAACATCTGTGCACAAGCAGCTGCTAGTCTTTATTTATTTATGAGAGGATGCATTTATTGTATCCACTCTTTGATTAATACAAGAGCTGAAATTATTATCAGCCTCTTAAATGTATGGATTTGCTGACTTCAAGGTCTTTTTTTGCTTGTTGAATTCCTTTATATTTCGGCCTGTTGGTTGGACATAAAAATTACATTTTAAATATCACCTTGGGCTTTGGAAAATGGTGATGTGCATGTTTGCTGGCATTCAGATGTATTGATATATTTAGAAATCAGTCACTTGAGGAATCTTTAAGTCAGAAGTAGACCAATTTATCAAGCAGGACCAATTATATGAGTTATTTATTTTAGGGTTTAATATTAGCTTAGGTTTGATATTGCTTTTGTATCAGTATTGTTTATGTTACGCATAAGTAACATGAGAAACTGCAGTACAGATTTGCCAAACTAGTTTTGAGGTCATTTGGAAGCATCATTATGAACTTTGTCCACCAGAGAGCACTGATAAGTATTTTTTTCGACTTAAAGATGTTCCACTTTGTTACAATTATTTAAATAAAATTATGTATCAACATAGTTATGTGCACTATCACACGGCAGAGGTTTATTGATATTTTCAAAATTTGTATATATAAACTGCCATAGTACCTTCTAGAAACAAATAACTGCATTTAGGTGAATCTGATGATGCTGAGGTCAGGCTGTGGCTTCACTCTTTCTCCTTCTCACACCCTCTCACTCTTTCTCAGCCTCTCTCACACTCATCTTCTCTGTCTTGTCTCCTGTGTGACGCACACAAAGCAAACAAATGTTTTCTTGTTTGCCAAGGCCACGTTTTAGGAATTCTTCAATCAGCCATCCCCTTTGCATCGCTGTGCCACTCCACCTCCACCTCCTGTGTCCATTTGAAGCCAGACAGCGCGTTTCATTTACATTTGCATGCGGTGAACATAAAGTGGAGCTTTATGTATGCAGAATGAGCTCTGTCTCTGGTTCCTCTGTGCTTGTTTACAACCAGTCATTACGCCGAAGCTCTCAGAGCTCCTTACTGCTTCCTTCGCTCTCAACCACACATTAAACACACAATTTATATTCTGCACTGCTTAATAAAAATGTCAGTTGGCAGCTGATAGCTTGAAAAAACCTTTGATCAAATGGTTAATTTTTTTCTGTGTACTGACGAGTGTAAAAAATATTGCCCATCCACTGTTCCTCACTGTGTTAAATCATGGAAATGTGCAGGGCAGGTACATTGTTTAGTTGGTGTTTAAACAGTTGTACTTCTTTGAGTCATTGCAGAACAGTCATGTTTATGTGTGCTGATCAGTCTCTTAAATCTGTTTTTCATTTTTTATTTATTTCCCTTTTCATTGCTTTAACTTTTGTCTCTTTCTCTATCGATTATATTTTTCAAAAATATGATTGCCTTTATAGGAATCTTCCCTTCTCTTTAATTTTATTATACTTTTTGTTCAACAGTTGTTTTTTTAACCATCAACACTTAATTCACCTTTTACATTTCACTGGCCTGATACTAACATTTCACCCACATTTTCCTCATGTTTATTCACCACAAAGCATCTTCCCCTTGGGGAATATTATGAGCCAATTTCACAGAATTCTGATTAATGCTCATTTTTTCACCCTCAGGAGAATAAGGAACCTTTGGTGGGCCAATTTTCCACGGGCAACACCCTCGGGGTGGAGGTGTGCAAAATCCACAGGCGGTTTTCTGGCAACCTGCAGCTGCCTCCGTTGTCATGGCGACAGGCAGAAAAGGAGAGGGACAGAGGCTGGGCGCTAACACCTGAGGACGATCCAGTGACCCCAACCAGACCCACCAGCCTGCCCATCGTCTCTCTGCCCCGAATCGACATCACACGGGCCGACCCCGACAGGTGAGGCTCCGCACAACAAAGGACGACCATCACAGCGAGTTCCAGTACAGATGTGATGGCAGCATATTGTAAGGTCAGATCAGACTTTGTAACACATTAAGGTTTTAATTTGTATGTCATTTTCAGCAGTTTTTCCCTTAACACAACAATGATTAATGATTTTGTGGGAGCAGAACACAAGAACAAGCTGTGTGTGGGAGGCTGGTGTTTTCTTCCATCTACTTTTGACATTAGATCAGCAAATTAGCTGCAAAGTTGGCAGTGACATTTATATTTTTGTTTTGCCGTCTGTGTTTTCAACACCTTGTTTTCTTCTTAGTTTTGGTTGTTTCTTACATTAATAGCTGTAATCCTGTGTCCTGGAGAAGAAAACACATCTTCTAAGGCATCAGATGGTACAAAATAATTTGGCAGTCATTTAGTTGAATACGCTGTTATTGTTGTGTCTGTCCCTGAGGCAGAATACAGTGCAGCTTCTGTTCCATGGCAGCATTAATGCAGACAATATGTATAATAGGGAGCTTTTATGAAGGCTTCTGCTTTATTGAATGGCAATTTGCCACGTACGTCTTTTCTCTTTGAACAACTATGACTCACCCAACTAAACTACACATGATGATAGGTTCTCTCTCTAAAGATGTATTGTCCATTGACTCTCTCATCAGTTGCTTTCATCTCCATAACACTCTTACTCTGCTCTACTGCTTGTTTAAAGGATGGGTTACATTTATCTGGATTAAAGGTCAGAAGCTGCAAAACTTTTGCTCTGTTTATTGCAAGTCGCTGTGGATGCTTCACAACTTTTAATGTTGTTTTCCAGCTGTTACTGATTAGCCAATCAGCTTGGTGATGATCTTGCATTGTAAATGTTCTGGAGGGAGGCGTCCGAAAGGCTTCTACCAATCAAGTGACTGATAAACTCAGAGCCATATTCTTCTGAGTATATGTGTGGACATCAGTTAGCACAGTGTCATAAGTACAATCTCAGGGAAGGAAAGTTCTTGTCTTCAGTGTGTCTTTTTGGGACTTGTATAAGAGATTCATCTTCATTAACATAAATCTAGGCTCCAGTTACGTACTTTTAGCTGTTTCCTGGGAAGGCCGTGACTTTTAAAAACCAGGAAAGTCTCATAGCTCTTCTCGCATTGGACTTGTTTGCAAGTCAGAAGCACTGATGGATGCCAGAGGAGAGAACAAGGAGCTCAGGTCAGACCAGGCAGACCCGTGCTGTGTTGCCACTTACGGTCCTGGCCACAAACCCTCACCACACTGCTCACCGAGACGCTTTCGCAAGCAGGTGGTAAACAGGCATCTCAGACGTTACAGGCGCTTCACTGTAGCGAATACCTGGTAAGACTTTAGGTGGCTTGAGAGAGAGAGAGAGCTGCTTCACTCTGTCTTTATTTGTCAACCCTGCTCATTTATCTCATTCTTAAGGAGCTACAGCAGATACAGCGTTATTTGGGATTTATTAATAACTCACACAGACCAGTTTACCAATAGTTTCAGCCTGCCATCAGCTAGAGCCTTGATTTATCAGTAATTTGTAGGCATGTACAGTGATGATAATTGGCTGTGGTTTCCCACATCTCTAGTTTATTTATAGAGTCAAAAGTCACATTTGTGTCAGAGGTCTTTACAAAGTGTACAAAAGACATTCTCTTTCTTTAGGCTCTTGTTCTGGATAATGAGCTAAAAAAGGAAGTGAAAGAAAAAAAATTGCACAGAATAAGCATAGAAATGTGTTTGGAATGTTGATAAAGATGATTTTATTGAATACATTTTATCCAGATCCTCTGTTGCTTTCTTGGCACATGACGTTACTGCACCGCTTGTCTTTATTTGTTGAAATGTGCAGATGATGACATTATTTCATCATAAAATGTTCCTATTGTTGAAATATCGAAAGTACACACTGAGCAGAGTGCCGAGTGTTTTTCCTCTGGGGTGTGCTGAGCTTGAGAGAAACGACTTCCTTGACCCCTGCATAAATAAATGCTCATCAGCGGTGCTCATGGTTATTCATTTGAGCAGCAGTTCTTTCTGTATTCCCTGTATCTGGTGTGTGAAGTTCAAGTAGACGTTTTAAAAAATGTATGTTTATGTAGGGCTGCTCTTTGTTAAGGAAGCAAGTCTTTTTTCCTCCGTTTCCACTCAGATGATAATGGGGGGCTCTGGTTCTTCTCACTCGTCCAAATGTCACCCAGCGTTGCTCTCAGCCTCTTCAGGCACCTCTCGAGCTAACTCGACTCTACTGATGCGGATGTGCAATATACGGACTCTGACACTGTGATAAATTAACACTGCTAATAAAACACCCCACGTCTTCTGCCAGAGTTTGAAGACCTAGGTCACTATGTAAGGATAGCAGTCTGTCAAAGAAGTAAAGCCACTGAAATCTCAAACACTCGCAGACCTCTAACCTCAGACGGGTGATTATTGCATCTCTTATGTTTTTGGCAATCATGTCAGATGGTAATATTGCTCCACAGCATCTTGGGAACCCTGTCCCACACACCTCTACCCCACTAACAGCCCCTCCTTTGGCCTGCTCACCCCTGGTGTCAGAGCTCTTGCTCACTTTTTGAACAGCAGTCAAAATACAGCTTTTTGAATAGACGTGGTCAGTTTGAGAGTCTTGCCAAGGTGAAAAGTTGAAAGGGGCTCTCTATTGTCCTGTCCTGTTTTCTTTACATTACACCATATGCACATTAAACCAGCAAATAAACTCAAATCTGGATTTGCCACGCTAATTCCTCCCCCCCCCCGTTCACCATAAACTTTAGCACATATGCTTTTATGGGACATCAAAGGTGGCCGAGCGAAGGGTGGGGTGGGATGATGAAAACAGACTAATCTGTGGTGGTTTAATATAGAGGGAAAGAGGACAGACGGTCAGATAAACAGAGCGGCTGCAAGTCCACTCCCTGTGTTCCAGCCCAGATCTGCCTGCCTGGTGTCTGCCAAGCCTCCGTTATTTCAGCACGTGGCCTGTTGCTGCACAGAAAGGGGGTCTGTCAGCATATGTCTGTGTGCATGTGTATGGATATTTGAATGAGCGACCACAGTATCAGTGCTTTTTGATGAGGAGGGAGGAGGCAGAAGGGAGAGAAGAATGCCACGGAGGTCCCCTCGGTGCAGAGTCGGACACTTTGACTTCAGCGAGGAGGTGGTCAGCAGAGCACACCTCTCAGCTCCCAGGTGATTCTTTAGCACCTGTCTTTATTTTTCAGCTTTTCAAATGATGTTATTTGGGTAAATTGTTATTTCGGACTGTCTCTGTGTGTATTTGGATTAGCTTGAGCATTGCATGTTTGCTCCCTACATGCGTCTAGATGTTTTAGAGTGATTGCCTCAGTAGTAGCAAGGTAAAATCCGAACTCATTGCCGAAAGAAATTATTTACTGTTTACAGTATATCAGGATCTAGAGGATCAACTATGCGTCGTTGACATGCTGTGGTTTTCCTTCCCTGCCAGATTAAGAGATTAGATCGTTGTAGGTAAAGCACGTTGTTAATGTTGTGAAGTTGGGATTTGGATGACGCAAAGCGCAGCAGAAATGACGTTTATGGCTCCATGTGTGTCATCGGAGTCTGCACATTTCACATTAATCTGAGCTTCTCTGGCAGAGGTGTGGGACCGAGAGTGGGATATGTGCCCAGTTAATCCCACATGTTGCAGAAATTACAGAGGCGGGGGGGGGCTTTGGGAAGGGGGGAGTAAATGTGGGTCAAATAGTGAAGTGACTTTTGGGACAGTTTGTGCATTATAAGATATATTTTAGATGAGCTGACTTGGTTGTAAAAGTTATAAAATGTGTGATTGGGTTTTTTCTTTTTTTTTAGACACTTTTCGACTATAACTGGGAAAAAAAACTGTGTTTATGTGCTTTCATTTGTCTTGTAAGTAAATTACAGTCCATCTGTGCGTAACATGTTACCCAAGATAAACTCAGGACTTAGCAAAAGGTTTTTTATTTTTTTATTTTTCCAATTTATGATTTGTGGCATCTGTTGTTCCTGTGGGGCATTGATACTTTGACCTTTCACTCTAAACTCGGAGCAATCTGACCTGATCATCTGATTACACAATGGCTCGTCCTCTCCCCTTGCACACCCACTCTCCGCTCATTATATCCGTCCGTGCATCTGCGGTTCATTCGCTGTGGCAAACATGCTGGGTAGATGAACTGTAACTGTTTGCAGTATGTTGACACAAAACATGTGCAGCTTTGTAGCAAATTGGCTGCTCGTTGGTTTGCTTTTGCTCCGAGCATTTCTTAATTCCTTATAAGATCACTGTCCAGACATCTCCCCTTTTCTCTTGTGTTTTTTCTTTGTCTATAATTTAATATTTTTATATTGGATGGGTTTTGATGTAATTTTGTTATAAGTGATTTTATTTGTAAAGTACCATATATAAAAACATACATCCCAAGCAGTGAGAAGAAAGTCTTGTTCTTTCACTAAACCAACAATCTGTGGTATAGAGACACAACAACACACAATAGATCGAGTTTTCAGGTTTCAAAGGCCATAGAATAGGGGTGAGTGTGCTATAAAATAAACATGGCTAAATAGATAAACACCCGAGTATGTCCGAATAACAGTCCACAGGCAGATGATCTGTCCCGTTGCTTGTTTGGTGCCCCTGGGCAGTGATGAATGAGCTAAGCGGTCATGGACAGTATCCCAGCGAGACACAGACCAGAGCAGCAGTTTACGATAAAACAACCCCTCCTCTCACTGACCAGCAAAGCATAGTTATTTAATGAGCACAACAGTGTGGTTTTTAGGCCATGGATGGATGGATGGGTGAGTAGTCATTTTAGGGTTTATGCAAGCATCTCTTTCCTGGATGGGATTTGTGAAAAATGTTGCGCAAGCCAGTACTTAGTGGCAGCTTATTGAAAACACGCAACACATGATGATGGTGATTTTCATTGTAAATGATTACATGAATGATTGATCAGATTAGGATTAATATATTTCAAAACATTTTAAAATGTGCTCCTGAAGAGCAATACGTCAGGCCCTGAAGCTGATTTAGGAGTGACGAAGAACCAACCACTGATTTTATTGGATAATGTGCAACCCCTCTAAACAGCAAAAGAGCTCCTCCTGATTAATGTTGTTTATCCTCTTCTTATCTTAGCTTTGAAGCAGAGAATGGTCCATCATTGTGCTGCAGTCCTTCCGACCCTCAGGCCTCCCCGGGCTCGGGTCTGGTTCTCCATCCAAACCTGGCGAGTCATGGTCAGCGCCGGGAGTCCTTCCTGTACCGCTCTGACAGCGACTACGAACTGTCACCCAAGTCTTTGTCCCGAAACTCTTCCATTGTTGGAGAGCTGTGAGTTGAAATAATCGGAGAGAGACTGCTATTGTATCAAATTCATTGTGTTCAACTGAGTGTTTGTGTGACTGTCAGTCTTTGCTCAGTAGTTTCCACTTCCAATTTCAGGCACGGAGAGGACTTGATTGTGACTCCATTTGCTCAGGTAAGAGCTGATTACAAGTCAATAAATCTGAGATGACATCAAAGTCATCTTTTGAAAAGCACAATTTTTCCCAAGGGCTTTCAGATGTGAAGCACTCTGCCAATCCACAAACTGTTTTGATTGTCATGTCTGCCCCCTGGTGGTCTTTATTAGGTATTGGTAGTGGCAATGTTTTAGATTTAGAGTGGTTATCCCTAAATGAAGCTGTAGAATTGGTCCTTTCAAGTTCTGCTGTCTAACATGACATGTAACGAGGTCTTCTTTTGAAACTTGGATGGTTTCAAAAGAAGACCAGAGAGATGTTTAAGGTTTATTTACATGCTGAATTTAATGTAATGCACAGCAGTAATTTAGCAGTAAAATAGCAGTAAGATAATACAGGATAAAGAATCAGTCTGTGCTGATCTGTGTTGGAGTGGGAGCATTAGCTGAAGTTCCATTAGCTTTATGACACAGCTGCAAAGACTGCTTTGAATTCACCACTTATTCAGACACAAGCAGTCTCTGTAATCAGGTGAACTGAATGCAAACCTTTAACAAGAATACTTAAAAATTCACGATTGATTAAAAATATAAATATGTGGAGTAGTATTCACATTATCACAATACTGTGATTATCATTTCTATATTCTCTCAAACATGTGGTGAGTGTAATTTTCAATCTGCATATTCCTCATATCAACCCCACCTTTGCAAGTGTCCCTTCTTCCTCTTATCCTTTTGTCTTATTTTGTTCTTAAAGGTTCTTGCAAGCCTTCGGACTGTCAGGAACAATTTCACCACTTTGACAAATGTACAATGTGCATCCAATAAGTAAGTCACTTCATCATTTTATTTTAATATTTTCTTGAGTGACAACATGCAGCAGTGTTTTCAGACATGCAGTGAGGGTTTCTGTTCAGGGGTGATATTTGTCATTTGTGTACCGATAGAAATATCTGTCAAAAATCCACATTTTCTTCAAGAAAATATGCATGTGGATGTTAGAAATATGGTGAGATGACACAGTTCAACTTGCCAACATATCTCACTTGGGGGCGCCAATGCTCCAAAAACAATGTCTAGAGTCTCGTGTAACAACCGCTCACATGAAAGCAAGTATTACCAAGTATCAGCTTCCTCTGATCAGTGAACTGGGTCAGTGGCTGCAGTTGCCTCAGGTTTGCCAGTTGTGGACACAGAGTCAATACAACCTCAGAGAGAGGGGTCACTGAGAGCCGAATCAGACTTGACAATGTCACATGGCAGAAAAAAAAAAACCTGAGACCAATTCAGAGAACTGAGAGAGCAACTGTTCTGGGTTTGTGCTGTGGCAACACTGCTGCTGAGACCAAATCACACAGTGGAAAAAACTACTTATGCCAGCATTTGTTACACATCAGGGCTCCTGATTTGAATACTTGTTTCTTTCTGGTTGCAGGAGATCTCCTGCTGCAAATCAGCCTCCTGTCACCAAAGTCTGTCTGTCAGGTGAGTCCTCACATAAACCTCTCAGTTCATGGGAAAGTAACATGCATGCAAGTTGTGTAACATCAGTGATCACGTTTAACTCTTGGTGGAGGACAGTGATAGAAAGATTTGAAAGCTGATGAATGAAAGATAAAGGTCCAGAAATGAATACTGTACGTGCAGTTTGATGCATAAAAAGTCAGAGAAGGAAATACTTGCACATGACTGAACAGTTGTCAACAACATTTCTAATTTCATGAAAGCTTAATAAATGCTGAATGGCAGCAGGTTGCCACAGTCTTTGCCTGTGCAGTGAATAGAATAGATTGTGCCTTTGCAAACACAGCACACATTCACAGTAAACATTTCACATTCAGTCTTCTCCATGCAAATGCTAATTAGTGTAGATAGGCTTTGGGTAGAACTGCTCTTTATGAAAATTTCCATATCAACACGGTAATGGATGTTTACTCTGCACAAACTGTGTTATCGTTCAGCATTTTCACACATGCAAATAGAAACTGTAATCCTGACAGTTCCTGATACAGGAAACTATTTGTTGATAACGACAGAAAAATTCCCATGCACTGACGTTATGAACGGACAGAGGGGTGAGCACTGTAGAAAGATATTTACTGTTTCAGATTCAGATCAGGTGGATATAAAGGAGGGGAAGGCCGGGTGAAAGAAGGGGAGGAGGGAGGTGGGGATATTAGTTCCTGCTGCACTGGTTCTTCAGGCTCAATTGACGTCAGCACGGCCTGCACATGGGCGCTCTCCACTTCCTATCAGCACAGATGGGCTGCTAGGAGCGTCCCGCAGCAGGAAAAAATACAAGACAACTGAGTCTCTCATTGTCCTTCCTCCTCCACACTTCTCACAAACCTTGACCTTCTCAGAGTAATCTCTGACGAGCAAAACCCTCACGCGTCTAATAGCTTCCATCATGTGAAGGATCAAATAAGAATGACAAGTACTGTGTACTGTGAATTTGTACACATCACATTTTGTACTATTGAATATTATTTTTATCATTTTTTTTCTGTATACAAAGAACATGCTATACACCTGCCACTAAATAATAGCAATTGTTCAAATTGTTCAGGAGGAGACTAAAACAATTAACAATATTACAGGGAAAGATGCCCTCATATCCTCCCTTGTGCTGCTTTCTGTCTAGTTTTTGTCAACCCTTTAGCCGGAAAAGGAGAACAGATTTTTCCTGTTTTGCATCTGTTTCTTTTTTTCAGTGAGGCAATATCCCCAGTTTTGGAAAAGATATAATACCTGCGTCTTTCTGGGCATGAGCTCAGCGTAGATGGCTGATTAGGAGCTCTATGAAACTTTGGATACCTCCATAAAGGGATTTGAGCGGGACACAGTGAAACGTAGGGAAACACAACAGAACTCCAGAGAGAGCAGTGTGAATTCCTGTAGGAAGATGGTGAGGTTAGACACTGTGATATAGTGGGTACAACAAAGCGTGAGAGATTTGCCAGATTGTTGCAGGGAGTGAGATAGGAAAGAAGGAAAAAAAAACAAAAAACAGCAAAGGTCAGACAGAGACGTCACAGTTTTTTGAGCCCTTTAATTAGATGCGATATGGGAGAAGCAGGAAAAAAGGTCAGATTGGATGAAATAAACACAAAGTGCAGGAACGTGACCACAGTCACTGGGTGAAAGTGCACAACTGGGAGGTATATTAAAGATCAGCTCAGCAGCAAATGCGTCACTCCGGGCTGTTTACGCTTTAACCATCTTACTCTGGTAACGTGAGGGGATTTTAGTTTTCCTCATGTGAGTTTGCAGTTTACGCTTCACAAACCATCTTGGCCCCATCACATGTGGTCCTATGAGCCCGGCAGCCAACAAAGGGCCCTCTCTCCCCCACTGATTCAGATTATAGGCTTTAAGACTTTATTTGTTACGCCTGATAAAAAGGACTTTTGGTGAAAATCCTTGATCATGACGTCTTTGACAGTCAAGGACCAGTGATTAATCTGGAATGGTGATTACTTAGCTGAATATTGTCGCAGTTGACAGGGACTCCAGGGTCCATGGTTTATCATTTTACCAAGAAGGAGATGTGAAATCACATCATGTTCTTAGAGTCACCGTTCCCTTTTATCGGGCTTGAGAAATCAATGTTTACACAATGCTTTCAGAAATGAACTTTTAAGGCAGTGCTGCCCAAAGCAGGGCTTACCATGTTAACCTCAGACAGACCCACCATATCAGAAAAATAAACATTTGCCTTCCCATTATTATTATTATTATTATTATTATTATTATTATTATTATTATTATTATTATTATTATTATTAGTATTAGTATTAGTA
>JBAJHX010000062.1:17103254-17124161 GCA_037176925.1 Amniataba percoides
TATTATTATTATTATTATTATTATTATTATTATTATTATTATTATTATTATTATTATTAGTATTAGTATTAGTATTAATATTAGTATTAGTATTAGTATTAGTATTAGTAGTAGTAGTATTAGTATTAGTATTAGTATTAGTAGTAGTAGTATTAGTATTAGTAGTAGTATTAGTAGTAGTATGGCTTTTTTGTGCAAGTAAATATTGAACAATTCCACTTGATTTGGAGTGTGTGCACTTTTGATTGATGCTAAATATTGGACCCACTCCTTTTTTATTTTTTGCTTGTTTTCCTTTCATCAAAAATTGCTGATTTACACTAGCTAGTCAGCGGTAACATAAATTACTATAAAGTGAATTATGATGAATGTGACACAGTTTAACCAAATAACATTTTATATCTTTAATACCTGTTGACCAACTGAACTGGTATTAGTTGAACTGTTGAATGGATTATCTTTAAATAGGAATATAAGGAAAGGTTGCAGCAAACTGATGGTTAGGATTAGGATTAAAACAAAGAAGACTCTTAAGAGATGCAGGTAGCTGTCTTTAGTTATCTTCAGACTGAGCCATGCTAGCTGTTTGCCTCTGTTTCCTATCTTTCAGGCAATCAAGCTAGCTAGACTGTGTATTCCAATACATTTGATTTTAAGCCTTCCAAGTCAGAACAGTTCAAGCACCATTGTGCAAGACTTCCTGATGTAGCCTTTGGGGTGAAATCATCTCACGTATGTAATGATAGAAGTTTAAACTGTTGAACGCTGACTTTAATGTAACCTACAGCTGTCTGCCTCACTGATATTTCTGCACAGCCAAACATACACATAATTTTCCCTGAAACTAAACACGTGACTTTGTGCGTAAACTGCCCAGGGCGTGGGGCCCCACACAATAAGCATTACTCATTCATCTTTTGTCTCTTTTTGTAAACATGTTCCAAAGAAGCAATGATAGACTTATCTGAAACAGGTTATTCAGACAGGTTAAAGAAGGAGGAAAGCTGCTGTTAATCACCAGTAGTCTGCCCTTTGATGCCCAATAATAAGGAGTAATCACTTTCAAATCAGGGTGTTGCAGCCTTGTGTGTAGTTCTGTATGTAAAATGTGTGCATGTGCATGCAAACTATAAAAGCGGCCATGAAATATAGACGTTTGGGTTAGGGTTAGCACAGCGAGGGTGCCTATAACTCAGTATTTGGTGTCATTCTGATAAAAGTGATTAAACAGTGTGTTGGGATCTTTTATTATTTCTTGTTTAAGCCCATTTTTTTGTGTTATACATGCTTATAAATACCATTAACCGCTGTCTTTCACAATATTCTCACATATAATAATGAATAGACGGATGGGCGGATGGACACACACGCAGACAGACAGACAGCTGACCACAAGCTGACAGGCGGAACAAATTCGACCTGTCATTTTCAGTCTGGGCAGTCCGCTCCACTCCTGTCTGCGCTAGTTACTCTGCTCTGCAGCAGGAGTCTATGCCAGGTTTTCCATGCTCGCAGCCAGAGGAGAGGATCCGGAGGGCTGGAAGCGTGCAGCCTGGTTAAGTATTTGAATTATGTCATTGACGTCAGCACAGTCATAAACCTTGCTGCGGCCCATCCCTCAGGCTAGCCCGTGCCAACAGAGCTCCATGGAGCATTGTGAAGGAGCTGTCAAACAGGCCCTGATGAGGTGTGTGTGTGTATACGTGTGTGTGTGTGTTTGTTTGTATAAATGCTGAAGCCTTTTGTTTTGATAGGTGAGGAGATTATGCCGCAGTTGTAAACCATGAAGAGACCTAATCAGCAGTGAGGGTTGTTTGTGAGAGAGGACAAAGGGTGGTGGTGTGGTTTCGGGGTTGGACCTACTGTAAATGTCTGCAGGTTCCCCAGAGATGATCTCCTGCAGGCAAAGTGCAATTTATGTCACGTCACGTTATGCCTTATTTATAAGTTATACATATACACATATATAAATGTGAAACGCACAACATAAATGTTTTCCTAAGAATCTCTAAAGATTAGATTCCTGTGGAGAGGTTAATGTTGGGTCCTGTGAAAAGAGTATACACACACATGCACTATGACAAAATTAATTAATACATTTACAGTAGAAAGAATATGGATTATCTTCTTTTTTTCATTTGTATCTGTTAGAAAGAAAATATTACAGAATTCGAATAAAAGTAAAATCCTGTATAATAAAGATGAATAAAGTCATCTTTGAAATTACAACAACCTGAAAAACAAAATGTAAAATTAAGGTAGCAAATGCATACATTTTCTTAATGTGGTAGTTCTGAAACAGTATATACAATGCAAATAACTTTAACAAACAGCAGTAGGCAGGGTACTTTTCCACTACAAAGTATTTACAGTTTTAGTCCTGTTTTTCCCACCAGGTGTTCACTGAGTCGCCTGCACAGATAACCTCTTTGTGTCGCTCTCTGAATGGACAGACTTTTGGTAGAATAAATGTGCCTCACTTTTTTTTTCGTTTCTCTTTCTCCCTCTGTTTCCTCCTCACTCCTGTCTTGACTGGTGAATGAATTGACGTACATTGGGGGTGACACAAAGGTGAATCATTGCTCAGCCTCAGTCTCTGTCTGCCTCAGCTCCACGTGCAGTGCGAAGTCAAACACAAACAGCGCCAAGTGTGTGCACATATCAGTGTCAAAGTGTGTGTTTTCTCCTTCATGATGTGGTGAGGGCAAGATGAGGAATGTGTGTTTGCGTAGATGCAGATAAACCCCGGAGGTGTTTGCACTTTAACTGACAGTGATGACTCAAGGGTTTTTCATTGATCCTCTGTTGTAACTGGCCCCATTATTTCCTGACAAGTCAAATTAGTATGAATAAACAAGACTTAAGCCACATTAGTCACAGTGTTCAAATCAGCCTCACCATGAAAACTCAAATACTACATGAAAACCTGATGGTGCTCACACAGAAACTGGACAGTAACTAAGTACAGTTATTCAAGTACTTTACTCAAAAACTACTAAACTACTACTTAAGTACTGAAGTACTTGAGAATTTAGGTAATTTATATATCTAAATTTAATAAATTTAAGGTCTATATTTTTACATACACATGTTTTAGACAACTGTAGCTTTCAGATAATCGCTTTGATTGTGAATACAAAACATGAAATATAATATATTTATGCATTTTATATGTATTGCTATATTTAACTAACCAACAGTGAATAGCACAAAAGATGTAATAATTTATAATTCACCATTCGGTATAATGAGTATATTGAATACAGGGCTTTAATTGTAATTTAGTACTCTCTCATTTTGGCATTACTACTTAACTCAGCACTGGCTGTAGCTTATCAGTAGGTGGGATGATACATGAGGCAGCCCCGTTCTGCTAACCAAGCTTCAGCCAGAACGCGAGGGAAACAGGTTCTGGGGCTTTGGGGGGGTCGGATGAGAGCACAGAGAGGGGCAGTGTGAGGTGGATGTGAGTGGAAGGTGTCCTGGGCGGGAATGGAGGTGGGGGGTTGTTTGAGCCCAGCCCTGCTCATTGGTGCAGTTGATGGCTCCGACAGAGGCCGGATTGTGGGCCTATAGGGGAGAGAGTTGGAGGGAAAAGGGGGAGAGAGGGGAGGCAGACGGGGTCTGTCTGCACACTGAGGTCTGTTGTCCTCACAGCAGCCTCCAGCATATGGCCAAAGCATTAAGACTCGCTGAAGGAAAAAAAGAGACTTCCACTAAAAAAAAAAAAAGGCTGGAAAAGTACCTCGCTCTCTGTCTGGGAGCAGGTTTTTCAGACTGAAAGTGCGTCACGCCACCTTTGACTGGTGACATTATGAAAGGTCTGTCAGCCCATTTAGCACAGTGTATTTATGATCAACCAGAGGTGATGATGGATTCAGCAGCTCTTGTCTGCCCCCACTGTGTGTGTGCACACAAAGAACTTTGTTTAAATTACAACTTCCACTCAAACTTGATCACAACATGAGTCACATTGGAGAAGCGTGGCCTCAAGGCCAGCTGTTGTAATTTTTAGGAAACAGAACAGATGAATATATGAAGTTCCGCTTCACTTATCTTGCAAGTGGTTTGAAGCCAGACACCAAAACCAGTAAACTTTTGTTCTGCATCTGAGGGTTTTTACTGCCGTCACATTCTGGACTGTGTATATGAATCAGCCGCCAACTTCAAAATGACCTGAATCCCGGTCATACAGGCGCTGTGGATGAGCCAAGCCTTTGAAGTTAACCAACTTCCCTGCTAAAATGTCTAATGTCTCTATATGCCTTCATTGGAGGGAACAGGGGCAGGATGTGGTCGCACCTTCTTGGCAACGCCTCCTGCCCCTATGGCCCACGATGGCCGCACGCTGGTGTATACCCAGTTTCAACAGCTCACCGCCTTGTGCCCGAGCAGCTTTGATTTCTTCTCTGTGTCACTGACTTTTACATGGCTTGGATGCCGGTGGTTCCTGTGAATAGTTTGAACCGCGAAGCTTGGCATCCGGCGGTATATTGTAGCCAAGGGTTCTTTGAATTCTCTGACCTGGAGCTGAAGTAAAGGAAAATTGGTCTGACCTGAGGAATGAGGCTAGTGTTAGCAGTTGTGCTTCTGTAATCGGAGGAGCCAGATTTTGACAAAAAAAAAGTCTTAAATGCTTGAAACCTGAAACTCTCCTGAATGATTCAGGTCACTGTCATCTTGTTGTTCTGATACTTTTCAATGGTGGGAGGTTTCCTCAACTGCAACTGCAACTGCTCGTCTGAGATTTCATTGAAGTTCTTTGTTAAACACCAGCGGTTCAGAGTTTGTGCACCATTGCTGTGCTTTGAAGTGCTTTGATCCACTATATTGACGTAACTTGGGGAGCAGCACGCTGGCTGTCCTGTTGTGCTAAGCATATGGGGTAAATTTCTTCCATGTGTGAAGCCCTATGAAGTAGAGATCAGTCTTTTCCATAGAAAAAGAAAGGTGGGGAGATCCAGATGCGTTCAGCGTTCACTCCCTCTGGATAGAAATCTGTTGAATCAACATTCTCCCTGGTATATCAGAAAATGATGCCTCTTAATTTGTTTCCTCATGTTTTGTCATCTCTGAGTATTTCTCATAAACCACTTTTTTTCCTCTAAAACTTGTGCACCTACCACGTGTGAGTCATAGCCGCTAACGACAGACCTATTTCATCAGATGACAGCGATGATTGTCATTCCGCCATTCAGTAATTCCGCTCCATGTTTTGTGCAAGTTCAGGGCCAAAGAGGAAGTGCTTTGGTTTCTTTGGCACACAGCGAGACCCTGGCCTGGCCTCCCCCCAATTCAGGGAGTCAAAGTTTGCCTCTCGTGTTGCTTGTGCAAACACAGCGTTTGGTGTTTGATATATTTTTTTTTTCTCCCTCAGAGAGGTTCAGAGAGGAGAGAGCCAGTTTGTGAAGCACGGTGGTGTGGTGTGAGCTGCTGCAGTTCAACAGAGTACAGCCTTGAAGTGGTCTGAATGTTTCAGAAAGGAAGTCACCGAGAGCAGAGGGAGTCAGAGCGGTAGTCTTTGCAGCAGTGACAAAGTGCATCTCACATGTGAATGTGTGTTTTTCTTTTTTCTCTGCTCCCCTTGGCCCCCATTGCCCCCTTTGCTTCGTTTTAATATGTGAGATATCACAGTTAAGCATTTGCTTGCGTCAAAAACATGAAAGAAGTATCAAAAAGCAAAGCCAGATGGGTGTCTTTCACCAAACTCCCCTCCTCAGGCGGTGGGTTTGTGTACTGTACCTGTATGTACACATCATTTGTATGTGTTTAAATGAGAGGGGGGTCACAGACACATCAACAGCAGGAGGCAGCAGACCGCCTAGTTTGCACGCCACTCATCGAGCAGAATGGTACTGAGAGGGGGGAAAGCTGAACGAGAGAGTCTTAGAGAGGGCGGGGGAACCAGACAGAGTGGGAGGGGGTTTGAAGCGCACACGAGAGCCGAGGGAAAGAGGGGGTACGGAGAGAAAGAGGCTACAGAAAGAGAGTCGGCAAACAGTAATTCTAGCCTCAGTTTGTCTGGAGACTACGACTTCCTTGAACTTTCTGAGGCGGTGGAGCGCAACGAGATGAAGGAGCTCTGTGTACACGCCTCCCCCTCTTCCTCCGCGGCTCCTGGATGTCCTGCGGGCCAGTCCTCCGTGAGATCAAGCCACTCTGGGACCCTTGGACCCCCACGCATGGTGTCGGGGGGCTCCGCTATGGACATGGATCCTCTTGGGCCTGATTACGTGTCCATGTGTCTTTTGGCAGATGAGTCCTACCAGAAGCTGGCTATGGAGACGATGGAGGAGCTGGACTGGTGTCTGGACCAGCTGGAGACCATCCAGACTTACCGGTCTGTCAGCGACATGGCCTCCAACAAGGTAGGACAATTTATCTTACTCACATTATTATATGTATATGTGCAAAAAGTGCATTAGTGAAGTTGATAGGATGGTTTTGTATCCATAAGTCCAATGAAGTGACTTGTGAAAAGCTTGTGATGAATTGGACTTTTGTTGTTGGAATTGCAATTGCTGGTATTTATTTTATTTGATCCACTTGTAATGCACAATACATTTCTCCACAAAACAGAACCTTTCCTGCCATATTTTTGACAGTAGGCTGGAGGGAAACACTGTTGGCTTTGCCACAGGTCAGGTTTTGAAATGTTGTTTGAGTCCAAGAGGTCAGATGATTTCATCAGCTCACACTGGAGCTTTTTAACCTCCAAATTTCACGTTTTAAAAAACCCTTGCAACTTAAACTCTTAATATGTTTTTAACTGTGTGCTCACCTGCTCTATGCACTGAGATGACGACCACCATAAGATGTACCAGGAAAACAGCACGCCGCCACTGAAGTTTGTCTTGTAATCTAAACCAAAAAGAATTAGATTAGAGACAACAATTTCATATTTTCAGTAGCTATTCCATGTACAGAATTGAATTATTGTGATCACATTATGCAATATGTTGACAGACAAACTGAAAGTACTGACTGACCTGTGCACAGCAGTACAATTGGTCTTTGTTGCAGTGCGGTTGTCAGTTTGCACCATGTATGCAAAACTTAAATTGCTTTTTGCCACACTGACGCACTTGCAAAGTAACAGCCGTTCTGTGGTAGTGTATGAGCTGGCATCATCATTTTATGGATCTGTAAAAATAAGGATGGCCAGTGTTTGTTTTGCATACATGACCACTGACTTCCTGTTATCTTGTAAATGTCTGTCTTTCATGGAACGCGTCCTGCTTCAGTTCCCTTACAATATTCAAACTAGCTGAGAAACATAACATGATATACAACTGAGCCGAGCTTCAGATGCACGCAGTATGATTTAGACTGCACACAGATGCATTTGTCCATCATTTCAGTGTAGGTCACATTTAACTGTGTTTGTCTAGACTTTCGTTTAAGATTAACAGAACACTAAGATTTGTTCAAGAAACGTTCATACTAGATTTAAAGGAAAACTCCACTGCCTGACCAGCCATGGAGCAGGCAAGGTCACATCTATTGTGTGTCTCCTTTTAAACAAGGATACAGTACTGCAACAATAGTGTAGATGTTTTCTGCTTTTCTAACAAGCTTGCAAACACAATACAGTTTGTAACAATATATTATATAGTGAAGGACTAGTGGGTTCTTTTGCATCTGCATTGCACTAATTTTGCATTAATGGAATACAATGTAAATGTAAAATTCCTTGAAATATTTTCTCTAAAAAAAAGAGTAAGTGCCTCTGAGGTGACAGTTTACACCGTGACAACCTTACAGTATTTTTTGCACTGGTGCTTTGCTAAGTCATTGAATTCATATTTTAATGAGAAAAAAAGAGCCTACAGCTGCGAGCAGCTTTGTGGGGCTGTACCCAAACACAGCAGTGCTTGCTAATGATAAAGTCAGCATGCTAACATGCTCACAATGACATTGTTAAGATACTCATGTTTAGCACTTAATGTGTGCCAGTCCAGGAGAATCCATCCAATATTATCAGGAAATTTCACTAAAAGATAAGAATGTCATGATGTTGCCAGAAGAAAATTCAGAGGGTCACCAAAGTCATTGCAATGTCCTGCACAAAATGTTCAGTCCAATGGATATATTGACATTGTCGCCCCGAGAGATCTCTGCTGTTGCGGCTAAAAAGATTAAGAATCCATTCTCATCTGTTGGAATGGCAGATAAGATAAATCCAGGGTGTCATTGCAGAAGTCAGATTTCTTTTTTGGTTTAAGTGAATCTGAATAAACACATTGTGGTACTTCAAGACTAAACAAAGCAACCATTTAGAACTAATTACTTCCTTTTGCTTTGATGAGTATAAACGTTTTTGCGTGCGTATTTCATTTGTGCTGGCAGCGCAAATTACTATACAGTGCAAAGTATTACTCAACCCCCACACAGACAGTGGAGACTGTATGGCGGCGTCAGATTATAAACACCCAGGGTGGCGGTGTCCATTTCCGTCTGTGTTCTACACTGTGGTCTGAGGGAGGATTGGGATGGGGAGGGGTGTTGTCAGGCCGTGACTGGTGACTGTGACCGTGACACCAGCTTCCTGTCTCTTTACTTCCTGTGCCCCCCACTGCCCCCTCTCCTCTGCTCCCTGGTAACCAGACGACAATAGCGGCGCTTTGACCATGCAGCCAGGTTGAATCTTTACAGGCAACCACGTCATTGGGACTGCCGAGACAATGAGCGCGAGGCCCTGCAGGCGCGCGGCAGCACAGCCGCTTGGTCAGGCAGGCCGGACACATTGTTCACCGTGAGTCGGAGTCTTCCTGGTATGACCCAGCGCCACCACTACACGTTGTTGACCAATGTTGGTTTTGAAAGAGCAAAGGTCAACAGTTTAAGATGCTACAGTTCAGATTTGTCATTGTGCTGGATTGTTATGCAAGTGTACTGGAATGAAAAATTACACGCACTGGGGAATTATTTATTCCAAGATTGGTGTCAAATGCAGTTTCATTTTTGCTCCACTGAGGCAGGCTTCCGCTCCCTCCCAGCATTTAAATGACGTGATGTTTGACAAAGAGCCTGTTTCTTTGCAGAACCAGAGAGAACGTAAATGAACCCACAATCAAACCCAGGGTGTCTCCACTTTCAGTGTCCAAGGGCACAGGTGTATCCGGGGCTACGGGGACCACACACCCTGCTGACCGCCGGCCTGGTCGCTGTGACCTCAGAGCGGGGAGCTGCTTCCCTGCCCCTCACTATCATTAGCCTCGCCACACTTCTGTGCTGATGCCGGTGACGGCCTTGGACAAACACCGCCATCTGAATCCAGTTAGAGGAGTGTAGCACTTTGCGGGTTAGCGTGCGAGCAAGCCCCCGAGTAGAGTGCGAGCGAGTAGGAAACTTTAACTCACGTGTGATCACTTCAGCTTTGAAGCGCCGCCGTCCTCAGAGGGGAAAAAATGACAAAATTATTGAAACAGATGTAGTGGTGGGTCTGTAGCTGCAGCAGGGGTAATGGACATTAAATTATAGTGTTGTGATTCCGTTTGACTGAAAGGGCGGTGAGGAGATCAGCCAAGCTGCAGTGGTGATTATGCTGCCTAATTGTAATTAAAATGTTTTACCTCTGTAATCTGCTGTTATCATGGAAAATAAGCCAGGGTGAGGAAGGTTAATATGCAACCTGTTTTCAGTGTAACCCTATTCTTACCTAGTTTTGATCAACACCTTCTAGGAAATGTGTCTTCCTAATGTTACTAAACTGTGAAAACTCAGCAGGCATAATCCACAGTGTGTTGACACTGTAAATAGACACACGCGGGACAGAAGCAGCATTGGATCACTCCGGGCTTTGTCAGATTGCACAGCCGAAGTATTGCGATATGATGTCAAGCTGTTCCTGTGCAACCCCTCTTGTGTCTCTGCTCAGTTTCAAGGTCAGAGTGTGCTGTAAGAGCTGAGCAAACTTTTATACTCTGTCTCAGATACTAACATGTAATTTGTGATTTTTCTGTACGTGAGCATTCAAACTTGTCAAACTTGTTATCTGGGACATTTCAATGATGAGTTCAGGTATGTTAGTTTGTTTGTTGCCCGAGGCCATGATAGGAAGCAGGATGTCTACCAGTAAATGACCTCAGTGGATTACTCTATCAAGAAAGGGGAAGTAGGTGGCGGCACATGCTCGGGCCTGTGTTGGAGGGAGGAGCCACTGATCCCTTGTTAGCCTGCGTAGGCCACTCAGTCAAGTCAGTCTTTATCGCTATACGTTTCCTGCCTGACTCCACTTCAGCAAAGAGAATAGAGAGAGGAAGCAGGCAGAGCCTCAGACACACTGAACTGAGTTATTGCTCACGGAACTTTAACGGGGATTTTTTTTTCGGATTGTGTTTGTTTTTTGCTGAGTGACAATGGGACTATGTTGTTCTGAAAAGCAGAAGAAAAACTTTGAGATGCTCACAAGTTGGAAAAAGGTGAGTTAGATTTGGAGCTGCTTACAACGTGCTGTGTGCGCGTTGACTGCAGTTTGGAGGGAGTGATTTATCCAGATGAAGATGAATTGATTTCAAACTAGTGTAACTGATTAGAAGACATGATTAAATGTAACTAAAATTTATATATTTTTTACTAATATTCAATCAGCTTTTTTAACTCATCACATAGAGCTGTTCCCTCCCGCTTTGTTTGAGGATTCAGGACAGTTAGACAAAATGCATCTGCGTTTTCTTCTAAAACTTTTTAGAATAAATTTTAAATATTTTGTTTTTGGATGTTAGAAATGTTTGGCTCTCACCCAAACATATCATTAACAGTGTTGCGTTACAAGACAATGGCTCCAGTGTGCACCCACTTTGAATATTCAAATTTTATGGGGCTTCAGCTCATCATCTCCTGAGTACTGACCCACACGCTTATGAAACTCTTGGTTACTTAAGACGGGGGTTTGTTCTGAATGTCAGCGCTCTTTGCTAACGTAAAAGGATGTATGAGTTAACACCATGCATTGAGTCACCTATTCTCCTAAACTCGTCACTGCGTCGCAAGCATATGCTGTGTCTGAGCTGAACTTCATGACCCCGGGTGACTGACATGTGGCTCTGATTCATTTCCTAGAGGTCACACAAATCTGCAGTGTTCCGCTGCTTTCAAGAATCAATTATACGTTCCCTTTGAATGGAACAAAGACATCTGAATCCAAGCTCAAATTTTTGTCCTTACGAGCTCTCTTTGATTTTTATGGACTGCCTCTGGCGGTCTTTGGTTTTGAGTGCAGCCAACGCTTTGAAAGTGGTATTCAAGTTTCACAGTCAAGTAGATGTTAGCTGTCTGCTTGACAGCTATTAGACAGCTGTTGAGACCAGAGAAAGTCTGGTTCAGTTACGAAGAGAAAAGACTCCATTGTGAGAAATAAAAAAAATAAAAAAAAAAAAACTGGCAAACGCATCATCATGGCTGATTTATCTTATACTGATTGCACCATTATTCCACTGCAATTATTATACAGGTTAGGATGGGACTTTGCACAAGTACTTCTTTTTCTTGACATTAAAAGACATTTTACATCAGAACCTGCCTCCTGCAAAAGAAACAGTAACTCTAATTGTGTGAACTCACAGCATCTAGCCTGTTCTGTCTCTGCTGTAGATTGTGTATTGGAAGTGTGTGTGGCTGCTTGTGTGTGTGTGTGTGTGTGTGATGTGAAGCGATGTGTTTAGAGAGGGGACCACCGTGAGAACGATGGAGGAGGGGGCCACGTGACTCTGTTGCCATGGCGTTCAGGTTGTCGTGCAATTGGTGGTACGCTGGTGGGCGGCAGGCTAAAAACTCTCTCATCTGTTTGTCTCGCATCATCCCTGTTTGTGTCTTTTTATACAGAAAACTGCTGCAGTGAGACAGGAAATGCGCTGTTTTTGGAAAGTATTGTGGATTTAAAAAAAAAAAACAAAAAACAATTGTGGACTGCACTGCACACAGTGTTTCCAATAAAAGCCCAGATCCAAAGTGGTAAATTAATACCCAGCGTCTCTTCGCCCATGTGATAAACACTGTGGTGCTTTGAAGCCTTGCATTGCGCAGTGTGCGTTGGATCTGTTCTGCATTACTGAGCAGGGGGAGCTCATAGCGGGGGGCAGTGGAAGGGGGTTTGCAGAGAGCACAGGAGTGAGGGAGAAAGAGAAGGAAATAGCTAGAAGGAGAGAGGGTGATGTGTGTGTGTGTGTGGGGGGGGATTCTCCTGTTATCTGCAGTGCTGTGGAGGGCTCAGTGTTTAGCAAGGGTGGGAGGCAGAGAGAGAGAGAGAGCCTCCATCAGCCTGTCTGCCACAGGGGACTCTACTGCTAGAGCGCACCCCCCTTACTCCTCCTCCTCCTCCTCTTCCTCTCCGCCTTTCTCCGTCCCTCCTTCCCTCTCTGCCTCCGTCTTAGAGCCTGCCCTTCCTCCCCGCCTTGCTCAATCTGGGCTCGGGAAGGCTGGATTTCCCCCCTGCATGTCACTGGATAACATTTGGATGGTGGCTGGAGGAGAAGGAGGTTTAGAGAGACGGACGGCGGCACCGAGAGCCAGAGAAAAGCAAAGGAAATATTGATTGCATCCAGGGGGATTCCATCACTCTCGCCAGCGGCTCGCGACCCTGGAAAACAGCAGGGGCCGCAATGAGGAGGCGCATTTGGCCGAGGATGTAGGGGTCTGCCGCAGCCCCTCTCTGGAGAGTTCAGCTGGGGCGTTTTTACCGTAGTGGAGCGTCGGAGAGGCGGTGGTTCGGTGGCGCTTTGAGCTTCAGGTTGTAGGGCTGAGCTCAGCCTTGGGGGTCCACTCAGAGAGGAGCATACAGGGCTTCTGCTGGGGAGCGCCAGGGGCTCAGCACAGCTCAGCATCATGCCTGAGGCCAACTACCTGTTCTCTGTGTCCTGGGGATACATCAAGGTGTGTCTCAGGGGAGAAATGGCATCGATGGGACTGCGTGTGTGTGTGTCTGTGCAGTGCTTGCACATACTTTATAGTCATGTCTTTTCACTGCAGCTGGTGGAATGTCTCAGATTTGTCACTTTGATTTTGTTATGTTTCAATTACACACTTGGATGTGTTTGATTAGATTAGGGCGATCGTGTCATTGTGCTCTACCTCTGTGGTGGCTTGCACTGAAAGAAGCTGGTGCATTTTGTTTACCTGGAAAAATTCTGCAGAAATGTTGTTACACTGTCTTTTGTATAATAAGCACTGCATTTTGTTTGTTGATACGCTTGGCAGTCAAGTGTCTCAGCGGCTAACTGGAACCAGAACTGAGAAGGCATAAACACAGACCTTATATGGCACATAAAATAACAGAGGCCATGTTCTCATGGGACATATTCCAGTGGAAAATAACAGGAAATGCTTAATTCCTCTGCTCGGAAACAAGAATTAAATGATGTAATGAATGTGTGTTTCCTTATATAGATCATTTAACCCTTTTTTCTGTTTTATCTCTGTGCCTGCAGTTCAAGAGGATGCTGAATCGGGAGCTAAGCCACCTGTCTGAGATGAGTCGCTCAGGCAACCAAGTGTCAGAGTACATCTCCAACACCTTCCTAGGTGAGCACTGCATCACGCATTCTCATGCGAAGAAGCACACATTGCAGTTACGCAGCCCATTTTGCAGTGACACAGTCCATACTTCAGTGTAAGCACTAACTGAGGCTACATCCTTCAGTCTATATGTGGCAGAGGTCGCGAGGTTAACCAAAGCATGTGCCAAGTAGCAGAGAAACTCCGCAGTTGGTCTGCTCCACTGCTCTCAAACCAGTCTGATCTGGTCTGGTGGGGAGAGACAGAGAGTCTTCTCGCTCTGACTGCAGAGAGATTTAGAGGGAGGATGGGGTTGAAGCGGGAGGGGGGGGTGTTCTTGTACTCAGGGAAGACTTCCCCCTGGAGAGATTGGGGGCATTGAGGAGAGGGAGAAGGTTTGTGTGCATGCGCTGCCATCACGTCCAGACACTGCATTATTCAGCAGCGCTTCCTTGTCTCCTAAAAGCCTGATGGTGTTTCCTGACTCACGGCTGGTCAGCCAGTCTGCCCTGCACATTTTCCATCTTCTCCTCCAATTCACCACCAGAACACACCCAGACAGTCCGCTTATCACCTTCATCTTCCTCCTTCGGAGTAGCAAAGCCTAAAAGGAAAGCGAGGCACTGGACACATTGTGAAAAAATGACACCTTTTCCCGACCACAGAAGCGATGCAGTGGAAGCGGCTTCTGCACAACAGAGCTGCACAGGGAGAAACTCATCTTTGAAGCTCAGTGGTTTCATTGTCATCTGCATTGCAGCTAACACCTGTCAGGTGCAGTGAGATCATTTTCTTCCTGTGCTTTGTGGAGGATGCAGCTGAGATATTTTTTTCCTCACTGCGGTGTGTGTGGTGCACATATACAGAACGGGAGGGGCGGGGGGAGTCTTACACACACACATAGGAACTGTGCGGGAGCATGTGAGGATGTTGGTGAGCCGGACTGGATCATGTGCACCAAAACAAACCCGCACACTAACAAGTCTGTCCTCCTGCTTACGTTTCTGCTTAATATGAGCCAGACTTTCCATGATTCTGTGGATTGTTATTACAACACGGCTCAGTTTCTCAGAATGCACGGGCCACTTGTCAGATTTCATAACATCTCATTCACGCTTTTTGACCCATTAGGACATCCTTATCACCTTCATATGTGGATATTTTAAAGATTTTTTTTTGTTCTTCAAAGGCAAGGGAAATACATTTTCAGGAAAGTAAAGGAAAGTAAACTGACTGAAGGATTGTTTACAAATCACACAAGTGTCAGTGCAACTTTAATGTGTAACCACGCAGGTGTGAGAGGCCAACTATCTCCTCATGCTTATTTAGTTCACTCTGCACAGCTCGCAACACAAGCCAGAAGGCACAATATCCCTTAATCTGATCTGTGTTTGTCACTAGAGTAACTAAAAAAACAGCATTTTGATCTTTTTGTTTCTATTTTCTCCAGACAAACAGAATGAGTTGGAGCTTCCGTGTCCTGTTCCTAAGTCGAGGGAAAGGAAGAGAAGACAAGGCCATCAGCAGCAGCAACAGCAGCAACAGCAGGGTGGGATGATGACTCAGATCAGCGGGGTGAGGAAGGTCAGCCACACACCCAGCATCTCTGCAAGCACTGCCAATCGTTTTGGGGTCAAGACAGATCAAGAGGAATTATTGTCGAAGGTAAGTGACGTGCAGATTATACGGCGGGAAAAAAAATAATGCGATCGGCTGATGCACTTAAAGTCGTCTCGTCTGCTCTCTGATAGGACCTGGAGGACATCAACAAATGGGGCCTGAATATCTTCAAAGTGGCCGAGCACTCCCACAACCGACCGCTCACATGCATCATGTACACCATTTTCCAGGTCAGTCTTTACCTCTTATCAACTCGTCAAATCAGGAAGACCCTATAAAAAAGTGTGAAAGCGTTCATACACACACGCACACACACTGTGCAGAAGGCACGAGGCTCAGCCCACGTCAGCTTGTACAGTATGTTCTCTGTTACGCTCTGCTGTCAGTAGCACTACAGGAACATCTGCTAGAGGGACATTAGCAGTTTGAATTGATTTCTAGCTGTGAATCATCCTGGCAGGAGAGCAAATTGTTTGCATTTCCAACACTTTTCTGTGCTATAGGAGTATATTACAATTTGCAAAAAAAAAAAATGGTTTCAAAATTTATTTTAAAGTCAGATAACTAGTCTTCTGGCAAATATGTCTAACATGAGAGATGGTTGCGTCTTAGAAAGAACCTCCTCTCCCTGTTGTTGTTTTTCTCATTTTCCTCCCGTTGTCGCATGCAGGAGCGAGACCTGATGAGGACATTCAAGATTCCAACAGACACCTTTGTGACGTTCATGCTGACCCTGGAGAGCCACTACCACTCGGACGTGGCCTACCACAACAGCCTACATGCCGCTGACGTAGCCCAGTCCACACATATACTCCTGTCCACTCCCGCACTGGATGTAAGTCACTTTCTTCAATACTGACAGTGCAGAATTTCGTTAGTTTTAGTCAGGAAGTGCAGTTTTTGTTGTTAAATTGATCTTAAATGAAGTTCTGATTACTTAAGTTTTTAACATGTGATGAATTTAATGGCATGACCGCACACACCTATTTCTCAGGCTAGTTATTATGGTTTAATGAGGTGACTGGCATTAGCGTCACCAATACTGGCATGGCCCTGAAACTGCATGCCAGAGATGATGACACATGGGAGGATGGGCCTCAGACAATAGACTAATACCTTACCTTGTATGGCCTGTTCACTGACTGTGAGGCTCATCGCTTTGTTCTTCCTCCTTCTCTTCAAACGCAGGCCGTCTTCACAGATCTGGAGATCTTGGCAGCCATTTTCGCTGCAGCCATTCACGACGTGGACCACCCAGGAGTGTCCAACCAGTTCCTCATCAACACCAGTAAGTCTTCACTGGCACTAAGTCAGCAGATTTCTACAGCGCCCTTTTATTTAGTCTACATTTACAAAACAGGCAGAAATAGTTGCATGCTTTAATGCCTCCAAAGGCAACTACGCTGGTTTTTAGGGATGTTGCACGGTTGCCATAGCTACCTGACCTGAGCTTAAAAACCTAGAGCTCCATTTAATTTCTCCCTTCCTGTCTTCCTTCTCCCTCCCCTCCTGTGCCTTCAGACTCCGAGCTGGCTCTGATGTACAACGATGAGTCAGTGCTGGAGAACCACCACCTGGCCGTGGGCTTCAAACTGCTGCAGGAAGACAACTGCGACATCTTCCAAAACCTCACCAAGAAGCAGAGGCAGACGCTCCGGAGGATGGTCATAGACATGGTGAGGAAACGTCTCTGCGTCAGCCTGCAGCTGCTGGACGCACTCAGATTTTCCCAAGTGGCGTGTTGACTGCTTTATTGCTTCCTTACGAAAATGATTTCTTACATCATTCTCTGCGTCTCTCCCCTGTCCAGGTGTTGGCAACAGACATGTCCAAACACATGAGCCTGTTGGCCGATCTGAAGACGATGGTGGAAACCAAGAAAGTGACCAGCTCTGGAGTCCTGCTGTTGGACAACTACACAGACAGGATGCAGGTAAGAGGTTTGATGCTGCACGCAGATGACATAGATAGTCAGGTACACTCAAAAGATGCAAGGCGTTAATTTTGTTATTTTTATTTTTTGTTTTCTGCAGGTGTTGCGCAACATGGTTCACTGTGCGGATCTGAGCAACCCGACCAAGCCTCTGGATCTGTACCGGCAGTGGACGGACAGGATCATGGACGAGTTCTTCCACCAGGGAGACAGAGAGAGGGAGAAGGGGATGGAGATCAGCCCAATGTGCGACAAACACACAGCTTCAGTGGAGAGAACACAGGTAGGGAACACACACATCCTGCTCCAAAAGCAGGAAGATAATATCGGTGTTATTTTTGATCCATTTCACTGACATCACTCCTCATTATCTCTTGTAGGTCGGCTTCATCGACTATATCGTCCACCCTCTGTGGGAGACGTGGGCCGACCTGGTCCACCCCGATGCCCAAGACATCCTGGACACACTGGAGGACAACAGGAACTGGTACCAGAGCATGATCCCCCAGAGTCCCTCGCCTCCCTTCTACACAAGCGACGGAGAAGGCGGCCCGCATGGGGAGGTCGAGGGGGGACCTGTGGCGAGTAAATTTCAGTTTGAACTGACGCTGGACGACCAGGATGGACAGAGCAGAGATGAGGAGAGCGGGATGATGGAGACTGTGACGCTCCAAGAGCATCCCTCTGATCTGGACGTGGCAGAAATGGTGACGCATGATGTCTCCCCGGCGGAAACATAGCTGAACTGACGGCGTCATCTGAGTGCAGCATTTTCTTGCTGTTTTGGCTGAAATTCATTTAAATTGCAGTGGAGCAATCCTGCAATCTGGCTCTTTGGAGCTGCCTGGCAAAGAGGGCCTGACTGAATGTGGGGCACCCCTGCATGGGAGGCTTGGAAACCCTGTGGCAGTTTGTTTTTGAGCCCCCTAGAAGGGAGCTGGAAGAGCACCGCGTCTGTTCCTTAAAGACGGGACTGCTGTCAGACTGCAGAGGCAGGGCTGAATCTTCTCACAGACAGAGATGGTGAAGTGGACGACATGTATCTGTGTACTGGGACTAGTAAAAATTCCAAACTTGCACTTCAGGACATTTTGTTTTTTATGTTAATTTAGAGTCTTTGTATTGTGATGGGATTGGATGCCACCTGGTGAAGCGTCCAACCAAAACTACTGGTCAGCAAGTTATTTGTAACCAAGTAGTTTTTTTTCTAACACTTTTTGTGTGCCTTTTTTTTAAATACCCGTGTCTTTTTGTAAGTGTTTTTATAATTTATTGAACACGTTCATGTAGCTGTAAAAATTTGTCAGGTTTTCTACAGAAAAGACATAATTGTCTCACACAGTCTTCCTAATGTTCTGGCAATAGTATAAGCTTATTCTCACAAAAAAAGTGTCCAGTGGATGTATTTCTAAAATCAGTTGACTTCCCAGCACAGTTTGCACTTTGTGGCATCAGATGAAGAGAGCATGGAAAGCATCAATAATTTAAATAAAACATAGTAAACATGTCAAACCAAAATGATTAAAAATTCAATTTGATTTATTCAGCTGCTTTATTTTAACAGTAGTTGTTATCATAAGCAATTAAATAACTCATAGTTCCTCTAAAGTGGAAAAAATATTTTGTATTTTTTAATCCAAAAACATTTGAAAGTAAAACATCCAAAGATCGAGTGAAGAAAGCACTTTGAAAATTTCACTGCCGCCTCCAATCCCACGCTTAAAGAGTCACCAATGTGGCTCAGCCAGAAACCAAATTGATCCCTCACATCTTCGTCTTTATGACGTAGAAGCTCACCAAAAATCAAAAGATCAGAAATAAAAGGTTTAAAAATCTCCACACCTTGGATTGTGTAGAGCAGTGTGGGAAATCTGTTTCCACCTTGAAAATTCCCCGCTTCATTAGCTCGCGCACACACACCTGTTGTGGTTAGAAGCATTTCTTTCTCGTGAATACGCTTTACACCGTGACTCATTTTTGAACTCTGAATGACTGTAAGACTGTGTGCACATTTTCAAAAGACACCTGTTAGTGATAGAAATAATTGTATCTCGTAGTTTTATTCCAGCACTTTGAATATGCCGACAGGTCCGCAGCTGGTTGCTGATCTGTCCAACACTACCTTAAAGGTACCACATTGTAAGGTGCAACCTTCAGAATAAACGGGGAGGAGGGGTCAGTATCGTGTCATAGCATGGTACCTCCTGCGTGTGTGTGTATGTGTGAGTGCGTGTGTGTGTCAGTGGTCACAGAGTTGCACAATCTTGTTGCGCCCAGCTGCGTTGTGTTGACCCTTCAGCTGTTTGTAACAGTGTATTTATTATCTTATTCTTGTATATGATAATATTGGTATTGATTGTTAATATTCCCTGTATATTTGGTATTATTTATATGCACTACCACATGTCAAATCACAGTTTGACTGAAAGTGTCTGGTGGTTCTCATTTGTTGTATTTAGCAAGCTTTTTTGCTATTAAGACCATAACATGAAGTTATGCTGTTCAGTTTTGACTATTTCAAATGTATGTTTTGGTTTTTGAAATGTTTGTACAGTCCAAACCAACAACGCCTCACATGAGGTGCAGAAGAAGTCTGGCTTTGTTTTTTTTTTTTTGTTCCTGGCGGATAATGAAGGCTGGATATTTACTGCAGTATATTGTGTACGGTGACGGGTCATTGTACAGCTATGGGAATATTTGCTGAAATATATAACATTGTTTCAAATATATTTTTTCAGTGTTTTCCTCACAATATATGGTAAAATGGTGTATGTTGTGCTCAACAAATGTTTTCTATCAGATTATTAAAAGGGGCATGTATTAAAGAATCCTCTGGTCTGTGTGTTATTGGATCCCATCAGCAAACAAGCCGTAAGAATGATTCAGTCACAGGCATGAGTATGTTTTTTAGGGTGTGACGAAATGGTGGAATGTTTGACCCACTTATAATTGCTGAAAGACAGATGCGCTATGTTCACGTGCACAAAGTAATTTAAATTAATCACTCGCATTCGCAAGCATGATCCTGCAACTGCAGTTCAGCAACTGATGTGGTTTTGTTCACGTCATGGTTCCAGTTTTACAACTCTGAGGGGAAAACCAGGTGGAAATGAGAGAAGAAGGAAAACAACTTGATTAAGCCTTTAGTCACTTCCCTGCAGCGACACCAGTGACACATCTTCCCTCTGATTTGAGTTCAGTAACTGCTGGACACTGAGCCAGCAGTGTAAACAGGAAGGGGAGAGATAGCGATGCTATGTGCTGCGCCCACAGGGCATTCACTCTCCCATGGCCACGAGCACCTTGACCCAGGCAGATAAGTATCTGGAATACGTGATCAACGCATGAAGCTGTCCGATGGTTTTTACAGATTTCAGTTTCAGAGTAACAACAAAACAAAGGATAGATAGACTTAAGACATTTCACCATCTTATCTCATTATTTGTAACAGTTCAGCCACTGAGCTTGAACAGAATATGAGCAGTGGAAAACTTTGGTGGAAAACTCAGTGATTGTTCTGCGTTGTGTTATTGGTTTTTAGGGGGTCTTACACTGCCACCGGTTCTCAGCTCACCTGCTCAGATACAGATACAGAGCACTGCTCGTTTTGTCCTCTCAGGTATTTTCTTACAATCATTACTGAGCTTTGAAAACTACCTGGTAGGATAGAAAAGTGGCAGCGCTCACGGTGCAGTGCTGAGAGAGACTCTCCTGGCACGGTACAAAATGCTCAGCCTGAAACTGTCTGTACTGCATGTGCTCCATGTGTGATATATAATTAATGAATCAGAATCAGAATCAGAATCAGAATTAGCTTTATTGCCAAGTACGTGAACACATACAAGGAATTTGACTTCGGT